>VDFB02193867.1:700062558-700100186 GCA_007258455.2 Sequoia sempervirens
CTCTCCCACCCTCTGCCACCCTCTCCCACCCTCTCTCCCACTCTCTCCCACTCTCCCACTCTCTCCTACCCTCTCCTACCCTCTCCAACCCTTGCTCCCACTCTCTCAAAACTGCTCCCACCTTCTCCAACTCTCCAATACTCTCCCACCCTCTATGAACCTCACTAACCCTCTCGCACCTATAGAAACTTAAAAATGACCTAGGCCTATAAGCTCTATTTTTACTCATTCCATTCTAGCATAATTATGACATTTAATTATGTCCTTGGTACACATTCAACTATTAATTTTTTATTTTTTTTAGGCTACAGCGATCGGGTTGTATGACCCCCTATAAACTGCAGTGCTCCTTGTAAACTTTTTAACGTGACCAGCGGTGCTGGTGCGACATGCCCTCCAGTACCATGAGTGTGGGGGAGACTAGACCTCATGACCAACCTCCTACAATAGGAAAGATTTAGCCAACTGAGCTAGGGCCCCAACCCCACATTCAACTATTAATTAAATAATTCATTATTTTTTAATTAATTCATGTCCTTTTATTTGTCATGATTATTAAATAAATAAATGTTATTTATTTATTCAATACATCTCAAGTTCTCTAAAGTCTTCTCTTAATTAAATAAATTCATTAATTTTTTTAATTACCTTTATCCATCTATTCTTCCTTGTTATTAAATAAATGAATCTTATTTATTTATTTAATATGTCACTAATTTCAATAATTAAATGAATTTAAGAATTTATTTAATTATCAGTCATAATCCTCTAAAATTAAATAATTATCTTTAATTATTTGATTACTAAATTTAACATGTCCATCATTTTAAATCAATTTATTATTTAAAATGATTTTATTTTCTTCACTGATGGTCCATTTTAGTAAATAATCTGAAAAAGATTATTTATTGTCTCACAAAATTCATATTTTGATTTGATTTAATTCAAATTGGTAGCTTTCTTCTAAAATCAAATAAAGCAAGTAGATTCTTGATTTTTCAAAGCTTCTTTTCAGTCCACCTTTTATCTTTTTGATTTTTGGAATCTCACAAAGTAGGCTATCTTGATCCACTCATCTTTTCTCCACCACTGATATGATTTTCTTAGATGACATCTTGATCACTCATTTAAGGATTTTTCCCTAACCCTAATTAGGGATAGTTAGATTTAATCTTGTCCTCTAATTTTAGGTTTCTGTCAAAATTCAATCTCGTCCATCCATTCAAAATTGGGTTTTCTATAAAAGGTCAATTTTGTTCATAATTAGAGACCACCACTCTTTGATTATTATAGGCATTATAGTCATTAATCATTTATCATTTAGTCATTTATCATTGCCATAGGCATAGACATAATTCTACTTAAATCTTTCAAAGCTTGCATAGGACAATGTCATAGTCATAATGCTCACACACTCAATTTGAGGGCAACAAAATCAACAAGTTAGAAGGTGTAATGGGGGTCAGCCATGGAGATTGAAGACACTGGGTGAGATTGTTCTAGTTGTTGTGTTTTCATTTATATTTCCTTTTCACTTCATTATTTTCTTTGGGTTTATTGATCTAATCATTTTCTAATCTTAATCCTAAAATTAACGCTTAGTTACATTGCTAAACCTGACATGAATTATTTTTCTATAGTTTTCGTATGGTTTTGGTTTCTTTGTTTTTGTATGTACACGTACGACACAATGCATTTGACATTTATCATGATGCATCTGATGCATTGCAACACACTCAAGAAACCAAATGATGTAAACACTTAGACGCACCATAATCAAAGTCCAAAACACTGCATTTGCATGTTCGAGTTGCATATGATTCTTCAAATGATGCATTCACTTTTATGTGACACATTCGCCTGGTAATGTTTTATTCTCATTTGCATTTGGATTTTTGATATTTTTCTTTTTTGTATGTTTCCTTTTATGCATTCTAGTTTTATTTTCTGCATTCAGCCTAGTAGAGGTTTTCATGTAACTAATTGTATTTGGCACCTTGTGGTGGTTATGTTTTGTGGGTCCAAGACAACTTGATAAAACTCTTAACTCAAGGTTTGCAGGTTCGAATGTCGAAGAATGAAAACTAAACATTGTGCTTGTCTTTTTTTAGATTAGTACACACTTCCTTTGGTGCAATAAAATGAAGAAGTATTTGATTCTACTTGACTATGCTTGAAGGTGGTAGGTGATTAGAATACCAGACCCATCTTATTTTTTTTGTGTCACCCTTACAATTTAGTAATCGAAGTATCCTCTCCCCTTACGCTTTCAGGAAATCCTGGGTGTAAGAGAAATGGTTACTAACTCTAGAACTTGGGTCTGTTCTGGTGGGAAAAAGTACTCACCCCAAGACTACTCAGACCAGTAGCACCCTAAACTTGAGGGACTTTCAGCCAATATATAAAAGTGGATTCTTGGGGAAAGCCCAAGAATCATGCATGTGGTTCTAATGAGATGGATTTGAAAGGGGACTCACCGCATGGATCATGCTCCATGAACAAAATTCCCATATTAAAAACCTCTTTTTTTAGTGTCCAACCATTCTTTGGTCATTGCTTGGTATAGTGCAAGGTACAGTATCATGCTCGAAGACACTCACTACTGATCTCCTTGATTAGAGATAGCAGTTCTTGGGAAGTCACTACCCAATAATTCAAATTTAGTGTGCTTGAATGACGTTAATGAGCTATGGAGGGCAGCCAATTCCACCAAAATTCTAAGCTATCCTCTCTCAAGAAGAAGAGGTGTTCCACAGCAATTCAGGGTATATTTGTGGGCTATATCAAGTATACAAACCCTTAGCCTATTGGAATTTCAGGATTCTACTTGTCTTATGTGTGCTTGCTTACTTCTCAAAACATTGTGCTTATCAAGCGCTTTCTGGATTTCTCAAACATTATTCACCATTAGACAGATCAAATTTGCTCTCAATATTTCAACAAACTCAAATCTAACAAACTGTGTCGCATCTATTGAACAACATTTGATTTATTGAAACACAATCACTCTGTCAAACCAAATTTGTATGTGCCATGACACATGTGAACCTCACAGAGCTGCATTTGAAAAATTGAGTCACATTTTCCAGTTCCAAAGCCACATTCACTAAAACTAAGACGCATTCACAATCTTGTGACACATTCAAAGCTTCAAACAATGCATTTTCCTGGTAGAATTAAAACCCTAATACAAAATAAAATCTAGGTCTAAACTTTTTCAATCATTGGTCAAACACTATTTCTGAAGGAATTTTGTCAGAAATCAACTTTGAAATTGCTCAAAAAATTTGACCATTAGTTTGCATTCTTGACCATAGGCTTCATCATTCAAATTTTAGTTGCAGACATTAAGCATTAGTTTGACCCTAGGTGTGCATCCTTGCATACTTTAGATTAGGTAGACCTCAACATGATTTGCAACATCATAACTTTCGAAACTAGGTTATCTTAAACTTAATCATCATTCCCTTTTTCAATCATTGTCCTTTTTTGTGAAATTTTTGAACTCAACAGTCTAGTTAGGAAAAATCACTAGTCACTTTTGACCTTGTCCTTTTGTCATTTTTAATAAGTCCTTTAGTAACCAAGATCAAAAACAACGATTTAGTTTAGAAGTATTTAGGTATCCTTTTTCTCCAAAGTACATTCTAGGTCATACCTTGCATACTTTATTCCCAAAAATATTATTTACACTAGTCGTTATTTTGAACCTAGACCTTGCATTTATTGCATTAGGTCCTTATTCAACATTTTCATCATCACCTAGTCATCCTAGTTGGCATTTTCTTTAGACAATATAGTCTTGAATTGGCATCCTTTATCAAAAAATCAAAAATAAAAAAAAATAAAAAGAAATAAAGGCTAACATCATCCTTGCATTTAGATACCATTCTCATCATTTTCATTTGAGAAATCTCATTTTATGGTGGAAACTAGACTCCAAACATAGAAATGACAAATGGAAAATTCTAGACAAGATTCCACTTCCAATGTTAACAATCGTACATACGACCCAAATTAGACATTTGCAGATCCATTTGCGAACATCAATAATCAACCTCTCATGACCATACCATCCTCGTCAGACAACCCCTTTGAATCCTTCTTACGCAAGGATGAATATGGACAAATACTTGAGGAAAACCTAGAGATAGTAGCACAAGATCCAAAAGCTTCTCAATTTGTTGAACAAATGGTCCTATATGACAGAGACATATATTTGGCCATACTCTTAAGTGAAGGAGCCAAATTACCTCAAGGTTTTGACATTGATTCCTTGAGACCAACATCTCCTGTCAATAATGCTAGTAGTGGTCAACCTCCAAACTCCATAAGTAATACCTTTTTTGACACTACACTGACTGTGACTGCTACCTCCAACATTCCTAATAACTCCAATATAATAAATGCTACATCCATTGGAGGAATACAATCTGCCACAATGCCCACAATATCCACAGCACTGTCACAATTAGCTGGAACCACTTTTGGCTCCTCAGAAATGTGGGAAAGTTACTCCAATCCTTTTTTTACTCCTACGGTAAATTCCATGGGGGCATCATCAAGTCATATTAATCCCCCCCTTGACAACTACATCTAGTGCCATGAGTGCACCTTCATCATATCCTCTAATTGGTATTTTGAAAAATCCTTTAGGTGGAGGAAAAAGATGTATCTTTATCCAAGGACAACAACAAAATGTTAACACAACACATTCACATGTCATTTTCTCCCAAGGATCAAATATAAACATTCCCCTTGTACAAACCCAACAATTTGGACAAGGTGGCCAAATAACACAACCCATGGCACCAGTCATAAATCAAAATATTCAAAGTCACCATATTCCCCAAATATCAACATAAATGGATGGGGGACATATCCCAACCTACTCATCTCAAGTTCATACTACACCTAATCCAATTTTTCAACAGCAATAACATGCCAACCTAAACACATCATACATGTCACAACAATCCATCCCTCCACAATACACCAATATCCACGCACAACAAACAGGGACCTATGGTGTACCAAGCAATCCAATGTACGAGACCACAAATGACCCTATTATGGATGCCTTACAAACAATACTGAGGGGTCTAGAGAAAACTATACAAAACATACAAATATCAGGCAAGAAATTAGAAGTGGCATATGATCTAAATGTATACCCATTTGACATGAGCTTATACATGCCACCATTTCCTCCGAGATATGTGTCACCCAATTTTACAAAATACAGAGGCAAGACAAATGCCATTGAACATGTTCATGAATTTGAAACCAATTGTATGGATGTCACCTATGAACAAACATACTTGATGAGACTTTTTTCTAAAAGTTTCGCAGGTCCTGCCCTTGAATGGTTTTCTACCCAAAAGGATATCCAAACATTGGATGAGCTTAAACAAAAATTTATAAAAATTCACGCATACAACATCGACATGGACACCTCTATCACTAGCTTGTGCAATCTCATGCAAGAGGATTCTAGCGAGACATTCATCCCATTCTTTCAAAAATGGAGGAGTCTAGCTAGTCGATGCCACATTGACATACCCAAAAGGGAAAAGGTGGACATGTTTGTTCAAACACTCCTAAGCCCACTAAAATATCCATTGCAAGTGCATTGTTGCACAACTTTCATAGACCTAGTTGAAAAAAGTGTCTAGATTGATAAAGCCCTTATCACAAAGGGAGAGCTAACATATGGTCCCAAAAACACAAATGCAAATCCCTTCACCAACAAAAATAAATATTGGATAAAAAATAAACATGTGACAAATGATAGTGTCATTGATGCTAAGGCTGCAAACCCTATGGGTCTTGTATTGGCACTAAAAGGGGTTCAACTGCAAAACAAGCCAACAATGATATTGACACCCCCTACCAATGTCCCTCCAAATAACCAAAGCAGCCAATACAATCAAGGACAATATCGCCAGATTAGACAATTCCCTAGGGGTCGAACATACACTTCTTTGGGTGAACCCATTGAAGAAGTCCACAAGAAATGCCTCTAGAATGGGGTCATCACACTTCTAGAACCAAAATCATACGACCCAAGACAATTTAAACCAGCATGGTGGGATGATAATGCATTGTGTGATTATCATCGGGCAAAAGGACATAAAACCTTTAACTGTCAACAACTGAAAAACTTGGTACAAGACCTTATCGAAAGTCATATCATTGAAGTAGGAGGATCACAATTCACCTCAAATTCAAATAATACTATTCATAAGAATCCATTGCAAGATCATGATTCTCATAATGCTTCCACATCAGGTCCAAAGATAAACAATAATTACGCTAATTTTTCCTGTACCAAGTACGACTATTCTGTTGGGCCTATTATAAATCATGTCTGAAATGACACCAAATACATCAATACCATAACTATAAAGAGAGCACCCCAATGCAATGCTAGTACTCAAAGTGGCAAGGTCACCATAGTCCGTCTGCCTCCCACTAGGCAACCCAAAATCACCATAGCTGGCCCATCTCCTAAACAGTCACAACTCATCTTGACCACAAAGTAGGGGAAACCTAAGAGTTAGTTTAACCTCATAGACCAACTTGGTAAAAATCCTGCACAAATTTCTATACTCGAGCTGCTTTGTATATCTCCCACGAATAAGGCTATACTGGATAAAACCTTGCAAGAGTCGTCAGTCCCTAAGGATATTGATGTCAACCAATTTGATACCATGGTGGGATATCTCACTATGCCTCACCACGTCACCTTCTCTAATCAAGACTACTCATCACCTAAGACTAAACATAATGATGCCTTACACATTGAAACTTTCATCCATAAGCACAAGGTTAGAAGAGTTTTGGTAGATGGTAGAGAAAAATTGAACATATGCTCCTTGAAACTAGTTAAGGCTCTAGTATTTTTTGATGCATGCATAGACCCTACAAAAAGTATAGTGATCAAAGCATTAAATGACAAAGAACAATCTTCACGAGGTGTTATTTCTCTTCCTATAAGAGTGGGACCAGTCATTGTGGAGACAACTTGCCAGGTCCTAGATCTAGGATTATCCTACAACATCTTGCTTAGTCATCCATGCATTCATGCCCTAAGAGCCTTGCCCTCCACGTATCATCAATGCTTAAAGTCCCCTTTTGATGGCAAAAAAATCACTATATATGGAGACCCTGACCCCTTTCAATATTGCACCAACCTAAGGGGTATTTCTGAAAATCGAGTGCCCATCAACTAAGAAGCTCCTAGCCCCTTTTCTTCTAAGTACATTGACCCATTTGTACTCGTACCATCTTCCACATCCACTCTATCCATGTATTCCACAACACCACCATCTTCCATACTTCCTAAGGATGAATCGAATGTCAATATCTAGGACCTCAATTGCGAAGATTTCAAACTACATATGACATATAGCATCAAAACAATACCCAAGTCTCCAAAGGTCTATGGTCAACCATGTTTCAAAATGGAACCCAAGGAAATCTTCAAAGTTCCACCAAAAATAGTTTCTATAAAATGGGGGGACATGAGTAAAGAAGACCTTGCTGATATTACATGATGGCTCTATAAGGAAATGGCATACCTACCACCATTACCAATCAAGAAATATGGAAAAGGATATGACATGATGAAAGCTAAGGGTTATGATGGAACTAGTCACCTAGGAAAAAATAAAACTGGATGAATGGAGCCCATAGAAACTTTTAAAAAACCAAAGTATCTTGGACTAGGGTATGAATTTCCTGACAATGACGATTGACGTACCAATGGGATTTCAAGTGAGCGAGTGCATGCTTTGGATAGTGTTGAGAATGCTAAGGAGACCTTCATCGAAACTGACTCCCAAGAGTGGTAATTTGGCTCTGAAAGATCCTTAAGTGACTGTTGCCTCGATGATTTGTTTGTCGAAACAAGGGAACTCACCTCTGAACAAAAAAATTGGCAAACATATAAAATTGATCAGACACCCAATAGTCAAAGTCCCAGTACATTGTCCCAGGACATACATGACTCACCATCTGAATCCCATCAATCCAATCCATCAAAAGTATCAAATGACACTAATAACTATGAATCTAAGTCCTTTACTCCTTATTTTGACAATGAATATGAGACTAGTGAAGGGGAATACTAGATAGAGTCCGATGTAGAATTGGATGATGATAATTTCATTTATAATCAATCTAAATTCCTCTACATGCTTTCTACATCCTCCCCTCAATTCACCAACACTGATGATGGTATTTCCCTAGTTTATCCCTGACTGATAGATTAGGACCAACAAGGCCCACTAGTCCTGGACACATTTCAGAATGATGAGGTAATTGCAGAGTTTATGGGATTATGTGAGGGAATACCCTATGGTGATCACAAGTTAGGATTATCCATTGATCTAGATTATGTAGCCTACTTTGGCAAGACTACTTTTCCCTCTAGTCATAAAATTAAAAATAAAAATAAAATGAAAAATGAAATGTCTTTAGGTGAAAATTGAATGACACCTTTTGACGACAAAAAACTAAAAACAAAGGATGTATCTGTGGGTGAAAACCTCTCTGAGGCACCCAAAGATGGAGGACTAGAATTTCTTCCTATAACATAAGAGAAATCAGCTATGCTTATAGAAGAAACCACTTAAGACAACATAGCAACTCCACAAGATCCCAAAATGGTCCTTTTCACTGCTTCACTGACTAAAGAAGAGAGACCAAAATTTCATAAATTCTTTGCATAACGTAAAATCAACTTTGCATGGTCCTCTGTTGATATGCTAGGACTAGATCTAAAACTAGTTTTACACCATTTACCATTATTTTCTAATGCCAAACTAGTCAAATAGAAGTTGTGAAAAATTCATCCTCAGGTCGCTCTATTGGTCAAGACTGAGTTGAAGAAACTTTTAGATGCAAGATTCATACAGGTTATTGATTATACAGAATGGATATCTAACCTGGTATGAGTAACAAAGCCAAATGGGATGATCCACATCTGTATAGATTTTAGAGACCTGAATAAGGTGTGCCCAAAAGATGACTTTCCTTTACCAAATATTGATATCATAGTTGACCTCACAACAGGATACAAGATGTTGTCCCTCATGGATGGTTTCTCTGGTTACAATCAGATTCACATTGCCCCTGAAGACCAACATAAAACAACATTCACTTACCCTTTGGGAACATACTATTGGAATGTCATGCCATTTGGTCTCAAAAATGGAGGTGCTACATATCAAAGAGAAATGACCACAATCTTTCACGACATGATGCATAAAATAATGAAGATTATGTCGATGACCTTTTAGCCAAATCATTGACAAGGAAAGATCATTTGAAGGTGTTAGATACAATTTTTAGGAGGCTAGAAAAGTATAAGGTCAGACTGAACCCTAAGAAATGTGTCTTTGGTGTTACATCTGGCAAACTGCTGGGATACATAGTGTCTCGACAAGGCATTGAAGTTGATCCAATGAAAGTAAAAGCCATCATAGACATGCCTCTGCCCAAAGGAATTAGTGAGCTCAAAACCCTAAGAGGCATGGTATAGTCCATTTGACTCTTCATATCCCAATTGGCTGATAAATGTCAACCATTCCAATATATCCTGCGCAAAGGTATCCCCTTTGTGTGGACAGATAAATGCCAAGAAGCGTTTCAGGACATAAAAGATTACTTATTGTCACCACCAGTCCTCATGCCACCCATTCATGGGAAACCATTGATCCTATATATTTCTACCACTACTTCAGAATTGGGGGAATTGTTAGCACAGAACGACTATGAAGAAAAATAAAGAGCTATATATTATATCAGTTGGACATTGGTCAGATATGAACTAAACTACACATCAATTGAATGGGCTTGTCTAGCTGTAGCCTTTGTAGTGCAGAAGCTAAGACATTATATGTTAAGCCATTAGATACAACTAGTAGCAAATATTGACCCCCTCAAATATTTTCTAAGTCAGGCAGCATTAACAAGACGTCTAAAAAAATGGGTCATGATTCTGAGTGAATATGACATTCAATATGTAGAAAGAAAGGCAATAAAAGGAAAAGTCATAGCAGATCAACTGGCAGACGCACCTTTGCAAAGTGATCACCCATTAGTGGCATATTTTTTAGATGAGTCGATATTCCACATAGAACCTAAGGAACCTTGGCGACTCTTCTTTGACGAATCACACACAAATCATGGCTCGGGGGCAGGAATACTATTCATCACCCCTCAAGGAGATTCTATTCCTAAGTCTTTTTGCATTGCTTTCCCATGTACAAATATTGTGGTGGAATATGAGGCACTAGTTACAGGACTCTGAATGGCAATAAAATGGAAAATTAGAGTACTACATGTCTATGGGGATTCTTAGCTCATCATCAACTAGGTAAATGATGACTATGACACAAAATATGAGAAGTTGATGCCCTATAAACAGATGGCTGATAGTTTCCAAACGTACTTTCATACAATAACTTTTGAACAAGTTTCAAGAACACAGAACAAGGAAGTAAATGCAATGGCTACAATAGGCTCCCTACTTGACATACCAAGCAACATGCCTCGGCTAGAATTCCTAATAGAATAATTGTTGATCCCTGCGTATGACATTCCAGAGTCAGAAATGGTTTGTGAACTTGTTGGTCCCGAATCTCCTTGGTACTAGGATATTTATGACTACCTTAAATCTCAAACCCTCCCACCCAACCTATCCAATGACCAGTGGAAGTCCTCCATCCAAAAATACACAAGGCATGTAATCGCCAGTGACACCCTTTATCACCGTAGCTTTGATGATACACTCCTTATATGTCTCGAAACCAATGAAGCACATACAACCTTATGTTAAGTACATGATGGTATATGTGTGTCTCATTTGAGTGGTCCTATTCTAGCCAAGAAAGTAACAATACTTGGGTACTACTGGCCAACCATTGAAAAAGATGCAATAGAATATGTCAGGAGTTGTCACAAATGCCAGATTCATAGTGATTTGATCCATGCTCAAGCACATGAACTTTGACCAATCACTTCTCCTTGGCCTTTCACTCAACGGGGACTCAACCTCATGGGAAAGATTCATCTGACCTCATCCAATGGCCACAAATTCATCATCACCACCACTGAATATTTTATGAAGTGGATTGAAGCCATCTCATTGACATATATAACCAACAAACAAATATCCAAGTTTATTCTTAACTATATCATTTTCTGATATGGCCTTCCGCAATCCATTATCACTGAAAAGAAATGTCCATTTAAAAAGAAAGATATTCATGAGTTATGTGAGCGATTCCATATCCAACATCATTTTTCATCTCTATATTACCCGCAAGGAAATAGTCAAGCTGAGGTGTCAAATAAAACCATTGTCAAAATCCTCAAAAAGACTGTCAATGATGCTGGCTCTGACTGACATATCCAACTCAACCTTGCTCTGTGGGATTACCACACTAGCATTCAGATGCCTATAGGAGCCACTCCATTTTCCCTGGTCTTTGGAGCTGAGGCCATCTTGCCCATTGAGGCTGAAATTCCTTCATTACCAATCTCCCTAAAGGGTTTAACTGATGACGAGGAGTACAGACAATCATACTTGCATGAGTTGGAAATGTTAGAAGAATGAAGGAAAAATTCCTTGAACCATTTACAAGCATATCAGAACCGTCTCTATCATAGTTACAATAAGAAAGTCATGGTCAAGAAATTTGACATTGGTGACATAGTCCTCATGTAGAACCCTAAGAACTAGGCTGACAGAGAAAAGCTAGGAAAATTTGAACCAAATTGGTTGGATCCTTACATCACCATATCATATTTTGGTTCTAGAGCATATCAACTAGCTACTCCTGATGGAGAACAACTAATAGAGCCTATTAATAGTCTACATCTCTAAAAATTCTATGCATAGCATTAGGAGATCGAATTAAAAATTGTAAAATACAAAAAAGATTGAAAAATAAAAAAAATTGACAAATGACAATGTAACTAAGTGTTAATTTCAGGATTGGTAATGGTAGTAGGTTTTCCATTTCCTTATAGAGCCATCCTATAATATCGACAAGGTCTTCTTTACTCATGTCTCCCTATTTTATAAAAACTATTTTTGGTGGAACTTTGAAGATTTCCTTGGGTTCCATTTTGAGACATGGTCGACCATAGACCTTTGGACACTTGGGTATTGTTGTGATGCTATATGTTGTATGTAGTTTGAGTTCGCCATAGCCAAGGTCATGGATCTTGACATTTGATTCATCCTTATGATGTATGGAAGATGGTGGCATTGTGGAAGACATGGACATAGTGGGTGTGGAAGATGGTACGAGTGTGGATGGGTCAATGTACTTAGAAGGAGGGTCAAGAGCTTCACAGTTGATGGGCACTCAATTTTCAAAGATACCCCTTAGATTGGTGCAATATTGAAAAGGGTTAGGGTCACCATATATAGTGATTTATGTGCCATCAAAAGGGAACTTTAAGCATTGATGATACATGGAGGGCACGAATTATAGGTCATGAATCCATGGATGACCAAGCAAGATGTTGTAGGGTAATTCTAGATCCAAGACCTGGCAAGTTTTCTACACAATGACTAGTCCCACTTTTATAGGAAGAGAAATAACACCTCATGAAAAGTGTTCTTTGTCATCATACATTTTGATCACTATAATTTTTGTAGGGTCTATGCATGCATTAGAAAACCCTAGAGCCTTAACCAGTTTCAAGGAGCATATGTTCAATCCTACTCCGTCATCTACTAAAACTCTTCTAACCTTGTGCTTATGGATGAAAGTTTCAATGTGTAAGGCATCATTGTGGTTAGTCTTAGGTGATGTGGTGAGGCATAGTGAGATATCCCACCATGGTCTCAAATTGGTTGACATCACTATCCTTAGGGACCGATGACTCTTGCAAGGTTTTATCTAGTATAGCCTTATGCATGGGAGATATATGAAGAAGCTCAAGTATAGAAATTTGTGCGGGATTTTTGCAAATTTGGTCTATGAGGTTAAATTGTCTCTTGGGTTGCCCCTGCTTTGTGGTTGAGGCAGGTTGTGACTGTTTAGGAGATGGGCCAGCTATGGTGATTTTGGGTTACCTAGCAGGAGGTGGACCAGCTATGGTGACCTTGCCACTTCAAGTAGTAGCATTGCATTGGGGTGCTCTCTTAATAGTAATGGTATTGATGTATTCAACATCAGTTCAGACATGGTTTATAATAGGCCCACAAGAATAGTCGTACTTAGCACAGGAAAAATTAGCTTGATTATTGTTTGTCTTTGGACCTGACGTAGAAGCATTATGAGAACCGTGATCTTAGAGCAGATTCTTATGAATAGTATGATATGAATTTGAGACAAATTGTGATCCTCCTACTTCAATGATATGAATTTTGATAAGGTCTTGCACTAGGTTTTTCAGTTGTCGATAGTTAGAGGTTTTATGTCCTTTTGCTTGATGATAATTGCACAATGCATTATCATCCCACCATGCTGGTTTAAATTGTCCTGGGTCATATGATTTCGGTTCTGGAAGTGTGACGACCCCATTCTGGAAGCATTTCTTGAGGACTTCTTCAATGGGTTCACCCAAAGGAGTGTATGTGCGACCTCTAGGGAATTGTCTCATCTGGCGATATTGCCCTTGATTATATTGGTCGCTTTGGTTATTTAAAGGGACATTGGTAGGGGGTGGCAAAATGATGGCTAGTGTAAATATTTTTTTTTGTTTCTGGATTTTTGGGAATAAAGTATGCAAGATATAACCTAGAATGCAATTTGGAGAAAAGGATACCTAAACACTCCTAAACTCAATCTTTGTTTTTGATTTTGGTTACTAAGGGACTTATTGAAAATGACAAAAGGATAAGGTCAAAATGACTAGTGAGTTTTCCTAACTAGATTGTTGAGTTGAAAAATTTCACAAAAAAGATAATGACTGAAAAAAAAAGGGAATGATGATGATTAAGTCTGAGATAACCTAATTTCGAAAGTGATGACATTGCAAAGTATGTTGAGTTTTACCTAATCCAAAGTATGCAAAGATGAACACCTAGGTTCAAGCTAATGCCTAATTTATGCAACTAAAATTTGAACCATGAAGCCTACAGTCAAGAATGCAAAATAATGGTCAAAATTTTTGAGCAATTTCAAAGTTGGTTTATGACTGAATTCTTTTAGAAACAGTGTTTGAAAAATGATTGACAGAGTTTAGTATTAGATTTGACTTTACATCAGGGTTTTAATTCTGACAAGAAAATGCGTCGCTTGAAGCTTCGAATGTGTCATAGTTTTTCAAATGTGGCTCAGTTTCTTTGAATGTGGGTTTGCAATTGGAAAATGCGACTCAATTTTTCAAATGGGGTTCTATGGGTTTCACATGCATCATGACGCATACAAATGTGATGTTTCTAGGATCAAATATAGTTTAAAAGAGTGATCACATCTCATAAATTTGAATGTGGTTTAACAAATGCGACACAGTTTGTTTAAAAAGTGAATTTCTTGACATTTTGAAGGAAATTTGGTATGTCTAATGTTGAATGTTTTGTCTAGACATGTAAATGTGGTGAATAATGTTTGAGTATTCCAGCAAACACATGAAAAACACAATATTATAAGAGGTAAGCAAGCACACATAAGACAAGTACAATCCTAAAAGGCCAATAGGCCAAGGGTTTGTATACTTGATATAGCCCACCGATATACCCCAGATTGGTGATGATCACCTTTCCTTCTCAAGAGCGGATAGCTCAGAATTTTGGTGGTATTGGCTCTCCTCTATGACTCATTAACATCATTTGAGCACACCAAATTTAGAATATTTGGGTAATGATATCCCAAGAATTGCCATCTCTACTCAAGGGGATCAATAGTGAGTGTCTTCGGGCATGATACTGTACCTTGCATTATACTAAGCAATGGCCAAATAATGGTTGGAAACTAAAACAAGAGGTGTTTAATTTGGGAATTTTCTTCATAGGGAATGATCCATGTGGCGAGATTCCCCTTTTGAATCCATCTCGTTGGAACAATACGCATGATTCTTAGGCTTTCCCCAAGAATCCACTTTTATATATCAGCTAGAAGTCCCCCGAGTTCAGGGTGCTACCGGTCTAAGTCATCCCGAGGTGAGTAATTTTTTTTACCAAAATAGGCCCAAATTCTAGAGTCAGTAACCATTTCTCTTACACCTAGGATCACCTGAAAGCGCAAGGGGAGAGGATACTTCAATTACTAGATTGTAAGGGTGACACAAAAAATAAGATGGGTCTAATTTTTTTATCACCTAGTTTTCAGAAGGTGAGAGCATAATCACCTACCACATTCAAGCACAATAAAGAAAAATCAAACACTTATTCATTTTATTGCACCAAAGGAAGTGTGTACTAATCTAAAAAAAGACAAGCACAATGTTTAGTTTTCATTCTTCGACATTCGAACCTGCAAACCATGATTTAAGAGTTTTATCAAGTTGTCTTGGACCCATGAAATGTAACCGCCACAAGCTGCAAACTAAGATTAGTAACACAAAATCCTCTACTAGGTAGAACACATAAAATAAAACCAGAATGCTAAAGGAAATAGACAGAACAAAAAAAATTAAAAATTTGAATGAAAATGAAAACAAAACATTACCAGGCGAATGCGTCATTTTAAGAATCATATGCAACTAGATCGTGAAAATGTGGCGTTTTGGACTTTGATTGTGGTGTGTCAGGGTGCTTGCATCATTTTGTTTCTTGAATACATCATGACTCATCAAATGTGTCAAGATAAATTTTGAATGCATCACATCATACCTGTACCTGTAAAAAAAATACAGAAATTGAAACCGTATGGAAACTATAGAAAAATAAATTTACGTCAGGTTCACCAATGGAACTAAGGGATAATTTCCAAAGGTTGGATTATCAAATGAATTGAAAGCATAAAACCAAAGACAATAATGAAGTGCAAATGAAATATAAATGAAAACACCATAAATAGAAAAATCTCACCCAATGTCTTCAATCTCCATGGCTGACGTCCATTACACCTTCTAACTTGCTGATTGTTTCCCTCAGATCAAGTGTATGAGAATTATGACTATGACATTGTCCTATGCAAGCTTTGAAGGATTTAAGTAGAATTATTATGTCTATTCCTATGACAATGATAAATGACTATGAATGATGAATGACTATAATGCCTATAATAATCAAAGAGTGGTCCCTAAACTATGAACAAAATTGACATTTTATAGAAGAAACAATTTTGAATGGATGGAAGAGATTAAAAGTTGACAAAGCCTAAAATCAGAGGACAAGATTTAATGTGACAATCCCTAATTAAGGTTAGGGAAAAATCCTTAGACGAGTGGTCAAGATGTCATATGAAAGAATCAAATCGGTGGTGGAGAAAAAGATGAGATAATTAATTTTCAAAATTAAGATTTTCAAAATTAAGAAGATAAAGATAACTTGCTTTGTGAGATTTTAAAAAAAATTAGATAAAAGATGAACTGAAAATCAAATTTGATAAAATCAAGAATCTGCTTGCTTTATTTGACTTTTGGAAGAAAGCTTCCAATTTGAATTAAATCTACTCTAAATATGGATCTTGCCACGATGTTGTCACTGAAATCACCATCCTCACTGCTACCCTTTTTGCTCTAAATTCTCAAATTTTGCAAAGTAAAAAGTGAAAATGAATTGAATTTTACCCCTTTGTCAATCTATTTATAAAGTCAAAATGCCATTTTTCAACTAGATTGTTACTAGAAGATCATTTGACCAACTTTGACCACCCCATTGGCTACTTTAAACATGTCAGAATCTAAAACCGACTGTGCTATTATTTTTTCAGTCATCAAATTGACTTATTGGGACCCTTTCCAAATTTTCCTGCCAGCGATCCAAAATTTGAAAAATTTCCTGACGGGGCATTGATACTCTATACCTTCACTGGGGCATGGCTTTGACTTCTTTTCTTTGTCACAATGTGACATGCTACATTATTACAAAGAGGGGAAAAATGTAGACACCTAAAAATGACCTAGGCCTACAAGCTTCATTTTTACCACTTTTGTCCTAGCATAATTATGACATTTAATTATGTCCTTGGTCCACACTCGACTATTAATTAAATAATTCATGTGTCTTATATTCTTCATGATTATTAAATAAATAAATTTTAATTTATTTGTTCAATACGTCTTTAATTGTCTAAAGTCTTCCCTTAATTAAATAAATTTCTTAATTTATTTATTTCTTCTAGATTATTAAATAAATGAATTTTATTTATTTATTTAATATGCCACTAATCCTCTCAATTAAAAAAATTATCATTAATTTATTTAATCTTGTCTTCTAAATTGAATAATTATCTTTAATTATTTAATTGTCAAAATTAATATTCCTCTCATTTTAAATAAATGAAATTATTTAAAATGTCATGACAATCTTAAGTGTCAGTCCATTTTAGTAAATAATCTGAAAATGATTATTTATTGTCTCACAAAATCCATATTTTGAGTTGACTTAATTCAAATTGGTAGCTTTCTTCCAAAAGTCAAATAAAGCAAGCAGATTCTTGATTTTACCAAATTTGCTTTTCAGTCCATCTTTTATCTGATTTTTTCAAAATCTCACAAAGCAGGTTATCTTTATCTTCTTAATTTTGAAAATCTTTATTTTAAAAAATAATTATCTCATATTTTTCTCCACCACTGATTTGATTCTTTCATATGACATCTTGCCCACTCGTTTAAGGATTTTTCCCTAACTCTAATTAGGGATTGTCATGTTAAATCTTGTCCTCTAATTTTAGGCTTTGTCAGCTTTTAATCTCATTCGTCCATTCAAAATTGTGTCTTCTATAAAATGTCAATTTTGTTCATAGTTTAGGGACCACTCTTTGATTATTATAGGTGTAGACACTTAAAAATGATCTAGCCCTGCAAGCTTCATTTCTACCACTTTCGTCCTAGCATAATTATGACATTTAATTATGTCCTTGGTCCACATTCTACTATTAATTAAATAATTTATAATTGTTTAATTAATTCATGTCTTTGTATTCTTCATGATTATTAAATAGATAAATTTTATTTATTTATTAAATACGTCATTAATTGTCTAAGTCTTCCCTTAATTAAATAAATTTCTTAATTTATTTAATTACCCTTCGTCATATATTTCTTCTTGATTATTAAATAAATAAGTTTTATTTATTTATTTAATATGTCACTAACTATCATACTTAAATGAATTGATTAATTTATTTAATTAATTAATTTTATTTGCTAAATTAAATAATTATCTTTAATTATTTAATTGTAAAAATTAATATTCCTCTTATTTTAAATAAATGAAATTATTTAAAATTTTATCACTTTCTTAACTGTTAGTCCATTTTGGTAAATAATCTGAAAAAGATTATTTATTGTCTCACAAAATCATTATTTTGAATTAATTTAATTCAAAATAGTAACTAATCTTCCAAAAATCAAGTAATCGGGTAGATTCTTGATTTTCCAAATTTGATCTTCAGTCCAACTCTTATCTTCTTGATTTTTTGAATCTCACAAATCAGACAATCTTTATCTTCTTGATTTTTGAAAATATTTATTTTCTAATTAATTTATCTCATTTATTCTCCACCGCCGATTTAATTATCTTAGATGACATCTTGACCGCTCACTTAAGGATTTTCCCCTAACCTTGATTAGAGATTATCAAATTTAATCTGGACCTCTGATTTTAGGTCTCTGTCAAAGATCAATCTCATATGTCCATTCAAAATGGTATTTTCTATAAAATGCCATTTTCCTCTCATTTTTGCATTAGACACAATTACGCACATAGATTACAATATTCTGACATATTAATACTTAGATTAATTTATCATTTTAGAGTCATTTTTATCATAGTAATTGAGGCATAGGCATTAGGCATTTGTGCAAATCCTTCAAAGCTTGGTGTAGGACATAGACATTTATTTGCAGATTGCTCGCTCGTCAAATCTAAGGATAACACGTCAACCAGCAAGCAAGAATGTACTATCAAGGTGAATCATGGAAACTCATGCGAATCAAAGGTATAATTGTACTTGTTTTCATTGTTCTTATAGGATCTTTGGATTACATGCTTTATATGTTAGTTTATCTCACAAGTTAATCCTCAAAAGAAATCTATTGATACATTTGGTGAACCTGACATTTTGGACATAAATTTGTGTGTGTTCTTGTTTGTTTTCATTGTTTTGCAGGTTACAGCCAAGAAGTCATACGAAACCCTGTGACCTTCATTTGAGTACAGAAAATTGGGCAAATAAAATATTTTAAAATATTTTCTGGGTTTTGTAGATCTCGGTCTCAGCTTTCCAAAACTTTAAATAGTTTTAAATTTTGTTAAGATTTGAGAAAGTTATGTCTATTTTAGTGATTACTATTTTTTTAATTTAGCTTTTAAAACTCGTGTTTCCTTTTGCCTATAAAGTTTTTTTGTGTAGAATCGTGGAAAATACTTTCTGGGTTTTAAAGGTTTGATTTTCCGCTTTCCATGGATATCTACCACTTAAAATTTTATTAAGTTTTGAGGAAGTTATCACTATTTTAAGTTTGCTGTTTTCATTTAAGTTTTTATTTTTTATTTTTTTACTAATCTTTATTTACAACATTTGGCAATTACTTTTCGTGGGTCAAAGGAAAAAAATTCAAACTCCTAACATGATTTTGCAGGTTCTCATACGGTCTCATATTTTGTTTTGTAGGTGCAGGAGTATGAAACAACATAACCGCAAGCCTACACGACCACAAATGATTGGTTATTTCCTTTATTAAATTGCTATCTAGATCCAATGTGACCACAACCATTAGTTTGATTCATGTATGGGGATTAAAATGAACCAATCCTAGGATAGACACTTTAATCTGGAATTTATCAATCCTAGGGTAGACACCAAACTTTATTTTATGTTGGTTAAAATGAATCCCTTGTTTGTCATGAAGCAACATCTTCACTTAGTGTAGATAATCATCATTTGGGTTTAAAACTGAACTATTTGTTTGTTGTGTTTGTTGGGTAATAGGTATATGCTCTCCCCTTTACTGGGTGATCAAAAAACTAGACTTACCCATTTTATCTTTATGTAATTTATGCTTTATTAAATCTTTTAGAAGGCCCGTCGTAGTGGGAAAAAGTACCCAGCCTACGAGAATGACCTAAGAAGGAACAACCAAAGCCAGGTTTTCCAACCCACTATAATCAAAAGTGAATTTTGGGAAAACCCATATTCAAGGGTAGTGAGCAAGATAACCATCCCCAAAATATTTGTTCTAAAGATTGGGAGGTCTCTTGAGGGAGTTTATCTATTGTCGCATCGAACGAAAACCTTGACTATGAACCATAGTGTAGAAAGCCAGTTGTGTTAGTATCCAAACATTATTTCAATCACAATGCAAGGGGAGGGAAGAATCTATCCCCAAGGCACTCACCATATAATCACCACAAATTGTTTACTTAGGGGACTCGGTATCCACTTCCATCACCTTGAGTATGCACTTGGAAAAGACAAAAACATGGGCGCCCTCTAGGGGGTGACATGGCTGTGTGAGTCGATGCAATTTTAAGATGTGGGCTGTGATTGCTATGATGAAATTTTGACTATTAAGAGTGAGTCTGCTTGAGGTGTCTTTTTGTTCAAATACTAGTGAAAACAAAAAAAGGGTCATGTTTGATCCTTGAACATACACTCAATGTTTTAGTTTCTATGTGTTTTCCAACTATTTTTAGACAAACTTCAACAAACTGAACATCAACAATCTGGGTCCAAACTTGTCAAATCTAAAAAACATTATTATCTCACAACATCATGACATCCACCACCTTGTCTTCCCTTCACCAGCATATTGATAGGCTTGCTAGTAAAGTTGAAAACCAATTACTCTGTAGAGGTCAATACCAACAAGCCTTAGACCTTAGGAGACAATTCCTTCAAACTGACAATCAATGTCCTTCATACCAACAATCCATGAGTCCTAGTCCTCCATCCATCTACCCTCACTACCAAAATTCACTTAATACCATTCATGACATTAGTCCACAACAAACATCCATTACTCACCCTTATCCTAACTTTGACAAGGGAAACCAACTATCCACTAGTCCATTCCAAGTCTCCACGTCATATGCTAGTCCTTCACCTATCAATCCCGTCAAATTCTACATGCCTTATCAACTATCTACCAACTCATGTCATGTCCCCACATCATACCATATCGATCTGGCCCAAGTCTCTACATCCCATTTTAGTCAACCTTACTCCAACCCAATCCAAGACTCTGTGTCATATCCAGTCCAAGTCTCCACATCATACCCTTATCCTTCACAAGTCTCCACGTCCTATCCTAGTCCTTCGTTCATTGATCCTTTTCAAATCACCCCATCACAAGCCACATCTAGTCATGAAAATTCTATCATTATTCAAAGTCAAATCCCATTTAATAAACTTGAGGATACATGTGAAAATGAAAGCCCAAAGCATGACCTTATAATGTCATCCTCATGTTAAGAACAAGGTAGTCCATCCCATGACCATATCTTTTAGTCCATCCATGAAGTCCTTCATGACAATCATGACATCCAAAACACACCTCTCCTTGACAACGACTCTATTTCTGATTGTATCATCCACGACAATCCCTTCTTTGACCAAGAAGTCCAAATCCATGACAACCCCATCTTTGACCAAGAATTTCAAATCTATAACAACCCCATCTTCGACCAAGACCCTACCATTGACCAAGAAGTCCAAAATGATCCACTCCTTGACCTTTATGCCATTCATTATCAAACACTTTAAGACCTTATAAAGGCCTTGACTATTGACGCTTCCCACGATGAGACACTTGCCTGCATGGGACACATAGACGATATTCCTCTGGAAAAATTATCTTCCACTAGGGACATGCTTGCATATGATCAAGTTATAGCTAAAATCATGGGACTCTATGACACTAAACATAATGATGACTTCGACATTGCCTTGGAAGCACCAACATAATCATCTGAACCTGACATGTCACAAGATCAAACCAAAGATATCAGTAAGAAATATGTCAAAAATGATAATGAAGTTAAGACACTTTATCACTTAGGGTCATCTGTCTTTGTCAGAGCAAGCTTTCTTGCAAATGAAAATATTACAAGTGACAATATCCATAGACCTAATGATGGGTTAGCATCTTGCTTTCAAAAAAATAAATACCCCATTGCAAATAGAATCTTTCAAAGCATGCAATATCAAAGCAAAGGACTAGGCATACACGAGCAAGGCATTCTAGAACCAATACAGCTTCAGAAAAATTATAGACATCAAGGTCTTGGCTATTCCTCAGATAAAAAATCAAACAATGTTAGTGGTACTTCCTCAATACTAGGGGCAACTTTGTCAGATACAAACATCAAAATGGATTCCATGAGAAATCCTTGTCATAATATTGTTGCCAACACCTTGTCCACCCACACCATAAACCATCATTCTATCATAAATAAACCTTCCATTTGGAACCAACAAAGACAAAAGTCATACAAATCAAAAGATCAAAATCAAATGTCAAAGGCCATTGAATCAAACAAAAGGACAAGTGGACAAATGAAATTAAAATGGATCCCAAAAAAAGATGGATCAAACAAAGACACCAAGTCAAATACAAAAGTCAATCACAATGTGGAGCCACAAGACAAGAGGAATCCCATATATAACACATGTCCACCTCCTTCAAAATGGTCATCAATCAAGGCATATAAAAGTGTTGGTTCCAAACACCATCCCTCCAAAATCCATCATCCACCATCCCAAGTTTGGAAAATAAAAAGTCATTCATCCAAATGTCCAAACAATCTTTCCACGTCTACCATCATTCATCATAATCCTACATCTCATCTAAAGTCTAAAAATTCCACGTCACAAATCCGTCACATCATGGCAGCAACTCTTTACCACAAGGACTCTCATGGAACTCTATTGCGATGTGTGTATTTTGATAAGGCCAACTCTAGTCTCAAAAAGGATCACAATGACATTGATCAATTGTATACAAGCGCTACAATCCTGACAAGACAATTACTTTAGAAAGGACATTATTGGCATATCATGGCACTAGTCTCTACATCGGCATCGTCAGTGGATTCAGAATAGGCAGTGGTCATCTAAAACATCCAGGCTATTCGCAAAATCAGAAATACAAAAAAAAATGAAAAATGTAAAACATTGTCACCCTAATGAAAACTTGGCAAACATGCGTCTTGGTGACCCTAAAAAAATCAAAAAGTCAAGAAAATAGTAAAGAGAAAAATTTCATCCAATGGTGAAAACCTTGCAAATAGGTGCCTTGGATAAGTACCATAATGAAAACCTGGAAAACATGCGTCATGTGTAAAATAAATCGTCTATGTGAAATTTTATACTTGGGGGAAATTTGTCTCATTTCCCATGCCTTCCTCATGACATTTACGTCCATCTAAGCCCTATCATTTCTGCGCATTTTCTCACCTACCTTGGTCTTGACATAAAACTGGCACACATAAATCATGCTTTGGGAAAACTCTTAACATGTCTATCCTTCAGTCATACACAATTCACGAAACATCATGTCATTGACTGTCATAGTCTTATTGTCCTTATACGACACAGTCCTTGAAAATCATGTGACAATTCCATTAGTCTCATGTCTCTTGTCTTTTACCAAGGCCACCCCCTATCCTTTCATGTCTGTCACCTATCTTGGCTTTCCCTTGTCAAATGGTCTAAGGATAATCATCATCCCATCTAGTCCTAACCAAGTCATTCCAAATGCAACGTGTCTTATTCATACAAGCACATTATCCAAAACGTTACTTGACTGTGTTCTTGACCTAGCTATAGATCTCAATACTTTTGTCACATTATCATCATCCTCATGTTGTTTTGGGATGTGTCCTTCCCACATCAAACAATGTTGTCATCACCTGTAAATTGGTATTCAGCTTGACTAGGGGCACAATCATGTTTGTCCTTGGATTCTCATGTGTAGGTATCAGTCATATGCATTTTTCATGATTTTGTTAAATGTCAAAATCTAAAAAAACATAAAACGACAAAAAAAAACATTGCAAAAAGTCCTCAAAAAAAGACAAAAACATCATAAAATGTCCTAAAGAAAGACCAAAAAAATCATAAAATGTCCTGAAAAAAGACCTAAAAATCATAAAACATCTTGAAGAAAAACACAAAAAAATCCAAATCAATGTCAAAATCCTAAAAAAGGAGTCAATGTCAGTCATGTCAGTCAGTCCATGTCATTGTCGAACTACATTGTCTCTGTGCATTTGCTACGTAGGAAAGGCCATTAGTCGATGAGTCCCCGAGACATTAGGTCAGTCCTTTTAGGTTAGTCCAAATAAAATCATGGCATTTGTCACAATCATCACATCAGTCAAATAAGTCAAACATAGTCAAACTCAGACACAAGACAGTCATTCGAAACATCAATGTCAAAATTGGTCAAAATCAGACAACACAGTCCAATCAATCATACAGTCAACATCAGTCAACTTGCCAAAACATATTACTCAAAACAATGTCAGTCTCGTCACTCTTTGGTCCTCTTCAAGATGTGTCCTTCTTGACAATAGGCTCCATCAAACTGTCAACACCATCAAATTGGCAAAACTCTTAAACTGTCAAAACTATCATAAATTTCTTAACTGTTAGTCCATTTTGGTAAATAATATGAAAAAGATTATTTATTGTCTCACAAAATCATTAATTCAAAATAGTAACTAATCTTCCAAAAATCAAGTAATCGGGCAAATTCTTGATTTTCTAAATTTGATCTTCAGTCCAACTCTTATCTTCTTGATTTTTCAAATCTCACAAATCAGGCAATCTTTATCTTCTTGATTTTTGAAAATCTTTATTTTCTAATTAATTTATCTCATTTATTCTCCACTGCCGATTTAATTCTCTTAGATGACGTCTTGACCTCTCACTTAAGGATTTTTCCCTAACCCTGATTAGGGATTATCAAATTTAATCTGGACCGCTGAATTTTAGGTTTGTCAAAGATCAATCTCATATGTCCGTTCAAAATGGTATTTTCTATAAAATGCCATTTTCCTCTCATTTTTGCATTAGACACAATTATGCACATAGATTACAATATTCTGACATATTAATACTTAGATTAATTTGGCAGTTTAGAGTCATTTTTATCATATTAATTTAGGCATAGGCATTAGGCATTTGTGCAAATCCTTCAAAGCTTGGTGTAGGACATAGACATTTATTTGCAGATTGCTCGCTCGTCAAATCTGAGGGCAACACATCAACCAGCAAGCAAGAAGGTACTATCAAGGTGAATCATGGAAACTCATGCGAATCAAAGGTATAATTGTACTTGTTTTCATTGTTCTTGATATGATCTTTGGATCACATGCTTTATATGTTAGTTTATTTCACAAGCTAATCCTCAAAAGAAATCCATTGATACAATATGCATTATAGTCATTCATCATTCATAGTCATTTATCATTGTCATAGGAATAGGAATAATAATTCTACTTAAATCCTTCAAAGCTTGCATAGGAAAATGTCATAGTCATAATGCTCATACACTCAAATTGAGGGCAACAATCAACAAGTTAGAAGGTGTAATAGAGGTCAGCCATGGAAATTGAAGACATTGGGTGAGATTGTTCTATTTATGACGTTTTCATTTATATTTCATTTGCACTTCTTTATTGTCTTTGGGTTTATTCTTTCAATTCATTTGACAATCCAACCTTTGGAAATCAACCCTTAGTTATAGACAAAAATAGTAAAGAGAAAAATTTATTCCTATGGTGAAACCAGGCAAACAAGCACTTTGTATAAGTACCATGGTAAAAACCTGGCAAACAGGCACCATGCATAATCAATCATTACTCTGCCATCTAGTGTCACTTTGTCTGATGTGGCCTAGGATGAAATACATCTTCCACAACACCGTACCCTTCCTCTCATGGTTGATAAATGGTTGAAATCAAGTCCTTTCTTCTCTCCATTTGGTATTGCATGCATATCCCTTCTTCACGACCCTTAAAATTAGCTAAGTGTTGGACCTAACTAGGGGAATTTTTTTTATCATCTAACTGCAGTGGATGTCACGCATGATTTCAACAATTGCAAAATGTCCTGAAAAAGGATAAAAACATCACAAAATGTCCTGAAGAAAGACAAAAAAATCACAAAATGTCCTAGAGAAAGACCAAAAACATCATAAAAAGTCCAGAAAAAAATAAAAACATCACAAAATGTCCTAAAAAAAGACCTAAAAATTGAAAAACGGCCTGAAGAAACCCAAGAAAGTCAAAATGTCTATAAAATCCCAAAAATAGAGTCACATTTCCACATGTCCATCATTTTAGTCTAGTCTTTGTCATTTATCCAAACTACATTGTCTCTATGCATTTGCTACATAGGCAAGGCTCATTTTTGAGTCCTCAAGACATTAGGTTAGTCTTTGTAGGTTTGTCCAAATAAAATCATGATGCAATATTTGGTCATCAAGACAAAGTCACTGGTCTTGTGAAACTACGAGGTCTCTAAGTGCATAACATAGGCAAGGCCATCTGTTGATGAGCCCCCGAGGCCGCACTAGGTCAGTCCATTAGGGTTCATGGCATTACACTAGTACACACATCAAAAATCTTCAAGTCAAGACAAATCATTTGCCAAACAGGAAAACTCCTAAAACAAAGTATGGCAATCATTTATTCAAACAAGACAATCACATCAGCATAGCAAACAAATGGACATATGGTCAACACAAGTCAAACTCAATCAAAACAATCCAAAATCTTATAACTAGTCAAACTATCAACTCTTGGTTCACTTTTAGATTTGTCCTTCTGAAAGATAACCCTTGTCATTCATGCATCGGGATGTGTCCTCCCTAGGCATTGTCATTTGTCATCCGAAATTTTTGAGGGGTCCTCTTGACATTTAAGGATCACTCATCTCAACATCAAGGTTCTTTCAGATGTGTCCTTCTAAAGATCAACCCCTGTCATTTATGCCCTAGGAGGTGTCCTTCCTAGGCATCGTCATCTGTCATCAGAATTTTGATGGATACTTTTGACTTTTAAGGATCAATCCTCTTGACATCAACATTATTTAGGATGTGTCCTTCCTAAATTTGGCAATCTTTGACATTTTGTCATCTTGGCATCATCAAGACTTTTGTACCTCAACATTTCATCATCATAAAAATCTGACATCTTCATATCAAAACAATGGGTATCCAGACACACTTAGAAAACACTTGGTACTTGTCTTTTGGCTTTCATCATGGTACTAGCATTTCAACAAGATCCTAACAACAGTATTTAGAAAAGAAACGATGTATCATCTGGTCTTTTGGATTCCATCATGTTACTAGCTTTTCAGTGAGATCCTTCCAATAGGGTTTACAAAAGCAGTGATGTATCATGATTATCTTGTCTTGTCTTTTGGCTCTTTATCATGTTACTAGTTTTTCAGCGAGATCCCAACAATAGGATTTAGAGAAGCAACAAGGTATCGTGACATTTGTCTTGACTTTTGACATGCATGATTACTAGTTTCTCAGCGAGATCCTGATTTCAAGATTTAGAAAAACAATGATGTATCATGATGATGGCTTTATTTGGCATTTTGACAATCATGTTGCTAGTTTCTCAAGGACATCCTGGAAATAGGATTTAGAGAAGCAACGACATTTCATGATTTTTCCTACTTGTCTTTTTCGGCTTGTGGTTGGTTATGACAAAAAGACTAGGGAAATTGCACTTTTAGTATGAGTCATGATCATCCTTGTCTATGATTGCTTGTCTTAGGTGATGGTACCACCTTGCACACCTTGATCTATATCATATCATGGTGTTTGTTGGCCATCACAACAATCTTCCCAATGATGATTAAGAGTAATAAATATTAAAGTCCTATGGAAGAGTTTTGAAAGATTTGGTCTAGAAACTAACATGTATCTCCTTCAGTCTGGTCATCTTTTCTCCTTCGGTCTGGTCATCTTCTCATGTCAACCTGGTCATCTTCTCTCATCCATCTCACAATGATATCCTATGACATACAAAAATATAAGTGCATACATGATCATATAAACATTGCATTAAGTGCATAAATACATTATCCATAGCAATAAATCATATAACATTTCATTGCATATTACATTCAGGTTTGCATCATCATAAACATGCCATCCATTTAAATAAATAAATACATTATGAATATCATTATCGCCATCATCACAAAATCAACATGACATAAATAAGCATGGCATCATCATTGCATCATATCATAAGTAAGCATCATAGGACACAAATAATACATCATTAACAAAGCATCACATCACATATATCATAAAGCATAAATCAAATAACATCGCATAACACACATTTAGGCCGCATCAAAACTACATCATCATATAATATCATCTCAAAAATGTACAATGTCATGGGATAAAGTCAAGAGATATCTCAAAAATGGAGCTCATAGGCTCAATAGTCTATACATAATGTGTCATAATAACAAACATGCCCCTAGGGTAGACTCTCATCATCCCCTTGTAGAGAAGAGTGTGGTGGCTGGAGCTCTATAACAGGCACTGAAATGATGGGTGGACTAGTAGTAGCCTTTGTCTATGCAACCACTAGAACATACACTGCTGACATCACCTCCATGGTCATAGACACCTATGATGTCACTGCGGCCTGACTTTGAGAAGTAGAAGGATCTCCCACTGGTGGCTACCTCTGTCCTGACCTTTGCACTAAACCCATGGACCCATGACTATAGCTCGAGTGATGACTTGAGGCATGCTTATGAGATTGGTGGGACCTATGCCCTAAGATGTGCCATATCGAGGTAGACCCTCTTACACTCGTGTGACTCTTGCTATTGCTCCCACTCCGTGATTGGTGGCCATTGCCTCTCCTCATCTAGGATCGTGACAATGTAGAATCTCATCACTCAGGAGGTACCTCATTCTCATATAATGTCATGTATTACCCTAATCGTGTGCTCACCCTGGCCAGCTCACAAGCAATATCCCTAGAAGGCTGTGTACATAATGTTGTAAACTCAACAAACCACTGAGCTGAGTCTTGCTGGTGGATCATTTCCTAATCCCACTCTACTCGAGCCACCTCTAGCTCTGACTGCAGTGCTTGGATCTGAGTGGCACTCTCATCCAATCTCCTTTGAAGGTTAGCCACCATCTAATCTATCATGGCATCTGAGGGCAATGTCAAGGAGGATGACACCTCCTCCTCCCCCTCCAGCATCCGCCATCTAAGTAATATCTCTGCCTCATCAATGGCATCATCCTCATCATTGTCCTCCTCCTCTCGTCTTTCCACCTCTGCCACATCCTCCTCTTGTCTCTCAAGCTCTACCTCCTCCTCTCATCTCTCCTCACCCTCTCCCTCCTATCTGGGTTGCCCCTCTCTCTCTCCCTCCTCGCCAACCTCTAGGATAGCATCTAATGCTACCCTTGCCACATGTGGACACACCCTCTGGCCTTGTCTCTCACCATCTCGCTATCATCTATGGCTATCTCCTCCATCATCCCCATCATCTCCACCCTTGCCTTTTTCTCTGCCTTCATGTCCACCCCTGCCTCCATCTCTGACTTTGTCTCCACCCCTACCTCCATCCCTGCCTCCATCCCTCCCCTGGCCTCTCCCCCTATCACCACCTCTGCCTCCCCACTCGGCTCTCAACACACATGGTATCACTGACTGTTTGTCCACAGGAGCTGACCCATCGAGATCTGTCAATGGCACCGGTCTATGAGCCTACCACCATAGATTGTAATCTGCTATGGTCTTGGGATTGGCAATCCCACCTCTCCATCCCCATGGCTAGGCTCCTAGCCTATCAATCTTCTACTTTGTGAAGTGTTGTACCCATGACACACACGCCCTATTTCAAACGGGGACCCTCTTTTCTTTCACCTTGTCGGGTCATTTTTGTCACTGCCCCATTTTGCATGCCCCATTTTTGATGTCCCAGATGGTCAATGTTGCTTCAAAGTCTCACCATAAGTTGACTGTACCTTCCCCTTTTAATTTTGTCAAGTTCTGGTGCCTCGCGGAGTCTCTCTAGCAGTTTTCCCTTGCCAACAACCCCAGGCCTTGCTGGGCTCAGCCATTTGGGTTTCCCCATTGCACCCGCCATTCCCAATGGCGCTCAACTCACGTCCTCCTAAACCTCGGGGTTTAGACCCCCATTCTCCATCTACTAAAATCCATGGAAATCTTGACGGCTGTCTGACCCTCTAGGCTCGGGACTCTGAAGTTCCGCTCCCGGTGTTCTGTGAGTGTTTTGTTGTTCCTCACGGCGAGCCTCTGACGGAGTTCCACCTTCCGGACCCTGACCTCCCCTTTGCTGCCAGTGAATCTCCAAGAGGAACTTATCAAATGGCCATCATCCTATGCCCTCTCAGTCGTCAAACCCTAGGTCTCCCACCATCGTCGATGAATTTGAATTCACCAAATTCCTTGCCTTGCCATACCTACATTTAATAGGGCCATTAATGGCGATTGGGGTATAAATAGAAGGTTCATTCCTATCATTTTCACTTGTCAATGTTATAGAGAGTGATCAAAGAACTTGCTAGAGGAGCCCACCCTCTTTGAGACCTTCATGCTCATCGCCCTCACCATCACCTCATCGATTGTGAGTGGATCCCACACCTCCCTGCATTGAGTGTTTGAGGTAGGTTCTCCATTGACCCTCCTGAACATTATTTTCTTAATTTATAAGGATTAAAATGAAAAAAAACCATCAAAATGACATGTGAACGATAAAATACAGTACCATGAACAAAACCCATGTCCTCAAAAATTGAGTAAACCGACATAGCATCCCCATGAGCAATTCAGAGCTTTATCTCAGTGCGACCATTGTTTGTAGGGGAATTCGTGACCCTCGAGCCCAGACGCTCCCTTTGCTGGTGAAGACTTAGCAAAAACAATATGTTGAAACAACTTTTGGCTCTCTCAAGCCTAGGTACCCAGGATGCTACCCCTCATTCTCTATCGGTGAGACCTCCCCAATTCAACATGACCTTTCGTTGAGTGTATCTTGCTCTTGTAGAGTGGCTAGTCAGGGAGACATTCATCTGTCACCAAAACCTCACTGCGAGCTCCCTTTAGTCTTGGCAATGCCTTCACTTTCGGTGAGACCCCTAACTGTCACCAAGACTTCCTAGAGAAACCCTTTTTCTTGGTGAGCTCGGATCCCCTGTTGGGGTGACTTCATGAGGGTCGGCAAGAGGTTATGCTGATGGGGATCTTCTTCGGTGAGACATAGCGCATTCGCCAAGACCTCACACCAACCCCTCATCTTTGGGAAAACATGAACTGAGTTGGGGAGACATTGCTAGTTCACCAAGACCTTTCCCTGACCTAGAAAACTTACGCTGAAGACTCCTTTGTCGGTAGGACCCTCCATGTTCACCAAGACCTCACGGTGACATCACTTTACTCTTGGTGAATACCTAACATCCTTCTGACCTCTAGGCTCTAGACCTCTATTCATCACTGGGATTTAACTTGAGCAATGAGCACCCTCATTCATGTTAGGCTCCACCATCTGGAAGTCCTTCTCTCGTCCGCCGTTCCAAAGGGAAAATATTGCCCGCCCCTTCGAGCTCCGAGCTCCACCTTCCCGACTACCATAGGACTGAAAATTAAATCAAACAATGGATGCTCATGCCAGGTTTGGTATCACTCTTGGCTATCAGTGAGACTTAAGGATCTTTCCAAGACCTTACCCCGCCGTAGAGGCTCCACGATGACTTTCCTTCACCTTTGCACTGGTTGGTGAGACCTAAGGCATTCGCTATGACATTGCATCAATGGTTGGTCTCTTGCTGACCCTCATGTCAGACCCTTACCGCTGGGCCACCCCCTTCGGACTTCTACCCAACAATAGTCATTCCAAACGGTGAAGGATGAATGGCCTCCCAATGCCTAATCCCAGGGCGCTCAAGTAAAATTACAATCTTCTGACCGCCCTACAACCTGCCGGACCCCGAACCATAAAGTTCCATCTTTGAAATTCTATTTTTGATCTACCATTCCCAAACAGCCATCTCCTGATGGCTTTCTGACCTGGTACCCCCGAATGCTCCTAAACTAATCCAAATGAGCCCAATTTTGAATCTGATCTTGAGCCACATGCTTAATCTTGGTCCTCTTCATTACGAACCTTCTAAATTATCAAAATTCAACTGAAGAGAATCCCCAAGAGCCCTCCAACCTATCTGCCTTTCCAAAATGACATTCCTGCTAGGGAAGTCTGGCCTTTTGGGCCCAGACTATCCCAAAGCCGTCAATCAAAAGACTAGTGACATCGAGAGATAAAGTATCATGTTATGTTTGATGGATTATTCAAAATGGATTTCATCTTTAAGATTTCAGCTAACATGGATGTTTTCATGGTAATTGCACTTACTACACTTTTTGATTGTAGAATATATGAAATTGGGGGCGGGACCTTAGGGGGCATCTGTCGAAAAAGACAAAGGAAAGAAGTCAGGAAAAACTCCTCGAGGAAAGGAAGACAAGGACCAAATGAAATACCAATTTCAGGGTGAACCTCTGCACTCGAAGGTCACCACAGATTGGAAGGAGATTAAAAATACCAATATTGGCCATGTTGATATTGACGAATTCACGCAAAGGGTCAGGGTCAATCCTATGACCAAGAATGCAAGATTGATAAGGAAAAGTGGAATCGCAAAGGCTGCTGGGTTCCCTCCATCCCTTGTGGCCGCTGAGTTGGTCATGTCTTGTCGGGAGGCATATCAACCCGACACAAGGACAATCATTGATAGAGAGGGAAACATCCTCATCGACATGTCGACTGAAGGGATCATGAAGACTTTCCACATCCCCACTTTTCAAGAGATGGAAGTCCCCACCATAGAAGAATGCCAGGTAGCATGGGATGATAATCCAGTGGGATGTAAAAGGTTGATAAATCAACACTGGCTCAAGGAGAAGAGGGGTATCATAGTGAAGGTTCCTCATGAACTCTTTTGCAGTGATTTCCATGAAGATTACCATGACTTAGTCACAATGCTAAGCAGGGTTATGGGTCTTCCTACGACAGCCTTCTTCTAAGAATGGATGTTGTACTTCATTGAGAAAATTCTCTAAGGGAATGAGGACGTCACCACAAAGACTTCATTTTACTGGGGAGGAATCATAAGCAATTGCTTCCATGAGTAGTTTTTCAATGTAAAGAAGAGCTCTAAGTTCTATATGATTTCCTATCTCGTCTATTCCTTGGTGGATCAGAGGCAGTACAATGGGTTGTTTGTAGCACTCGATCAGGAGCAAGGTCAAAAACTCAAGGCCTATGATAGGTACCCGCAGCTCCAGTACCAAAACTTCAAGAGGGAATACTGTAGAGTGAATGATGCCTTCATTGACCATATTATTAGAGTGATTTCCAGGGACTTCGAGAGGAGGGTCTCCCACAGTGCTAGGGCATTCTTGAAGCAGTATGCCTTTCTCTTCATCCAATACCCAAAGTTCACCTACATTCGTGCCCAGGGTTTCACTGAAAGGCCAAACAAGTTGCCTTGATACCCCGATGATCAGATCATCCTTTTGGAGCTTTCCAAATAGCTCCAACACATACATGTAATCTTTAACAACAAGCACATAGTGGGGATCTCTTATCCCATGACTCTCAGCTAGGGCATGTGACGACTACAAACCTCTCAATGCACTACTAATTCTGAGAAAGAACTAAAAGACTACCACTTTCACCTGCACACTTCCCACCCACGAATAGACCCATATGGGCACATAAGAAAGGTGCTAGGATCAGGATATACCCACCTTCGCCATATCGAAGACTTCTAGGTATATTGCGAAGATGATAAAGAGGTACAGGCAAGGCACTATATGCGCATGACAACGTATTTCATAAGAAAGGTGTAGCCATTCCCTATCCCAGACCAAGTCCAAGAGGACAAGAGCACCATAATGGACCCCAGATACCCTACGATGGCCAATTTACCAATACCAATGATTGACTGGGATGAGTAGGAGGTCGACAACCTTGATATGATAACCAAACCAATCTTGGCTCGCACCAAGGAGTGGGTTGATCGGCAAGTAGCCCAATTGAAACAATAAGAAATAATCTTGACTTATGAAGGGCTCAAAAGTGAGCCCAGTGCCATAGAAGATGCTACTGCCACCACTTCAACCGGTGGGACCTCCAAGTCTCCTCCAGTCACTAGGTCCAAAAAGAGGAAGGAGACAAAAATGGAGCAGTCTCCTGACCCCAAGGTCTATGCAAGGAAAGAAATAGGGGGATCACCCTCCAAAAGGCTTAAATGAATGGGGAGCACCGCAAAATAGCCCTCAACCCAAGAGGAGGAAGCAAAGAGTATAGATCAACTGGAACCCCTCTTGGCTCTCCCTACCCCTGCCATTGCACCACCTACCTCCCTAGCTATGATTGCCACATCCCTGCCAGTAGTGGACATTTTTGTCCATCTTGCCCCTTTGCCTCTAGCCAAGTCTGTAATAATTTTTGACTCTTCTTCTGCCATAATTACTCCCCCTTCCTCTGCTTCCATGTCACCATCGCTCCCTTCTGAAATGGTAATAGTACCTATTCCCACTTTCACCATGTTTGAGACTCTCTCTCGACATATGCAGAATCTTCCCCCTGAGCTCTCCCGGATCCTAATGGATCCCACTCTTCAACAAACCCTTGCACAAGTCCTTGCTACTTCTCAACCTTCACAACCACTGATAGGGCCACTAGCTATGGAAGTCACCATGCTAATATCTAAGGAGTGGGAGGAACAAGAGTGGGAAGCCTTGAAGCCCTTTGAGGAGGAAGCCGATGAATACCATGAACACCTGGAGTACGAACACTGAACCATTGATAGGGTAGCTTATGAGGAGGAGGGAACAGGCTCTTTCGAAAGTGGGGATGAGGTGGATGATAGTGGTAAGACCATCATGCAAACCTTTGATGATGATCTTGAGGAAGAACTGGCCTGACAGCTAAAGGACACCAAGGTGGAAGCAGAAAGGTCACCCCATGAAGAAGAAGAACAACCACCAGAAGATAGTCCAAGAGAAGATTTACCTGAGAGTGGAACCCAAGTTGTCAAGAGACAGTAGGAAAAGAGAGTCCCATGCAACAACTATCTACCAGGCTTCTTATCAAGTGCCTCGTGTTTTTCCAAGACTCTGACAAAGAAGAGAGGGATGCAACCAAAAGGGGAGGGAGGACCTCAGAAGATAAAGAAATGGAGGCTTTGACCGAGAGGGGTGAGGGTGATCATGGATCACCTAAGGGTAAGTCCTCCATGCCAGAGTGGTTAGAGAAACATCTTGAGAGAAGAAATCCTGTACTAAAGGACCCAAGGGAAAAACTAGAGGTCATCCTGGCCCAAGCTCAGATTACAACAAAGAAGAAGAAGAAGCCTAAGATTAGATCCAAAGTAACTATTGATGCCTTTGGATCTCGGGTCATGCAGATAGCAACACCTGTAGTAGGTTAGGAAGGGATAACTTACAACATCTCCACCATGGATTTGGGGACTGCCACCAAAGAACAGAAGGTAGGGCACCTTGAAGAGTCAGTGGCCATGGTGGTGCATTTGATAAAACAAGACAAAATCTTGAAGGATGAGCTCAAGGCACAAGTGGCAGCCTTAACAGAATATATACAACAATGGTCTTTGGTGGACGATGTACCTACTATGTCCATAGCCAGGCCCCAGCTACTATCCGAGGAGTAGATTGATAAAATGGAAAGGAGGAAGAGCTTGGAGAAGACCACAGAGAGCTGGTTCTGACAAGTCTTACACGTCGAAAACATGGGAATTAGCCAGGCTATGTGAACAGCCAACAAGTTCTTAGACTTGCAACAATCTTTGGAAGCAATGAGAAAGCTCTACACTGACTTCCCTGCAACCTACGACTCCATCTTCCCAAAGATCGAAGCCATCCTTCAGTTGCCGAAAGCCACATGGGAAAAGGAGCTTGCATTCAGCAAGGATGATCATTGGTTGATGGATGTGTGGCGACGGGACTTTGACAATAGGAAGGAAAGGTTGGAGAAAATAATGAGCAAAGTGAATTTGGACATAGAATGGATCAAGGAAATCAGGGTAGAATGTGCTCATTATCTCAAGTTGATGACGAAGTACGATATGCCCTCAATACAAATGGATCCAGAGAAGGTGAAGCCTTACATCCAAAAAAGGATGGAGGATGGGATGACAAGTGAAATAATGGTGGATTTCATGAGTTTTGCTGCTCGTGCCTTTGGCCAATTGGAGCTATTCAGGGACCAGGGTGCCAAGTATGATGAGGACTAGAAAAGGCTGGAAGATAATGCAAAGGAGTGGAGCTACCAAGTGCTACGGTATGAGATTATTGAAGTGGACAAGGTCCAAGTGGTCATCCTCAAGTTCATAGAATATGCAACATCCAAGAAGTAGGAGGACAACCCTGTTGATGATAAGGAGCTTTCCAAAGAGTAGCTACAGTAAAATAGCAATCATCAAAGGAAAAAATGATATAGTGGCATCACTAGAGGACAAAATAGGGAAAATGACAAAATGTAATTTTAAAATTGTAAAATATTAAGGGTTGGTGAAACCCTATTTTGTAATGAATCTTGGCTACATAATGAGAATTAATATTGGCCATTCATTTGATCTTTGAGACACTATAAATAGAGCTCCTCTCATTTGCAAGGTGAGTTGAGTTGTTGTAAAGACATGCTGCAAAAATTTATAATGAAAATACATTGACTTGGTGCATTTTCAAAATTTCCTCCATGTTACTTGGTTCAACCTCCATTGTTAGATGCTTGACTTAGATTTGTTTTGCTATTTTAGTTAGTTGTATGCTCACTTTAATAGATTTTAGGAATGTTGTTCTGTGGTTATGAAAATTATTGTTGTGTAGATGCCTTCCTAGTCCATACTTTTTGCTATTTGCTGATGGTAGATAGCTGTGTAAAGTTAGTATAGACTTGAATTCAAAGCTGCTCCACACTTTCATCTTTGTTCATGCATCCACACGGTGAATGAAAGACAAAATATTTGTAGACCTTAGAAGATAGCACAAATTTCATGAGAGTGTGAGGCTTCTTGTTAAGTGGAATATTGTTACCAGGAAGTTGTCCATTGCAGGAACTCCATTATCACTGTTTGTAGTTAATTACAGATCTGAGAAATTTCTCTCTTCTCTGTCCTTTTTTCCTTTTTTTTTTAAGTTAGTGACCTATGCTAAGATTCGTTTCTCATTGTAAAGCCAAAACTAATGATGAAAGTGAAGTTAAAGACTGTTGTTTGAACCTACAGTAAAGGCACAAAACTCTCCCATCTTAAGAAATCCATTTGCATATCCAACTTCCCCAGCTTTGTAAGTCATCCGTAAGCCCACCATGTGATTCCAACAAATCACATCAAACAACTATGAAATCTCATGCAAGTCATGACCTGACACCCGAGAGACCTTGGGATAGTGTTCTACAATCTGGTTGTGGAAGATTGTCTTTCAAGAGAGG
>VDFB02193867.1:700112145-700209759 GCA_007258455.2 Sequoia sempervirens
GAGGGTGGGATATGGTGGAGATTGTGGGAGAGAGTAGGGAAGGTTGGAGAGGGTTGCAAAGTGTAGGATAAGGTGGGAGAGAGTGGGAGAGGATGGGAGAGGGTGGGAGAGTGTAGGTTAATGTGGGAGAGAGTGTGGAAGAGGATGGGAGAGGGTGAGAGAGGGTATCTCTCTCTCACTCCCTTCCTCTCTCTTTGAAGTATCTCCCTCTCTCTCACTTAATCCCTCTAGCTCTCTCCCTAGGGTTGCAAAGTGTAGGATAAGGTGGGAGAGAGTGGGAGAGGATGGAAGAGGGTGGGAGAGTGTAGGATAGGGTGGGAGAGAATGTCGGAGAGGATGGGAGAGGGTGGGAGAGGGTTGGAGAGGGTGAGAGGGTATCTCTCTCTCACTCCCTTCCTCTCTCTCTGAAGCATCTCCCTCTCTTTCACTCAATCCCTCTAGCTCTCTCCCTAGCACCCTTAATCCTCTACCCTATAAATGTACCATCTAAAGCTCAAAAAAACCAAATTTACAATAACGCAAGCACGTTATTAACCAGTATAGATATGTCCGTTTAGGATTAAAAAACCCACTCGCATTATAACATGAAAGAGTTATTTATTGCACTAAAAATGGTTAAAAGTGACAATATACCCGTGATGTTGGCCCACAATCTGTAGATTCTCCTGGTTTTGTGCGTGCTCTGACAAAAAATAGCTTTTTGGTGATAGAGTGAAGTGTGCATGCATGATTTTGATATTCCACCACCTTTTGAATGTTCCTTCCATCACCTTTGCATGAAATAATAAAGTTTTCACGTTGAGAGGCATATAATATCAATTGAAGTTTGAATTATAGTGATAATTGATATAAAATTGAAATTTGGAGGGGAACAAGCTTTTGAAGAAGTCAATTTTTTGAGGAGTTTGAGGAAGGAAGAAGCAAAGGCTGCATAATTGGGTAGAACTCCTCGATTTGAAACTTTGCTTTTTAGGTATGTGAAAATTTGTACATTTTATATCATTCTATTATGGCTTGCTTTCATTTTTGTTGTTTTTCTTATTCCATGTTGATCAAATTGTTTGTTTGTGATGCAATACAAGAATCACTCATCAACTCAACTTACCCCTTCAAGGAAAAAATAATCAAACACCTCTGTTCCTTAGACCTAATCAAACATCATCCCAACCATTTAAGATATCTTTGCTCAAATCAACACATCCATCATCCTATCTTCACTTAAACACCATTTGTAACAATAACAATCAACATTAGTTTAACACTGTCACTAGACCTTTAAGATACCAATTTCATCATGTTTTGATTGTAATATTCCAATATATCAGTATAGACACACTCTGACTACTTTGCATTCAAGACACCATTGCCATATATTGGAAACATATGCCCAAATCATCAAATCTTTCACAATCTACCTTCAAAACATTACCAAGCATAGACACAACTATGGAATAACAAATGAGACTGCTCCTAAGCACTTAACAACATTCCTTTCACTGTTTCTACATATTCTCAGGCCTATTTTGATCCTTTTCAACATACTCTAAAAGTTTATACACTTATTTCACAAAATAGAATTTATTGATTTGTGGGATTCACCCAATTTAGGGTATGGAGACCTAAAGATTAAATATGATATTGATGTTAAATACTAAGGAATTTGTATGTACAGTGATAGTTGTATTTAGATTTGTGACAAACTTGTTTGCATAGTGGTAATGGAATAGCATCACTACTTGGGTATAGGGACAGTTTATATTGTTTTGATTGAGTTATGCTCCCAAAGCTTTCAATTAGTTAATTTAACAAATTAGAACTTTTTGCACAGGTAAAATTATTCGTCATGCCGAAGAAATGAACTATTAAAGGGAAAAACTAATAGATGATAAGCTCCAAGCCTTAAGACATAAAAATAACAAATAGATGAGGGAATATCGTGAAAAGCAGAAATTGGGAAAAATTGATGAAAACAAGCCAATTGAAGAGGAACTTCAACTGTCAAAAAGAGAAAAGAAATTGGTAGCACAAAGGGAACGAATGCAAAAGAGTCATACTAGGGTAGATGCAGATACCGTAGTTGGAGACACACCCTCTACTGCAAGTGAAGACGAAGGGACACCATTACACACAAGCGAATATGGAGGGACACCATCTACCATAAGTGAGTATGGTTGGACACCTTCCACCACATCTGAAGTTGAGAGTACATCATCACTCAGAATTGAGGAACAAGGTATGCCATCATCCCCACGTGAACCTCAAGGTATGTCTTCTATTCCACCCTCGATCGAAGGTACGCAATCTAGCCCACCTCAATTAAATATTGATGAAATTGGTAATGTAGAGATGTATGTACCTAAGAGAACACCACCTAGAATTTTGTGTAGAAAGCCAAAGTTTTTTATTAATATTCATGAGGATATTTTGTAGCACATGGAAGGTAAGATTCCAGAATGCACTTGTAGAAGATATGTTGATAACATTTGGAAAATGTTCTTTGAAAGGCTAAATGAGACTGCAAGATGTCAACTATTTGTTCAAATGATGCGAGGTTTAAATTACAGAAACATCATGAAGACTCTTGGGTTGAGAACATCGAATGCATCAAGTGAAAACACTATTGTGAAGAATCTAATGGATGCTTATGACACTGTGGGTAAGACTTCACGCTAAAAGGATAGTAATGTCACACGATGTGTCATTACATCAAATGTGGTAAGCTATCAAACAAAGATATCTCACCTCATTAAAAAGACAAGTGAACAAGTGGGAATTAGTAGAAAAACTTTATCAAAAGCCATTCAAAGGCAGCAAATAATTGAGGGAACCGATTCAAATGAATTATGGGCATTCTCAGAGAGAGTGCCACACAAAGATAAAAAAAGTTGTTGAAGCATTGAGAACACTAATTGAAGATTATTGGAAGAATAATACATGGCCATCTTCGAATCAAAAGGATGTCGTAAGAAGGAGAATCGGTAGTCAAAATCGTGAGCCACATCCAAAGCATTTTTTGGATTTGACTCAAACCCAATTTTTTCATAAATTTCAAAATGATTATCCTCAAATTAGTATTTCTCAAAGATTTTTTGAAATGATTAAACCTTTTTATGTTAAGATAAATCACACACGCACTACTTGTTGTTGTAAACTACATATTGAATTCTCTAACCATTATGATGTTTATCGTTCTATATGTTTAGATTTGCACACTAACCATGTTTTGTAGGATTGTGGCATAGAAGCCCCAAAAAAATCTTCAAGAAAGTTCTTATCAAAAAATTTATGTGAAATAGAGGATGGCTAAATATTCTATAGGACATCATGCTTGGATGGTTCATGCAAGCATTGCGGTGGCTTGCAACAAATGCTAGTATGTCAACATATGGAAATCACATATGAGGTGGGACAAAAAATAGTAGAGTTTGGGAAGTATAAAATAGTGGCATATGGTACAAAAGATGGGTCTGAAGCAAAAAGGTGTGAGTTGGTTATTCAGAAAATTCTAGTGTATCAATTCATGTCCATGTTTCGTGAGAATCTAGTGAATGAGTATGCAAGGCATACCCATAGAGCCCAATGGCTAGATACGCAATTAAAGTTATGCAAGGACACATTTCCACTTGGCAGAATAGTATCAGTGGTTGAATTTGCAGAGAACTACACTCTATAGCCACAGCATGAGGTGTAGTCACAGTATTACAACTCCACATAGGTTTTGATATTTGTGCACATAGCATTCATACATGTAGCTAATAGTATAGAGGATGAAAGGAAGGTATTGAGGGAGTCTCACTTTTATATTAGTGATGATTGCACAAATTCTCTAGAGTTCATGCAAGGTTGCTTCCAGATGTTCTACAACCATTTGGCTCAGAGGGGCATATCATATGGTTGGCATATAATATGGTCAGACAACTGTGTAGCATAGTTCAAGAATGCACACATGTTCTACTGGTTGTGCAGGATGCATCTCACTACACATGTTCAACATATGTGGAACTTTTGTGAAGCCAGACATGGAAAGGGGGAGCATGACGGTGCATGAGCATGCGTGAAAAGAGCATTAGCATGAGAAGAGTTAAAGTATCAAGAGAGTGCACAGTTGACAGATGCAAGATCAATCGTCGAGTGGTGTAATGCTTCGATGGGTCCAGGTAATGAAGGTATGTCTTCAGTTCATAGATTTTTTTGGTTGATGGATGATACTAACATTGCACCATATGAGGATTGTTGTACACTAATAGGATCGAGTGAGTTGTACTCTTTCCTTAGCTCAAATGTAGGTTCATGGAGTATCGATACACGTAAGATGGCATGCTTTTGTTCTTCATGTACAATGCAAGCCTAGAATGATTGTGATTCAGGGGAGTGGGTTGAAAAATGGTTGACAAGTTATCTTAGCCCACTTCACACGTATCGCCCTCCGATGGCATTGGAACTAACACAGATGGAATCATCGCTTGACTTTGACCATGTATCAGATCTAGTTCAACCAGGTAATATATCTACTTGCTTAGTATTTGAAATTCCATATTGTTATCTTACTTTGTACTATATTCATAATGTTGACTAATTTCAAGAGATATGCTACACATAAATGCAAGGCATGTTTATGCAGTTATTGCAGATGAAGACAATGAAGAAGGTACAGACTATTACTTGTGTCATTGTGTTGAGGCAAAACTAAAATTGGAAGCCCCAATTGTAGATGGAGAAAACATTAAATACCCTACAGGATCAGTTGTTGTTACTGCAACGTGGCTTAGAAGGTACCCACATAAGAGTGTTAAACATTGGTTGTTTGAGTAATTTGACACGCATTGTAAGATTGTTCATTACTCAAACCTTGTCATGGTATCCAATGTTCGTTTGACCAAATATAAGGGTAGACCTCTGAAAAAGACCTCGTGGAAGGTCCATGAGTCTGACCATGACGCAATACTTGACACAATAAAGAGTAGAGCAGACCCGGATGGTTCATTGGATTAATTTGTAAGTATATGCACAACTGTTCTTATTAATTTGTAAGTATATGCACAACTGTTCTTATTAATTTATACTTGATGGTAAAATTTGTTAGTAAGTCTCATTTTTTTATGTTAATAAATGCATATTTAATGTCTTCCCATTCTTGTAGTTTCGAAGGCATCTGGCATTATGCTCTGATGGATGTTTATACCCTGCTCCAAAGCTCCCATTTTGGCATAGGTTATGGAATTTGGCTTCACACCTGCTAATTGCATTTGCTTGAAAGTTTCTAAAGCCTTTTCAGCAAATCCATTTTGTGTATATCCTGCAATCATCGTATTCCATGAGATGGCATCTCTTTCAGGAATTTTGTCAAACAGTTCACAAGCCTTGTCTATGCTTCCACATTTTGCATACATGTCTACTAGGGCAGTTGCAACTACAACATCTAACAAAATTCCTCTATTATTTATTCTTTGATTGATGTTCATACCCTGTTCCAAAGCTCCCATTTTAGTACAAGTAGGAAAGATGTTGTCAAAGGTTGTGGAATTTGGATTTATACCTACCAATTGCATTTGCTTGAAACTTTCTAAAGCATTTTCAACAAATCCATTTTGTGCATATCTAGCAATAATTGCAGTCAATGAGATGACATCTCTTTGAGGAATTTTGTCAAAAAACTTCACATGCTTTCTCTATGCTTCCACATTTTTCATACATTTCTACCAAATCATTAGTCATGAATTAGGATGAGTCTTTTAGATTACCTGAGTCAATAGTGTGAAAATTGCAATCTTGCACAAATGTTGCTCTTCTAGCCTATGAAGGCAAAACAACTCAAATTTGTATATGAACATGCAATATTGATGTCTTGATGATGTAATAAGGTTTTTTAGGGTCATTTGAATGGATTTTTCGGTCTTAGATGATAGGAGTCAAAATTGCTTAAAAATGCAATGTTGTCATAGTGTAATTTGTGTAAACTCATCATTTAAGTTGTAAATCCCTTAACCAATTGCTCCCTCTTTCAAAAAATAGTTGAGGGTCCTTGGAAATGATGTGTAAAAGTTTATAAGGCCTCCTTTTGGTTAGGGCAGAAGGTTGATTGGAAGTTTGAAGCATTTGAATATTAAAAAAACTCTATTTTTCTTGATTTTCTAGCAGTTTTGACTATTCCTTCAATTGGTACGACCTGTAGTAGCATTGTAAAGCCCTATAATGAATATGGTTTGATAGAGGGTAGAGAATAATTTATTTTGGTGGTGATTTGAATTTATTTCATTAAGTATTAAGAAATTTACTTCAATTTTAGTGAAAGAGGGTCTGAAACCCTACCAAACAAGGGTTTGGTCACCAAAATGGTCATAATTCCCATTTCCACTGTGGGAAAAATATAAAACTTGGTACAATGTTAGGTTTAGGGCCCTTCTTCATTGTTAAATTTTTTTTCAGAGTGAAAGATGGAGGTTTTCAAAAGTTATTTGATGCCCTAGGTCAGTTTTTCCCTTGTAAATGCATGAAAATGGTCTTTAAAATGCACTTTTCATAATTTTCTGAGTATTTGTGCAATACTAATTAATGAAAAGCATGGAACAGGTCTTGGGGAACCTGTTAGAATATTTTAAAGGAATTATGGGTGTTTGGGTGTGCCTTGAAAGGTTGAACACTTCCTTATGCAGGCCAAGTTAAGCCTCATTTATGGCTTGCAAGTCAATCTTTTGATACATTTATGGTGGGTGTTTGATCCTATGCTTTTGGGAACTTGTGGAGGATATTTTTAGGAGTCTAAAAGAATGTTTCATTTTCTAGTTAATTCCTTTAATTAGTTTTTATTTTGACTATCCTATTGGTGAATGGATGTTTTTGGGTACAAGGTTTATTTGTTTGGTCATTTTCTATTGTGTGAAGAGTTTTTACATCATCCCCAAGTCATGTTGAGATGTTTGATTGTGTGATTCAAGTTGAGTGATCAATTTGCATTGTTGAGTGATCAATTCAATCAAAAACAAAAATGGAAAAGTCTGCCCTTTCAAGGTTTTATGAAGGGAAAGAGAGTCCAAATTGTAAGCGAAAAAATAATTTGTTAAATGAATGTCAAGTTGAGTGTGGATTGAGATTTTTCTTCCTTTACTCTGCATCACATTAAGCCAGTTTGGAACACGTCTCAAATTGGACATTAGGTCCTTTTAAAGTCATCTATTTCAAATTAGGACATTAGGTCCTTTCAAATTAGAACACATCTCAAATTGGACATTAAGACTAGTGATCTTGCCATTATCATCTATTTCAGTTTAAAGTCCCTTGGAACACCTCCTCTAAACTCTATATCCTTGCATTCAATGGTGTGCTTCAAATTGTGTTTGTATGATGCCTTGAATTGTCATAAGGTTTTTAATAGGTCTTTGAAACCCTTGCTTCTCTAACATTTTTCTATTCATTGACTGTCATCCTTAAAATATTCCTTCAAATTCCTTCAAGGTGTTTAGGAATGATGATTTAATGGTGAAAAGTCAAAGAGAAGATTCTGGAAGTGTGTGGAAGTCAATTTTTCAAGAGGCCCTAGTTTTTGGAGCAATTTCATGAGGGTTTTGTGTTTGAGCATGTTAAGGGTGTCATAGGAGATTAAAACCTAGAAAATACTTGGTTTTGGAATAATTTAAGATACCGTAGAAAGTTTCATGGTTAGGTGATAAGTTTTGAATAGGGTTGCTTTGAAAAAGGGGGCTATTTAGGCTAGTTTTGGTGGGACAACAGATTTTTGAAAGGTTTGGTCTAAAAAAAGTGCTATCAAGATTTTGGTATGTTGTGTAGCATCACAAAACACACCTAATTCAATTATTATTTTGGTGATTCTTTTGGAAAAGTTGTTAGAAAAGCCAAAAAACCACCGTTGGAGGCCTAGTTGGCTGGAAGCCTAGTCAAGGTGGAAAAGTGGGTTTTTGTTTGAGTCAGAGGTTTGGGGCTTTGAAAACATTCAAGAAAAGTTTTTTTGTGTCCCTTAAGATCATTCCAAGGGTTTGGGTCCATAGGAGAAAGATTGGAGTCATAAGTGCACTTTGAGGCTTCTTTCCTTAACATTGTTTAGAACATGGTTGAGATTACTTCATTGAAAAAACCTTCAAGCCTTTGAGTTTTGTTTTGAGTCCCATATCCTCTGCATCATAGTGGTATCAGAGTAGTAATTAGGTCCTTTATGGATTGAAGAATCAGCAATGGAACATAAAAATCAGTTAGCAAGAGAGTTGGAGTTGAGGGAAACCTTGGAAAGGGAGAGAAGGGAAAGAAGAGAACAAGAAGCATCAAGAGAGCATGCTATAGCAAGGGAAGAGAGGAAATGGAGAAGGGAGAGAGAAGCTATTCAGGCTAGGATCAATAGCCTTGAGAGAAATAGGTGAGGAGAACAAGGAGAAAAAGAAGATAATGATGAAGAAGAAGAGTGATAGGGAGGGTGTTGGAGGAATCAATCACATATTCCTGCTCTAGGTCTTGCTTGCAAGACCTCCTTGTTGTTTTGTTTCACCACCTTAACCTATAGGACCCTTCTCAATTTTAGGTACCCCTGGTCTATCTGGCCAACCCCACTTCTATCACAATTCCATCTACCAAGTTAACCTTGGTGCAATGCTTCAACTCTTCCTTAGCCCTTAATCTACCCTAAAGGCTAATCTATCCTCAACACTCCATTAGTTCTTGTAGGGGTGTAGAGATGTATTCAATGGCTTCAAACCAACCTCATAGGGTTCTTGAAGGTTCACCAAAACTCCACCTTTTCATCAGTTTCACCAAACCCTCATCTAGGGTTAAGAAGGCTACTAGTTCATGACCCCCAATTAGGTCTCCATCACCAAAACAACTGGTTATTACTCAAACATTTCAAAAGACCACCTCAATCTTTATTCAAGGTCCTTGTCTCATATGAACACCTCTCAAATATTTTTGAGGTCCTAAGCTTTAACTATCTGTACAATGCTTAAACTTGAAAATGGTCATTTCCTAGGGTTTTAAGCCATTTTTTGGTTGTTTTCAAACTGTCAACTTGTTCTCACATCAATTGAACTAATGGAGCTTTCTCTTTCATGTGGTAACTAGGTAAGACACTTGCCTACCTCCTCCAAAATAAAATTTATCAAGAACTGGTCACCCCTACAAGTTATGTGCTCTACACTTCCTGTCTTCCCTAGCTGGACTCTTCCTGGCTGGCCTAGGGCAAGACTTTGCCAACAACTCCTATGTTCACACAAACCCTAAATCCTACCATATTTACACACATGGAGTCTAGTCACTATTCCCAAAGGGTCATACAATTTTTATGGTGGGAAAGTGATCTAAACCTCCATTTGCTGAAGATTGCCTAGTTCAGACTAGCAATAGTGTGGAATCCAACTTATTTACAAACAGTGCTTGAAAATGAATAAAACGACTATCTAATGACACACAAAGCTTGTAGAAACACCACTCTACATCCTACACAGGTCTTGATGCTATATCAATCCATTAAAGCTTCAAGTACCCTAGGAGGTTGGTTTGAAGCCAATAAAGACATTCCCACACACCTGCAAGAACTAATGGAGAGTTGAGAATAGGTTAGCCTTTAGGATTGATTAAGGGCTAAGGAAGAGTTGGAGCATTGCACCAAAGTTAGCTTGGTAGATGGAATTGTGATAGAAGTGGGGTTGGCCAGACAAACCAAGGGTACCTAAATTTGAGAAGGGTCCTCTAGGTTAAGGTGGAAAGCCAAAACACCAAGGAGGTCTTGCAAGCAAGACCTAGAGCAGGAATCTGTGATTGATTCCTCCAACCCCCTCCCTATCAGAAACACAAGAATACCACTTTCTTTAACTAATCTCCTCCATTCTTCCAAAGTGATTCTATAAGCATGAAAATCTATTTATTAGATAACTTGTTGAGTGACCTCTTCATGCGTAGATGGGTCAACTCCTTTTCATTATCCAAGTTTTCATTAAGTTCATTTTTCTTCACTTTTATGATGAAGTCTCTAAAGTCATTTGTAGTAACAAAGGTATCATCATCCATGAACTAGCTACAAGCTAATACTTTGACATCATTGGGAACAGAGTTCTCATCATAAAAATTAACTGCTAGCCTATTTTTAGGAAATTATTCATCACCTTGATTGATTTGGGGAGAAGGGAAGTGTTAGTTCACTTCCTCATCTCTAGGAACATTCTTCATAGTCTCCTCTTGCACACTCTCCCTTTCTTTTAGATTCTTTGAATAATCAACCAAGGGTGCATCAAGAGTTTGCATTGATTGGCTATGAGCAACTTGTGCTGATGATTCTATTAACACGGCTTGTTGTTGAACAAGTTGTTCAACTTCCATCCCTTTTTCTCTTGCTCTGCCAACTTCATCATGCTGGAAAAATTCCCATCTGCGATGGCAACAAACATCTTCTCCATCATTTCCATGGGACTTGTGTACTTTGCAAAGGAATAACATAAGCATGATTATTTTTATCCTCTTCTATTTTGTTTGGACCATGAACATCCATTTCCTTTTCCTTTCTCTGACCTCCTTATTAGTTTTGAGGTTCCTTATCACATCATTAGAAGCATGGAAATGATGGTAGCTATGAGATCTACCCCTCTCTACCATCATTTTACTGATATACCCTTTAGGATCACAACTCATGGCAATGTGTACTTTCATTCCATAAATAGCCTTGATCAATAGCTATGCAGGCTACGATCAATAGCCTTGAGAGAAATAGGCGAGGAGAACAAGGAGAACAAGAAGACAATGATGAAGAAGAAGAGCATGTGTGGGTAACTCAAAGACAACTAGCAGATGAGATAGAAGACCCTGAGGAAAGGAAGTTCATAAGATTTTTGAAAGTAGCACAAGGTCATGGAGGAAAGAGTCACATAGAGTTGTCTATCTATCAGGGGAAGATGGATAGTGAAGAGGTCTTAGGATGGCTTGATTCCTTAGAAAACTATTTTGAGTTTGAAGAGATGGAAGAAGAGAGGAAGGTTAAGTTTTCTAAGACAAAGTGGAGAGGTACAACACTGACATGGTGGACTAGTTTTCAGAATGATTGGATGGCTAGAGGGTTGGAAAAAGTTTCTATATGGGAAAGGATGAAGAGTTTGGTCAACGAACAATTTTTACCATCGAATATTTGATCCATTTCATGAAATAATGTTGTTGTGACTTGTGAAATGGATCAATCCTTACATGCATAGTACATATCTAACAAAATAATGTGTAGGAAGGATGAATGATAGGGTGTACACCGAGATTTCACATTGAAAACTACATGAAAATGATGTCTAAAGTGTAGCAGCAGGAGATCTACCTTAATGAGGGGCATTTTTTTGAGTTGAAGGTGTTTAAGAATGATGATTTAATGCTGAAAAGTCAAAGAGAAGATTCTAGAAGTGTGTGGAAGTCAATTTTTCAAGAGGCCCTAGTTTTTGGAGCAATTTCATGAGGGTTTTATGTTTGAGCATGTTGAGGGTGTCATAGGAGATTAAAACCTAGTAAATACTTGGTTTGGGAACAATTTAAGATACTATAGAAAGTTTCATGGTTAGGTGATAAGTTTTGAATAGGGTTGCTTTGGAAAAGGGGGCTATTCAGGCCTAGTTTTGGTGGGACAACAGATTTTTGAAAGGTAGGACAGTCTAAATAAAATCCACCCACAAGCCTATACCAAGCTCAAACTACTGAATTTAGGCAACTATAATATGCCTCTACAAAACCCCAAAATCTCACTTTTTGACAGTGGATGGAAGAACAACCATGGACCAGTGTATCACTGTCCCCAAGAGGTGAGGCTTAATTTGTTGATCACACTAGGATTTTGATTACCTAGGCTCACCCCTTCACCCCAAATCCTTGATTCAGATTTTTATAGATTAATTACAACTATTTCCATCACTCCTAAGTGCCTCTTTAAGAAAAATACACACAAAACAAGCAAAACTCACTACATGTTTAGGGTTCTTTAGAAGCAAAGAAGTTGGGACAGCAGGCATGTGTTCCAAAACAAGTGTATCTAAAATTGATATATGTTTTTAATGACCAAAATGGGTACTCTAAAATGTATTTATCCTGTAAAGATTCATTTTGGTTTGCATGTTACACCTGATTTAGTGTTTTAGCACTTACAAACAAATTTGGTCGTCTAGTGCAAGCAATTTTCGTTCTGCAACTTATGCAACCAAATGGACTATTCCAACATATTCAAATAGGCATGTTTACACTAGGCATGGTCCTCTTTTTCACCCAAACACGTGGAATCGCTCTGAGCTACGTTTAACCGGATCGATCCCTTAAGGGTCCAAAGGGAAAAATGGCTGCAAACTTCAGCATGGGGTTACTCAGACACTGTGATGCTTAGAAACTTATCATCTAATCCTATGAGATCATATTGGGCCCTTATACAATAACCTATCTTGGTTTTTGTTATTTTAGAGTGGTTTTCCCATGGTATCCAGTTTTCAGTTGATGGAAAAAGTGTCAGATGCAAGTAGTGGAAAGTTGCAAGGTGGTGCAATTTTTGTTCTGCAACTCGTGTGACCAAATGAATTATTCCAACACATTCAAATAGGCATGTTTATTCTAGGCATGGTCCTCTTTTTCACCCAAACATGCAGAATCGCTCCGAGCTACGTTCAACCGGATCGATCGCTTAAGGGTCCAAAGGGAAAAACGGCTGTAAACTTCAGCACAAGGTTACTCAAACACCGTGACACTTAGAAACTTCTCGTTTGATCCTATTGGATCATGTTGGGACCCTCTACAATAACCTCTCTTTATTTTCATTATCTCGAAGTGGTTTTCACGTGGTGTCCAGTTTTCAGTTGATGGAAAAAGTGTCAAATGGAAGCAGTGGAAAGTTGCAAGGTGGTGCAATTTTTATTCTGCAACTCGTGTGATCAAATGGATTGTTCCAACGAATTCAAATAGACATGTTTACACTAGGCATGGTCCTCTTTCATACCCAAACACGCGGAATCGCTCAGAGCTACATTCAACTAGATTGATCCCTTAAGGGTCCAAAGGGCAAAATGGGTGCAAATTTTAGCATGAGGTTACTTGGACACCATGATACTTAGAAACTTCTCGTATAATCCTATGGGATCACATTGGGCCCCTCTACAATAAACTCTCTCGCTTTTCGTTATCTCAGAGTGGTTTTCCTGTGGTGTTTAGTTTTTTAGTTGATGGAAAAAGTGTTAGATGGAAGTAGTGGAAAGTTGCAAGGTGGTGCAATTTTCATTCTGCAACTCATGTGACCAAACAGACTGTTCCAACGTGTTCAAATAGGCATATTTACACTAGGAATGGTCCTCTTTTGCACCCAAACATGCGGAATCACTTTGAGCTACGTTCAACCAGATCGATCCCTTAAGGGTTTGAGTGTAGTATGTTGAAATAGGCCATTCCTCATATTGTTCGGGCTGTGTCTCAGTGATATGGGTCTGATGTAACTTGAATTGTGGTAGTTTGAATGGGTCTATTGAGTGGTTTGACAATCTTTGTATTGCATCAGCTTGTTGCTTACTATTATGCTCTGAGAGATTTTTTCCAAGCATCCATAGCTTGTTCGAAAGCACTTGTTTTAGGCTTTTAGCCATAGCAGCAAGGCAATGAACTGTTTGATACAATGCTTTGATAGACATTTATGAAAAATGTGTTAGCATAGACAAGGCAGTGAACTCTTTGAAAAAATGCCTCAAAGAAATGTGGTTTCATGGTGATGGAACAGCATGACAAATGCCATGACAAGCAAATTGCTATGGATTGTCATGGCATTCCATCACCATTGAGACCAGATTTCTTTGAGGCTTTTTTTCAAATAGTTTGCTGCCTTTTCTATGCTATTGCTTATTAGTATGCTTTAATAGATTTTTTCCAAGCATCCATGTAGCTTTTTTGGAAGCACCTATTTTAGGCTTTCAACCATAGCAACAAGGAAGCGAATTGTTTGAGATTCCACCACCATGAGACCACATTTCTTTGACGCATTTTTTTCAAACAGTTCATTCCCTTGTCTATGCTATTGCTTACTATTATGCTTTGATATATTTTTTCTAAGCATCCATAGCTTGTTTGAAAGCACTTGTTTTAGGCTTTTAGCCATAGTAGCAAGGAAATGAACTGTTTGATAAAATTATTTGATAGACATGTATGAAAAATGTGTTAGCATAGACAAGGCAGTGAACTCTTTGAAAAAATGCCTCAAAGAAATGAGGTCTCATGGTGATGGAATGCCATGACAATCAAACATTTTTGATTGTCATGGCATTCCATCAGTCATAAGATTCATTTTGAGGCATTTTTTCAAAGAGTTCATTGCCTTGTCTATGATATTGCTTACTATTATGCTTTTGATAGATTTTTTCCACATGCATAGCTTGTCGAAAGCACTCTTTTAGGCTTTCAGCCATAGCAACAAGGCAACACTTGAACTAATTGACAAAATGCTTTGGTAGACATGTATCAAAAATGTGGTAGTATAGACAAGGCAAATTGAACTGCTTTGAAAAAATTCCTCAAAGAAATGTGGTCTCATAGAATGCCATGACAAGCAAATGCAATTGGCAGCTACTCCTAGTTATTAGTTATGCAATGTGAAGTAATTGCATAACTGCTTACGCTGACTTTGTAAAACTATATTGTATTTGAAATTTTGTCATCTATCAACATCTAGTTATTAGTTATGCAATGTGAAGCAATGCTTTGAGTTTGAAAAATGTGCAATGCAATGTAATCAACATTATGAATATAAACTACAAAATTATAAATTAAAGTTCAAAACATAAAAATGTCAAGTGTTTTAATCACCATTATTGATCATGATCAATTTGAAAAGTGTGAACATTTTTCTATGTGGAAGGAAAATAAGAAAACAGTGGTTCAAAAATGAGGAATTTGTCTTCTGCACCAAATGAGAAATATTCACAATATGTGCTAGGAAGGAATAAGTCCATAAGATCGAGTATGCAAGAACCGAGAATTGCAAAATTGGCTTATGTTTGACTTCCAAACACAAATTTTCACACTTTTTGATGTTCCAATGTAAGTCAAAAAGTATATGTGCGTAAGTTGTAAAGTATACACTTGAATACATGTAACTCATATCTATTGAACCATGAATTTATAATGCAAATATGGACACCATCGATAAAAAATATTTGTATTAATCAAATAGCCATGTATGCATCTACATCAATATATGTCAATATAAGTATAAAATATAGTTACAAAAAAGCCATATAGGCTTACAAGAATTCCATATAGGCATACAATGTCAAATATATCGAATACAAAATATGTACAAAATTTCCATGTAGGTATACGACAAAGGGCTCTACATTCAAAATTAATTTCTCTCCATGCTCTAGTTCAAATACAAATTTCTTTCCCTTTCCTGGGTGACCCAATGGCGATAAATCTGTCACCCGTTTCCGTTGAGGAGTGCTCCTGCTACTCCTCCTAGGGTTTAGCTCCTGGTCAAGTTTCAACTATTACAATAAGAAGTAAAGACATTAAGATATAGAAATTACATAATAAAAATTAATATATTTAACAAAATTTAATCACTTACAACCATCTGACGATCACTCTCCTTGATGGAAATATTTGCACGCCGATGCTTAGGCATGCTTGAGCCCTATATAAACCATCTGAATAGGAATTAAACTACGAATCAATAATGGTTTGATTTTCCACTAGAACTAGTTCATCTATAACAACGAATGTAAATTGAAATTTAGTAATTTGCCTCATACCTCCCTTATCAGAGCCATTGAGGATTGTATTATAGTAGAAACACCGATATCCATTTCCCTTGTTACGTTTGGCGGTGTTTCTCTCACCAACATCTGAAAATAAAACAACAAATTATTCAATCACAAAATAGTTATCGAATTTGAAGTAATTCTTTGAGTTTGAATGATGTGTAATGCAACGTAACCAACAACATGATTATCAATTTTTTTAAAAGCAATAACTTGGGACAATCACATTGAAAAAAAAAGACCCTTTAGGACAAATTTTAAGTGAAAATTTTTCAAAACACAATGTAAAATATGACAACCAATATGAGAAGAAGAGATGATCTAGTCAAAAGGAGCTTTGATAGTAGCCAATTGAGTTAAGTATGACAAATCCAAGTATCACTGTTGCAAGGAATGGAGTAAGAGCTAAATAAAGATACAGCGACAATAAAAAATGATGGGGCTAACTTATCAAGGGCCTATTCTTCAAAACCCTTATTAAATGCTTGTCATAGTTTAAGATATGCAATAAATGTTTGACAATGGAATTAACCTTTTGAGGATGACAGTGATTAAATTGAGGTCTCCTTTTAAAATGAAAAGATTGAATATTCTTTCTTTGGCCTATCATTATGATTTTTAAGTTTCCTCACTTGAGTTAAATATAATAGTAAAGTGTTTATACCAAAGATGATAGAGAAAATAATCATGAAAAGGAGATTATGATGGTGATCAATGACAAGGCAGTGGCACATTTGACAGCCGAAAGAGTAGAGGAATGCATAGTGAACATCATGGTACAGCTTATGATATAAATTAAGCCACATGGTTGATGTGCTTTGAATCCTTGCATCTAAAGAAAATTTTCTTAACATAAATACTGCTAGGGAATTCAATGTTGCCATTGTAGTTGGCATTAAAGCTGGTACCTGCAACATTGAAAATTATCCTTATATAAGAATTCCCTCCATCTTGTTGATTGGCTTGTAACACTCTTGATGGTGGCTGTATGAAATCTAATTATGATTCCTCTTCTACATTAGAGGGTTCATATCCTTGATCTGACTCTTCTGAATTATCAGAATCAAAATCACTAGCTTCCATATTCAAAAATTCCCAACCAACATCTTCAATAAATTTATCTAGATCATCAGTAATAGTCTTACAAATTGGTTGCTAGTTCAAGTTCATTCTACTTTCATAATACTTTATATCCATGGAGTTCATCCATTCCTTGATGCCATCAAGTGAAGATTCAGGAATGGCGTACATATGGAGTACATCTCGCTTTAATTTTTGAAAACAATAGCCATATCAAATCCCTTTTTCCTAAGTCCTACTCTCTCAAGGTTAACAATCTCAATCTCACTAATAGTGATTACTAAGAAAGGTAATTCCACCAACTCTACCAAAAAAATTACCATAGGAACAATAAAAGTAGAGGATTTGAAAGGAACTCCATGAAAACCAAGCTCTCTAAATGGTATATAAAACTCTAGTTCAAAATATTTTAGATGAGGTTGCTCCCATAACTCTCTTACTCGCTTGACAAATCCTTGAAACTATGTATTGATTTTATTTTTCCTGTTCCTCTCTTGTTGTTCTTCCGTAATTTCATTGGTGCAAGAGCACCTAGGAAGCAATAGAGAGCACACTAGGAAAAATGTGGAAGTATAGAATGAGTTTATGACTTAGATGTATGCCTTCAGGAATTTTTGTGGTTGGAATGATGTTTTCTAATAAGGTCATGTTGACCATGGGTGAGAAACAAAAAGATTCTAGTCCAAAGTTTAGGAATGGAGGTTTTTGCAATTATTGACAATTTTTGCAAAAACATGCTCCTTTTGTGTTTGAGCGGCCAAGAAGGGCCCATTGGAAAAATAACTATTTGAGTGGCCAAGAAGCACTATTTTGAGTGTGATGGAGTCACTGAAGCATAGAAGGTAAAGGTGGCTAAATCAAGACTAAGAGGTTCTGCCTTAACTTGGTGGAAATTCATTCAGACAGAGAGGGAGAAGGAAGACAAGCAGCCTATCTCTACTTGGAAGGGAATGGTTGCCAAGGTGAAAGAAGTATACCTACCTAAAGACTATGAAATTCATTTGCATAAGAGGAGACAGAGTTTGAGGCAAAGAGATCAGGATGTGAGTTCTTATACTGAGGAGTTTCAAATAATTTGCATGAGGTCCAATGTCACAGAGGATGAAAGTATCAAGGTGGTAAGGTATATCAACGGTTTGAATTGGAACATTCAAGAGGAGATGGTTCTCTTAAGCCCCAAAATAGTGCACCAATGTTATCAATTGGCATTAAAGATTGAAGAGAGGAGTAAGAGGAAGCAAGATCAGACTTCTAAGGGTAGAGGTAAAGGCAGAGATCAAAGAGATCAAAGAGGACAACGTGGTGACTACCAAGGTAGAGGTAATGACCAAAGAAACCAAGGAGAGTCAAAACTCATAGAGCATGGAGTTGAAACATCTACAAGAGGTGGATATAATAGGGGTAGAGGACCTCAAGGAGGTTCAAATAGAGGAAGAGGAGCAGGCAGGCAGGAGCCTTTCCTTGTATGTACCTGCTCTAGGCCTTTCCTTGTAAGACCTCCTTGGTGCCTTGCTTCACCAATCTAACCTATAGGTCCCTACTCATGACTAGGTTCCCCTGGTTTGTCTGACCAACCCCTCTTCTATCATTCATCAAGATCATACATTGACCTTCTTTCCCCTCCTAAAGTTTGGACCGCATCCATTACCTCCACATAAAACTGGACATCCTTGGTCTTCATGGTTCCCACACCGTCATATGGTTATGCAAATGAAAATGAAGAAAATTAATCATCTCCTTATCCATTGGCTAGAAGAATGCATGCTTAATGTTTTGATACATGATATCAGCTCTCTCTTCTGCTCTCATGGTTGAATATCAAAATCTAGTATGGTGGGCCTCTAGAGTTCTAGTCATCTGTCTTCCTCTTCCACCAAATGTTGTCTTGATCCACATGTCTGCCAGCCTAATTGGCTCTATTTTTGAAAGATAAAGTTTCTCCTGAGTCACCAGTGTAGCTTTCTCTACCTTTCCAAACTCTTTCATTGCTATAGATCATCTTTGGGATTTAGTCATTTGTACCACATGGTTGATGTGCTTTGAATCTTTGCATCTAAGGGGTTTAAAACCTTAGGGGCCTTAGATGAGAAAAAGAAGTAATGTTTTTCTTTTCTTTTTATGTGAGGACCTAGTAGTGAGATAAAAGAGGAGTGTATAGAAAAATGGAAAAAGAAGACATAAAAATTCATGGACCATACTATATCACCTACATGCTAGCTAACAAGGACATGAATGTAGTAGATTTAGGTATGATAGGGGTATTGCAAGGTATATTTGAGGAATATATAAGAATGAAGAAGAATTCAATGGATCAAATTAGTGTCAAATGTTTTCCTAAAAGATCTCCCACACCCTATTAGGGAATTTAATCATTTCTAAGCATTTTCCATGTCCTATGGGAAAGTTTGAGGAGGCTCCAATAGTTGAGAGTTTAATGAGTACTTATAACTTCTTTCCATGCAATCATGATTAGTTAGAGAACATGTAGGGAAACTTGATGAGGTATGCAACAAATGAAGAGAATATAGGGTATTTTGACCTAGTCTTAAGCATCTCCAAGCATCTAGGAGATATTGAAGGAGTCTTGGCTGATAGATAGGGTCGAGGATAGAAGTTTTATTTTTGGTTACATTGACATCATGTAGGACATCCATAGTCTTATTCTTGGTTATGTTGACATAAAAAAAAATTATAGGATGGAGTAGAATGTAGCTCTACCTTTATTAGTTCCATGTTAAATTTTTATTATATATAGCTTGCTAGTGTAGGAATTCTAAGACAAACAATCATGGTAGGACCATTCCTAAAAGATTTCAAATAATAACCTAGTGAACCCATATACTCTTATGACTATATATACACAAATCTAGATTAAACATAGAATTCATTAACTTTAAGTTCTCTTTATTCTATATTACCTTAGTGAAAGTTTGAGCAAATCTACTCGCACTCGAAGGTGTTTCCTTGAAACCTCCAACAACACCCTGTTCAAAATACAAAATCACATATTAAAATACCATTCGTAAAACAATGCTATTAACACATGTAATAAATTTATAATTATTTACTAACTTTACATACCCCACTAATAGGTGTACTGCAAAAATAAGTAGATTGACTAGTGTACCCAGGGTCAACACTGTGACCCTACAATTTTATTAAAATAATAAAAATAAATTAGCTAATCTTGCATTTCATAATTGAAATTTAATAAACTAAATTCAATGAACATGTTGAATTTTACCTGACTGTCAATACCATATGCATCATGCAGAATGTCAGCTGCCCTCTCCATCCCTGTAGATGCATATGGATCAGGCTACGTAGAAGCATATGGATCCTGCATAGCACCCTTCTGAGGGCCGGTAGGGTCATACGAACAACTGGCTCCACAAGATCGACACACATGGCCTCAAAGGCCACCACCTGAAGACTCCCCTGGATTGTGCTGTACAATGGGGCTAGTGTGGTGGATGACACTCTGAGTCAATGATGTGATCTCTTGCAAAGTTTCTATATCAACACTCTCCTTTGCAACTGTAGGCATCACAATCTGCTCACGAGGTAGCCTAGCGAGAGGTCATCTCCCTTGTCGTGTAGGATCCGGCTGTGCACCGGGCCTATCCTGTGTTGACCCCCCACCTCTCCCCTGAAACTCCCTCATATAAAAATAATTCAGAATTTGTTTCAATAGAAACTCACAGTATAATTTCCTAATAAAATATTGGGGGACTTCACAGTTATTGCATGGTGGGTAATCAAAGACCATATACCATCTATCATAAAAATGGTTCCTAATCTCTTGGTGGTGGCACCAATGAATAGGAAACCTCTTTGCATTGAGGATGAGATTTTGATTTGTTCTAGGGTCAGTGAATAGAGAGCACAAATCACCTTTAGTAATCTTTAAATCTTTTACTTGTTTATATGATAATTTGTCTGCATAATATGCCCTCGATGTTTGCCTCCTATTTTGCCATCCAGATATTTGTTGGGTAATTGCATCTACACTTTTTAACAAATCCTTCAATGAATCTAATAGATGTATTCTTTCTGTGGTTGAAGAATTTTGATCACTCAACCTACTAATAAGATCCTCAACTTCTTTTCTATTGTTTTCAATTTCACTCCTCAAATTTTCTTGAGTGCCAGGAGGGTATTGAGAGAATGGCGGGGGAGGTTGATTTTTTTGTTGAGGTTGATTTTGTTGAGGATTTTCCTCCTCTTGTTGAGTATTTCCTACAAATTAAAAAAAAAAAACATTCATTTCTAAACTAAAACAAACAAAATCAATTTAAAACTAACAAATTCAAAACAAATACCAAACAATACTTACCTCTTGCATCTCTTCATCATCGTGGCACCATATTTGTGAAGAAATCCAATTGTTGTTGATGAATTTTGAAGAAATCACCTATCCAAGAATGCGAGAACATATAATAGGGTTTTTGGCCACGGCAAAGCTAAAACACAGAAAAAATGAAATGACAAATGATATATGGATTCCCTTTTTTTTTGCTTTTAAAAAGACATAACGCAAACGCGTTATGGCTTGTTTTTTTCTTGTTTGGCCACAAAAGTGTGACCATCTTGGTGCACTTACCCATAACGCCTATTGTCCTCATGATAAATATAATGGAGACCAAAGAGGAAGAGGGAGATCTAGACAAGGACCGGGAAGAGGACACTTCCGTGGAACCTATTTCCAATGTGGAGAAGAAGGGCATAGAACATATGAGTTCCCTCAACATCAAGGAAGGATAAGTAGAATACTTGAGGGTAATGCATGAGTTGCACATGTAATGAAGATTTTAAGTGTCCACATTTTGAGGATGCAAAAAGAGGAGAGTTTTTTGTTACTAGAAGAGCCTTGCTAAATGAGGAGACAAAACCAACTCAAAGGAAGAATTTGTTTCACACCATATGTGATTTTGAAGGTAAAGTTTGCAATATTATTATTGATGGAGGTGGTATTAATATCCTTGTTTTAGAATAGATGGTTAGTAAGTTTTGGTTGGAGAGAAGAAGTCATCTGAATCCATACTAGATTGGTTGGTTGTAGAAGGACCATAAATCTTTCATAAATGAACAATTTCTAGTAAATTTCAAGATTGGAAATGACCATGATGAGGTATTGTGTGATATTATGTCTATGGTTTATTGTCATATGTTGTTAGGAAGACCATGGTAGTTTGATCAATGAGCAATACATGATGGACATGCCAATACCTATTCTTTGATAAAGAACGGAGTTCATAATAAGTTGAAGCCCTTGAAAGAGGTAGAGCAAAAGGCATGTAGTAATGCCAGAATTTGTTTGGTTAAAGGAAGAAATTTTTTAGAAGGTATGAAACATGAACATATGTGTTATGATTTGATTCGTAGAATTGATAGAGAAGATGATAAAGAGATACCCATAGAGGTTTCACATTTATTGGATGAGTTTCAAGATATTATATCAGATAATGTGCCTAAGGTTTTTCCTCCAATAAGAAAAATTAGTCATCAGATAGACTTGATTCCTAGAGCCAGTTTGTTGAATAAGGAAAATCATTTTATGACTCCAAGAGAGAATGGAGATTTTAACAAACAAGTGTAAGAGTTGTTGCAGAAGGGATTGATCAGAGAGAGTTTGAGTCCATGTTCAACACCTATAGTACTAGCACCAAATAAGGATTGGGAATGGCAGATGTGTACAGATTCTAGATCCATCAACAAGATCACCATCAAGTATATATTTCCCTTGCTGAGAATGGATGACATTATGAATTGTTTGAGTGGAGGTGAGTACTTCACGAAGATAGATTTGAAGAGAGGATATCACCAAAACTGGATTAGAGAAGGAGATGAATGGAAGATAGTCTTCAAAACCAAGGAGGGCTTGAACGAGTGGTTAGTCATGCCATTTGGGCTAACCAATGTACCAAGCACATTTAAGTGGCTTATGAATGAGGTATTGAAAGAATTTTTAGGAAAATTTGTTATTGTTTATTTGCATGATATTTTTATTTTTAGTAAGACATTGGAGGAGCACTTGATGCATATTTGAAGAGTTTTGAGAAGCTAAGGGAGGAGAAGCTATTGATTAATTTGAAGAAATATAGTTTTGTGAAGAGGGAGTTAGTGTACTTAGGATTTGTTGTCTCAACAAAGGGTCTTAAAATGGATCTAGAGAAGGTGAGGGCTACCATTGAATGGCCTACCCCAAGGAGTGTTATAGAGATAAGGTCATTTCATGTTCTAGTAAGTTTCTATAGAAATTTTATTATGAATTTCAGTAGTATTTGTGCACCTCTAACTAAAGTAATGAGATGGGATAGAAAGGATTTTAAATGGACTATATGAGCAATGGAGAGTTTTGATATGTTGAAGAAGAAAGCCATAGAGCAAGTTGTTTTGGCACTTCCAGATTTCAATAAGGTCTTTCAGGTAGATTGTGATGCTAGTGGCACTACCATAGGAGATTTTTTGAGTCAAGAAGGTAAGCCTGTTGCCTATTTTAGTGAGAAGTTGAATGATGCTAAGAAGAAATATTATGTCTGTGTAAGGAGTTTTATGCTATAGTTCAAGCTTTCGAGAAATGGAGATGCTATTTTTTCCCAAAAGAATTTGTTTTATATACTGATCATTAGGATTTGTAGTATCTTAATAGTCAAGGAAAGTTAAATCAAAGGCACTTAAAATGGGTTGAGTTTTTGTAGAGTCATAATTTTGTTTTGAAGCATAGGTGTGGAAGGTCAAACAGAGTTGTAGATGCCTTGAGTAGAAGGAAAAAATTGTTGATAGAGATGAATATAATTGTTGGGTTCAATGAACTCAAGAGTTTGTATCTTAAAGATCCAAACTTTATAGGAGCTTGGAAGGATTTTTTGGAACCTGTGACATTGGATAGGACAATATGGTTGGATTTATTAATCCAAGATGGGATGTTGTTCATAGGAAGCCAATTGTGCATTCCAAGGAGTTTTATGAGAGAAAATATAATCAAGAAGAGGCATAGTAGAGTATTGGATAGAAATTTTGGTCAAGATAAGACCATTTCTCTTGTTAGTGAGAATTATTACTCACCACCATTACAAAAAGATGTAAGGAAGATTTTACGAAGTTGTAGAGTATGTTAGATGGAAAAAGGAACAAGTGAGAATATTGGATTGTATCAACCATTACCTATACCTAAGAGGCCATGTGAGGAAATTAGCATGGATTTTGTTCTTGTCTTTTCAAGGACACAAAGAGTGCATGATTCCATATTTGTGGTGGTAGATATATTTTCAAAGATGGCACATTTTATTCTATGTCATAAGACCAACGATGTTGTTCATATTGTCAAGTTGTTTTTAAGAGAGGTGGTGAGACTACATGGTCTACTGAAGAGTATAGTTTTAGATAGAGATACCAAATTTGTTGGTTATTTTTGGAGGACATTATGGAAGAAGTTGAAGATAGATTTGAAGTTCAGTTTTGCACACCATCTAAAAACTATTGGACAAATGTAGGTGGTGAATAGGAGTTTGGGTAACCTACTAAGATGCTTAGTAGGAGATAAGCCCAAGGGATGTGATTTGATTATATCATAGGAAAAAATTTCTTACAACAATTCTATCAACATGAGTACTAGTAAATATCCATTCTAGATTGTATATGGGAATATTTTGAGGAATGTTCTAAGTTGAGGAAGATGGAAAAAGAAGAAAAGAGGAGTCTTGAGGCTGAAGATTTTGTAGAGCACCTAAAGAACTTGCATGAAGAGGTAATAAATCACATCAATAAGATGAATTCTCAGTACAAAGATAAGGATAATCAAAAGAGGATATTTAAGGAATTTCAAGTTGGTGAAGATGTCATGGTTCACCCAAGGAAAGAAAGGCTCTCAATGTGAATGTATAACAATTTGAAAATGAAGAAATTTGAACTATGCAAGATACTAAAGAAGCATGATTTGAGAAATGCTTATGAGGTAGATTTTCCTAGTGGAATAAACATTTATCCTATGTTTAACATTGATAATTTGACAATGTATCATGAAGGTGATATAGAGGATAGGCTCATAAAAAAATAATGGAAAATTACATCACCTACTTTAGAGAAGGAAGAGATAGAAGAAATCTCAGATAGTTGTGTGCACAAAAGTACAAGAAATAGGTAGTATGAAGAATATATGGTTAAATGGAAAGGAAGGAATGTTGAAGATTCATCATGGTTATCTAAGGCTAAGGCTAACCATCTTGGTTTCCCTCTAACTCCTACAAAGTGATAGGGTCACTTTTAAAATTACCTTGGGAGTCTAATGCAGGAGGATCTAGTGGTGTAGGGAAATCTTGCATCACCTAAAAAAATATTTTTCCTTATTTTTTTTTAGTCTTTTTTAGTCTCATGATGGCATTTAAGGGGTGTAAGACAGTTAGAAGTTAGAAAAGCTGAAAAATGATCCCTTACTATTTTAGTAAGTTGTCCTAAATGGGCTCGTATGGACCTAAAAGTTTACACCAAGGAGTGGAACTAAAAAATATTTTTGGCTATAGAAGAATCATCTCAATACCCTATATGGTTTAGGAGATATTAAAGTTTTTTTCTCAAGAAATTTCTCCAATGTAGCTTCAAATTCAAATTTTAAAACATTAAAAGCCTTGAAACAACTCAAAAAGTGGACAAAACAATCTTTGATGTTTTGGGCATTACAGATATCTATAAGGCCATGTAACCTAGTTCTCATAATAGATATGGGGGCCTTCTAGTATGAGAAATAAATGTACCTATTGAACATATAATCATAAATTCTTGGTACAAATAAGCAGAGCTATTTGTGTCTTACTTCCTAGCTTTGACTAGTAATGTTGCGATAATACATTATAAGGAATTGATTTAGGAGTGAGTTGTGATTTGATTTGATGATACTTTCAATTGTTCATCCTAAGAGGGAATTATTTATATTATTAATGGAAGTTCTTTTGTACAACAATGTTGGTTATTAAAATGATCCATTGTTGACATATTTGGTGATTAGCTAGTAGTGCTAGTTATTTTGGTTCTATGAAGAAGCTAATGAATTCTAGTTCCTATGAATACAAATATGTGGCACCCTAGTGAATAGATTTAAACAATAAATCCTTTATTCATTCCTTTTCATATATCCTCTTAGAGTTTTACATGCGTCTTTATAAGTTTCTTTTCTAGATTATGTTTACTATTGTAAATGAGATGTTGTGTGTGTATACTAATGAATATGGGTGAGTGTGCAAGAGAATTTCAATGTGATACTAATGCATATTGCTTAACCTTGTGGTATTGTCGTCCAAGTGTGTCAGGAAAGTACTTTTCTTACTTTTTTATATTTTATTATGGCAGAGTTATAGATGTTAGTAATAGAAACAAAGCGCCATTTTCAAATTGGTTGTAATCTACATTATAGATTAGGATTTACTAATTGAATAATGTTTGAGGAATCCAATAGATTTATTAATAATTTATTTATTTTAGTTAGCATTTCACATAACTTGTAATATAAAATTAATTTATGAATTATGTAATGGGTATTACTTTTGTTTACAAGAAAAAAAATTAATTATAACCCGATATTTACTATTAAGTTGAGTTAGTTTGCAATATTTGGAAAATAAATGAAGTTCTTATAATTCAACATCAAATAATAATATGATTAGATAAATGTAAGTAGTTGCTATAAATATAAGATTAACAATAAATTAAAATAAATTTGACAACTAAATAGGAGGTAAAAGGGTTTAGTTTTAGCATTTTATAGGTCAATACTTAAAAGTGTGCTAGTTGAATGCAACAATACACTTACATATACATAGTGTGTTATTTATGGAGTATGTTTTAACATATTCTATAATACAAGACATAAAAATACATTGTACAAACATATATCAAGTCATCTTACAATTAGTAGTTATAAGGGTTTAGAAACATTCTCATGTATTATGGGGTTGCTTTTGAGTAGGAAGAAATGAACTTAAGTGAAAAAGAATTAATATTGAGGCATAGAGTGAATGGAGTTTCATAAATGAGAGGTGAATGAAAAATGTGTACGAATGACTAATAGTGGGAGAAAATAGTGATGGATAGGGATTGAGGTTTGAGCCAAAATATAGTACAAAAGTGTGCCACTATGTATATAATTGCATTAAAGACATTCCATCAAAAGGAAGATAAATTTAAGTAGGAAATGATATAGGTATAAAAATTAGAGTACTGCAATATTATACTTGAGTATGATTTGTACGAATAAATCATGTAGTCCAAATATCTACACCAATTATAGATTAATAAATAATTCAATCATTTAACCTAAATTTAAAAGTTTATTTTCAACCTCTTAACATAATAGATCTTAAAAAATATATATTTTTAAATTTTAGAAAATAATCTTTAAAATCAACTCAATATCTCACAAAACTTATAACTTCTCTTTCATTAAACCAAACTCTTATCAAATATATTTAAATAAATAAATAACTATCAAACCAACTCAAAAATACATTCAACAAAAGCTTCTAACAAACAATTTAACAAACAATTTGACAAACTTAGAGCAGCAATAACTATTTACCAATAGACAAACCAAATGCATTTCAATCACTATCGAATAAAGCTTTTGTTGATAAGTGAATTATTATTTATTACTTTTTGTTTACCAGTTCTTCTCAGCTTTCACTAGTTTTGTGCGTAACTTTCTTTTCCAACTGACCTTTATGCTATGAACATTTCTTTCAGGATGGGAGAGGGGAACACGTTTCTTTGAGGCTTTTTGTAACAACAAATATGGTATTCGCTCCTCCAAAATATTCCTCCCTGGTATTGACCTTTCACTTCTCCAATTTGGCGTGCTACAGTCTGAAAATAAGGTTTCTTACGTTGGTTTTAGACTGTATTTATTAAAATGAAAATTACCACTAACATCCTAATCATGAGCACATTTAGGTTTTAACATTACAACATCCTTTACCCTAAGTAGTTAACTATATATTGACATAATTAATTTATTTCATATTCATATGCAATCCCAGCTTGAAAATTTAATAATACTATTCTGGATGTTAATTTTGCTTTCTCAATATTAATTGATTTGGCCAAGCATCACTATTATTTGTGATGGTCAATTTGTTAACAATCGGACGAAATGTATACACAAGAAATTAAAGTGTAAAATATAGAGATTTCAGGGTGTAAGGCAATTGTCAATCCAACAATCATTTGTAAAAATAAAAATAAATATTATAGTCCGACACTCTAAATCACCTAGGACTCGATCCTTGCGGCACTAGAGAGGCAAACCTACATCATACTTACAAATACATGCTAATATCACGCTAATATTTGAATTAGGGATTGAGCTCATACGTGTCTGTCACTTAAATTTCGAGTTGAGCTTCCTATATGGGTGTTTCTGTAATTTCTAATCTGAATTCATAAATATGTGTTTATGAAAAAAAAACCCAGAAATTCCATTTTAACAACAGCAAACTTGCATTATTAGCTTCACAGAAAAACATAAAATCATTTCTTCATGCTGAGAAACTAGTAAACATTATTTTCTATGCATTAAATGCATCACCAGGGAGCAATGGCCAGATGGAAGGCTAACGAGCTTTGATTTTATTAATGGATTACAAGTATTTATATATACAATATGCTAAACAAATCAAGAACCTTCCTTCGAAATGAAACAGTACCGCAGTCCACCAGATGACAAATATAAGTACCAAATAAAATGGATCTAGCTGATATTTGTTGAATATATCTAACAGCTCAAACCGTATTTTACATGAGGTTTTCCCTCTATTCCTGAACATTGATCCAATGCTATTAAGACCCTAGCTTTGAAGAAATCTACTACTCTGTCTCTGAAGAAGGAAGAAAATTTCCTACAGATGCTCCCAAGAAAGAAATCGGCTCATGTCATGAAAAAAAATTGATTTGAGTGATTGGCTCTTTTTATAACCATCAAACATTTGTTGTTGTTAATGATGCAAAGATTAACATATTTTCCATATACAAATTTACTCGAAATCACAGGACTGAATGTAGTGGATGGGTACAACAGGTTTCGGCTTAGAGGTATGATGGATGGCAATCAAGGGAGGAAGATGTCTGGGTATGTAAAATTAATGTTATTCTTTGTTGAAACGAATATTGCTACTCACAATTACCATTTTAAAATATTTCTATTCTCTGGTAAAATATATTTTGATTATATATTTTGTGCATCCGTTGAGAATAATTAGCATAGTCTTCTAGAATGTCGATTGATTTTCCTGCATTCTTGTTTCCTGAAAATAAATTGATTTCCTTGTATTCTGGGAAATAGTGAAATCTGAGTTATATCAAATTAATTAGTTTCATTTGATTATCTTTTTTTCTAAAATACAAACAAAAAGTGATGAGGGAGCAAACCCGAGACACAGAAATAATGCACACAACTAGCAAACTTTATTATTATTCAATAATGAAAATCTTACATGCAGAGGATCTCAAATCCTCGAGCTCTGACATGCAAGCTACAGAAGTCTTAGAAAGAAAATTACAGAATTACAGAAATTACCCAGATCCCCCTTTTACATCATGCGAACTTCTTTTCCCAAAAAGTTACTCAAAAATCAGAAACAAGCCCATAAATAAACCCACTTCGGTTTGGAACCAAAAACAACCTTCGAGATAATATTTTTTAGCGGTTTGGCGCCAAAATTACAATTTGAAATTCAAATTTAAATCCACATTCGAAAATTAGCACATTTCTAAAATATGCACCAACTTCCGGCAGCCATAACTTTTAATCCGACCGTTGGATCTTCAATGATAATACATTTTCGGAAAGCTCTCGAAAAGTCCACAAAGTAGGCCTTTAATAGACTATTTTGGCATTTCTGCAAATTTTCAGGCCCATCCGGGATCGTTTAGTGCCTCAAACTGAGCTCGGAAGGTTTTTCATAGCAAAAAACATAAACTGAAACTTGAATAACTTTCGAATCGTGAATAATCTTGTCTTGATTCTTTCACCAGATTGTGTATTTTTCCATCTTGAACCATCTCATAAATTTTTGTCTTCCCATGACTTCAAATTCAAACCTGCTAAAAATAGCAGTTGAGTAGAAAAGGCAGAAAATCAGTTCTGAAAGTTGGAAACTCTTATTCGACGAAAAGGGTATCCAAAAATGCAAAAACATCTACAAAAGAAAACAACATGAACAAAAATGGAAATCATTTTTTTGGGTGATGCAAAATTGCCCTCACACCACTGGATGCTTCTGCATCAAACACCCAGGGTAATTTGAGAAGTGACCCCGTCACGTTTTAGATGGTTGAGGAAAACCCAAACGGTTAACCTCCGCCTTAGACAACCAAGAAGAATCTTCCATAGGGTTTCCTTTCCATTTTACTAGATACTCTTCATACTGTCTGTTTCTAGTACTCCTTCCCACACGGCTATCCAGGATTTCTTCAATCTCTTCCTTCTCTGAAGTAGGTGCTGGAATGCTACATTGCTCTATTGTTGGTACTTCCTCTGCGCCACCTTCATGATACTCTATCAAATCTGAAATATTGAACGCAGGGGAAATGTTGAATCCATCTGACAACTCTACCTCATATGCATTCCCTGAATCATGTCTCTTCAAAATTTTATAGGAACCAAACTTCTTCATCTTCAATTTGTTATAGGTTCCCACTGGAAACCTTTCTTTCCTCAAGTGGACCATCACTTCATCACCAATCTGAAACACCTTATACCTCATTTGATGATCTGCCTTAGCCTTATACTGCATATTTATCTTGTTGATATGTTCTCTGACATTCTCCTATATATTCTTGATGTGCTCTGCAAATTCTTTAGCTTCAACACTAGTTTTCTTCTCTTGGTCCATCTTCCTCAATTCTGGAGTGGTCCTAAGATTACCTCCATACACAATTTGGAATGGTGATCTACCAGTGCTCCTATTGACAGAATTGTTGTAAGCAAATTCTATCTAGGGTAAAATCCAGTCCCATCCCTTGGGTTTATCTCCTACCAAGCATCTCAGTAGGTTACCCAGACTTCTGTTCACAACCTCAGTCTGCCCATCAGTTTGTGGATGGTGTGCAGAACTGAACTTCAACTCTGTCTTCAACTTTTTCCACAAGGTCCTCTAAAAGTATCCCACAAACTTGGTATCATGATCTGAGACTATACTTTTTGGCAGACCATGTAGTCTCACCACTTCTCTGAAGAACAAGTCAGTAATGTGGACTACATCATGGGTCTTCTGGTATGGGATGAAATGTGCCATCTTTGAAAACCTATCAACTACCACAAATACTGAGTCATTCCCTCTCTGTGTCCTTGGCAAACCAAAAACAAATTCCATACTTATATCCTCCCATGACCTCTCTGGTACAGGTAAGGGCTGATACAACCCAGTATTTTGGCTCACTCCTTTAGCCATTTGACATACCCTGCAACTCTGCACAAACTTCTTCACATCTTGTGATAACTGAGGCCAATAATAATGTTCACTAATAATGGAAATGGTTTTATCTCGCCCAAAATGTCCTGCCATTCCTCCACTGTGCTTCTCCTTTATTAGGTTCTCCCTCATGGAACTCCTAGGAATACACAATTGGCTTCCCTTAAACAACATGCCATCCTGGATTATGAAATCCAGCCACTTCGTCCTGTCAACTATAATAGGCTTTTTGCAAGCTTTCCAAGCCTCTGCAAAATCAAGATCTTCAGGGTACAATGTCTTGAGTTCATTGAACCCAACCACTTCAATCTGCATCTCTGTCAACAATGTTTTCCTCCTACTTAATGCATCTGCAACCCTATTCGACTCGCCACTCCTATGCTTTAAAACAAAGGTGTAACTCTGCAAAAATTCTACCCATTTCATATGCCTCTGATCTAACTTTCCCTGACTACTCAGATACTGTAATGCTTGATGATCAGTAAACAAAACAAATTCCTTTGGCAACAGATAATGTCTCCATTTTTTTAATGCTTGAACTATTGCATAAAATTTATGATTATACACAGAGTACTTTCTTTTTGCATCATTTAAATTTTCACTAAAATAGGCAATGGGCTTACCTTCTTGGCTCATCACTACTCCAATGGCACAACCACTGGCATCAGAATCCACCTGAAACACCTTATTAAAATCTGGGAGGGCTAAAACTGGTTGCTCTGTCACCTTCTGCTTCAACAGATCAAAACTCTTTACTGCTCCAGTGCTCCACTTGAACTATTTTATATCCCCTCTCATTGTTTCAGTCAGGGGTGCACAAACACTACTGAATTTTCTAATGAACTTCAGTAAAAATTGGCCAAACCATGGAAAGATCTCACATTAGTAGCAGTTATTGGGGTAGGTCATTCCAGAATAGCCTTCACCTTCTCTGGGTCCATCTTCAGACCCTCTGTCGAGACAACAAACCCCAAGTACACTAACTCCTTCACAAAACTACATTTCTTCAGATTAATCAACAATTTCACTTCTCTCAACTTTTCAAAGACTACGAATATGCATCAAATGCTCACCCAGGGATTTACTGAATATTAAAATATCATCTAAGTACACAATAACAAAATTCCCTAGAAACTCTTTTAGTACCTCTTTCATGAGCCGCATGAATGTGTTCAACGCATTGGTTAGCCCAAAAGGCATGACTAGCCACTCGTACAGGCCCTGCTTGGTCTTGAAGGCAGTCTTCCATTCATAACCCTCTCAAATCTGGATCTGGTGATATCCGCTCTTCAGATCAATCTTCGTGAAGTATTGTTCTCCACTCAAACAATCCATCAGGTCATCCATCCTTGGCAAGGGAAATATGTACTTGATTGTTATCTTATTTATGGCTCTGGATTCTGTACACATCCTCTACTCCCCATCCTTCTTTGGTGCTAGTACTACAGGTACTGCACATGGGCTTAGACTCTCTCGAATCAAACCCTTTCTCAACAAATCTTGAAATTGTCTGTTCAATTCCTCATTTTCTGCAGGAGTCATTCTATGAGCTACCTTATTTGGAAAACTAGCTCGAGGGATCAAGTCAATCTGATGACTGATCTTCCTCATTGGTGGTAAACCCCCAGGTACACTATCAAAAATAATCTCCTGAAACTCATCCAATAGTTCAGAAACTTCTACTAGTACCTTCTCACTACCTTCCTTATCCATTCTAGGAATCAATGCATAACACATACGCTCATACTTCATGCCTTCTAAAAATTTCCTTCCATCAACAAAACAAATTCTAGCACTACTGCATACCTTTCTTCATCCTTCTTCATGGGTTTCAACTTATGGCGGATTCCATCCTTCATCAGGGAATAAGTGTTTGCATGGCTATCATGTATAGCTCGCCTATTAAACTGCCATGGCCTCCCCAACAACATGTGACATGCATCCATGGGGATGATATTACATAGTACCTCATCATGATAGCTTCCGATCTTGAACTTCACCATGCACTGCTCATTGACCAGAACTTTGTGGTCTTTCTACAACTAGGCAATCTGATATGAATGTGGACTCCTTTCCCTTTTCAGTTTCAACTTTGTAACCATCTCTTCTGACACCAGATTATCGGTGCTCCCACTATCAATAATGACCTCACAACATTTGTCTTCACACTTGCACCTTGTGCGGAACAGATTCTTCCTCTGTCCTGGCTCCTTCTCTTCAGTCACCAGGGCTCTTCTAACCACTAGGGCTTCTCCCCTTTCTACATCATCTGAATGCTTAGATTGTGCCTCCTCATCTGCATGTGCAACCCTTCCATGACCTTCTGGCCTTCTGTCTGTCCTTCCTTGGTGTTGTGAACATTCATAGGCTCGATGCCCTTCTTCGCCACAATGGAAACAAGTTCCTCTAAAACCACCTCTTCCAGGTCCTGGCCCAGATCTTCCTCGTCCTCTACCTCTTTGATCACCACTATTTTGATCACGTGGGTGATAGAAGTTATCATTCCTTTGGCTTCATTTGGCTCCTAAAAGATCTTCCACTACCCGTTCCGCTTTGACCTCCTCGGCTTTTTTGCTTGCTGTCAAATCTTTTGTTCAACTTCTCCTTAACTTTCAGAGAAAACTAGTATGCATCATCAATGGTGGTCATTCTGACCAAGCTTAGCTCCTCTTGAATGCTCGGTCGTAACCTATTAAGATAATGGGCTACCTTCTCCTTGTTGGTCTTTGCATGGCATGTTCTAATGATCATCTTGTGAAAATATTCAGTGTATTCTTTCACAGATCTACTTCCTTGCGTCATTCCTTGCAATTTCTTCAGCAAATCTAACTCGTAGTCCACTGGTATGAACTGCTTATTCAGTTTCTCCACCATGCGATCCCAATTGTTAATCTTTCATTTTCCTCTTCGATTTCTCTCCAACTAGACCTATTTCCACCAGATATTGGCATGGCCCTTCAACTTCATTTTTGCAAACTTAACCCGATTTGGGTCCTCTACTTCTTCATACTCAAAGTATTCTTCTAGCTCATTGATCCAATCGATCAACTCTTTCGGGTTCAGACATTTGGAATAACTAGGGACTTCTATTCTGGGTCTTTTTCCAATCTTCGAAATGACCCTAATCAGCTGCATTTGATCTCAATCAATAGCTTCTTCTTCCTCTTCTACATCTGTATCATCCACCTCTTCTTCATCCTCACTTTCTCCTCTCCTTCTTGGGTCTAACCCTCTTCTTATTTGTTCCTGCAATGCATCAATTTGTCTCTGAAGGGCTATGAAACCCTCGACCGCCAATGGATCTCTTCCACCAACATTTATGCCACCTTTTCCACCTACGACACCACCACGCCTACCAGGAATCACTCTTGGAGGCATCTTGAAGATCTTGAACCCACAACCATAGTCCTAGTGCAAACTGCCTCAGGATCGGTGATCTGTTCACATGCTCAAGAAAACCTGCTCTAATACCACCTGTCGAGGGAGAAAACCCGAGACATAGAAATAATGCACACAACTAGCAAACTTTATTATTATTCAATAATGAAAATATTACATGCAGAGAATCCCAAATCCTCGAGTTCTGTGATACATGCAAGCTACAAAAGTCTTAGAAAGAAAATTACAGAATTACAAAAATTACCCAGATCCCCCTTTCGCAGCATGTGAACTTCTTTTCCCAAAAAGTTACTCAAAAATTAGAAAAAAGCCCATAAATATACCCATTTCGGTTTGGAACCAAAAACAACCTTCAAGATAAGATTATTTGGCAGTTTGGCGCCAAAATTACATTTTGAAATTCAAATTCAAATTTACATTCAAAAATTAGCACATTTCTAAAATATGCACCAACTTCCGGCAGCCATAACTTTTAATCCGACTGTTGAATCTTCAATGATAATACATTTTCAGAAATCCCTCAAAAATTCCACAAAGTACGCCTTTGGCAAACTACTTTGGCATTTTCGCAAATTTTTAGGCCCATTCGGGATCGTTTAGTGCCTCAAACTGAGCTCGGAAGGTTTTTCAAGGCAAAAAGCAGAAACTAAAACTTGAATAACTTTCAAATCGTGAATAATCTTGACCTGATTCTTTCACCAGACTGTGTATTTTTCCATCTTGAACCTTCCCATAAATTTCTATCTTCCCATGACTTCAAATTCAAACTTGCTAAAAATAGCAGTTGAGCAGAAAAAATAGAAAAATAGTTTTGAAAGTTGGAAACTCTTATTCGATGAAAAGGGTATCCAAAAATGCAAAAACATATACAAAAGAAAACAACAGGAACAAAAATGGAAATCATCTTTTTGGGTGATGTAAGATTGCCCTCACACCACTAGATGCTCCTGAATCAAACACTTGGGGTAATTTGAGAAGTGACCCCGTCACGTCTCAGATGGTTGAGGAAAACCAAAATGGTCAACCTCTGCCTTAGACAACCAAGAAGAATCTTCCACAGGCCTTCCTTTCCATTTTACCAGATACTCTTCATACTGTTTGTTTCTGGTACTCCTTCCCATACAGCTATCCAGGATTTCTTCAATCTCCTCCTTCTTTGAAGTAGGTGCTGGAATGCTATACTGCTCCATCGTTGGTACTTCCTTTGTGCCACCTTCATGATACTCTGTCAAATCTGAAATATTGAACACAGGGGAAATGTTGAATCCATCTGACAACTCTACCTTCTATGCATTCCCTGAATCATGCCTCTTCAAAATTTTACAGGGACTGAACTTCTTCATCTTCAATTTTTTATAGGTTCCCACTGGAAACCTTTCTTTCCTCAAGTGGACCATCACTTCATCACCAATCTAAAACACCTTATACCTCCTTTTCTGATTTGCCTTAGCCTTATACTGCATATTCATCTTGTTGATATGTTCTCTAACATTCTCCTATATATTCTTGATGTGCTCTGCAAATTCTTTAGCTTCAGCACTAGTCTTCTTTTCTTGGTCCATCTTTCTCAATTATGGAGTGGTTCTAAGATTACCTCCATACACAATTTGGAATGGTGATCTACCAGTGCTCCTGTTGACAAAATTGTTGTAAGAAAATTCTACCTGGGGTAAGATCAAGTCCCATCCCTTGGGTCTATCTCCTACCAAACATCTCAGTAGGTTACCCAGACTTCTGTTCACAACCTCAATTTGCCCATCAGTTTGTGGATGGTGTGCAGAACTGAACTTCAACTCTATCTTCAACTTTTTCCACAAGGTCCTCCAAAAGTATCCCACGAATGGGTATCACGATCTGAGACTATACTTTTTGGAAAACCATGTAGTCTCACCACTTCTCTGAAGAACAACTCAGCAATGTGGACTGCATCATGGGTCTTCTGGTATGGGATGAAATGTGCCATCTTTGAAAACCTATCAACTACCACAAATATTGAGTCATTCCCTCTCTATGTCCTTGGCAAACCAAGAACAAAGTCCATACTTATATCCTCCCACGGCCTCTCTGGTACAGGTAAGAGCTGATACAACCTAGTATTCTGGCTCACTCATTTAGCCATTTGACATAACCTGCAACTCTGCACAAACTTCTTCACATCTTGTGATAACTGAGGCCAATAATAATGTTCACTAATAATGAAAATGGTCTTATCCTAACCAAAATTTCTTGCCATTCCTCCACTGTGCTTCTCCTTTATCAGGTTCTGCCTCATGGAACTCCTTGGAATACACAATTGGCTTCCCTTAAACAACATGCCATCCTGGATTATGAAATCCAGCCACTTCGTCCTATCAACTGTAACAGGCTCTTTGCAAGCTTTCCAAGCCTCTACAAAATCAGTATCTTTAGGGTACAATGTCTTGAGTTCATTGAAGCCAACCACTTCAATCTGCATCTCTATCAACAATGTTTTCCTCCTACTTAAAGCATCTGCAACCCTATTCGACTTGCCACTCCTATGATTTAAAACAAAGGTATAACTCTGCAAAAATTCTACCCATTTCATATGCCTCTGATTTAACTTTCCCTGACTACTCAGATACTGTAATGCTTGATGATCAGTAAACAAAACAAATTCTTTTGGCAATAGATAATGTCTCAATTTCTTTCATACTTGAACTACTGCATAAAATTCTTGATTATACACAGAGTACTTTCTCTTTGCATCATTTAACTTTTCACTAAAATAGGCAATGGGCTTACCTTCTTGGCTCATCACTACTCCAATGACACAACCACTGGCATCAGAATCCACTTGAAACACCTTATTGAAATCTAGGAGGGCTAAAACTAGTTGCTTTGTCGCCTTCTACTTCAATAGATCAAAACTCTTTGCTGCTCCAATGCTCCACTTGAACTCTTTTCTATCCCCTCTCATTGTTTCAGTCAGGGGTGCACAAATACTACTGAAGTTTCTAATGAACTTTCTATAAAAACTGGCCAAACGATGGAAAGATCTCACCTCAGTAGCAGTTATTGGGGTAGGCCATTCTAGAATAGCCTTCACCTTCTCTGGGTCCATCTTCAGACCCTCTGCCGAGAAAACAAATTGCAAGTACACTAACTCCTTCACAAAACTACACTTCTTCAGATTAATCAACAATTTCTCTTCTCTCAAATTTTCAAAGACTTTACGAATAATCATCAAATGCTCACCCAAGGACTTACTAAATATTAAAATATCATCTAAGTGCACAATAACAAAATTCCCTAGAAAATCTTTTAGTACCTCATTCATGAGCTGCATGAATGTGCTCGGTGCATTGGTTAGCCCAAAAGGCATGACTAACCACTCATACAGGCCCTGCTTGGTCTTGAAGGCAGTCTTCCATTCATCACCCTCTCAAATCCAGATCTGGTGATATCTGCTCTTCAGATCAATCTTCGTTAAGTATTGTGTTCCACTCAAACAATCCATTAGGTCATCCATCCTTGGCAAAGGAAATCTGTACTTGATTGTTATCTTATTTATGGCTCTGGAATCTGTACACATCCTCCACTCCCCATCCTTCTTTGGTGCTAGTACTGCAGGTACTGCACATGGGCTTAGACTCTCTTGAATCAAACCCTTTCTCAACAAATCTTGAACTTGTCTGTTCAACTCCTCATTTTCTGTAGGAGTCATTCTAGGAGCTGCCTTATTTGGAAAACTGGCTCGAGGGATCAAGTCAATCTGATGATTGATCTTCCTCATTGGTGGTAAACCCTCAGGTATGTTATCAGAAATAATCTCCTGAAACTCATCCAATAGTCCAAAAACTTCTACTGGTACCTTCTCACTACCTTCCTTATCCATTCTAGGAATCAATGCATAACACATACGCTCATGCTTCATGCCTTCTAAAAATTTCCTTCCATCAACAAAACAAATTCTAGCACTATTGCATACCTTTTCTTTGTCCTTCTTCAGGGGTTTCAACTTATGGCGGATTCCATCCTTCATCGGGGAATAAGTGTTTGCATGGCCATCATGTACAGCTCGCCTATCAAACTGCCACGGCCTCCCCAACATCATGTGACATGCATCCATGGGGATGATATCACATAGTACCTCATCAAGATAGCTTCCGATCTTGAACTTCACCATGCACTGCTCATTGACTAGAACTTTGTGGTCTTTTCTGCAACCAGGCAATCCGATATGGATGTGGATTCCTTTCACTTTTCTGCTTCAACTTCATCACCATCTCTTCTGACACTAGATTATCGGTGCTCCCACTATCAATAATGACCTCACAACATTTGTCTTCACACTTGCACCTTGTGCAAAACAGATTCTTCCTCTGTTCTAGCTCCTTCTCTTCATTCACCAAGGCTCTTCTAAACACTAGGGCTTCTCCCCTTTCTGCATCATCTGAATGCTCAGATTGTGCCTCCTCATTTGCATGCCCAACCCTTCCATGACCTTCTGACCTTCTGTCTGTCCTTCCTTGGTGTTGTGGACATTCATAGGCTCGATACCCTTCTTCGCCACAATGGAAACAAGTTCCTCTAAAACCACATCTTCCAGGTCTTGGCCCAGATCTTCCTCATCCTCTACCTCTTTGATCACCACTATTTTGATCACGTGGGTGATAGAAGTTATCATTCCTCTGGCTTCAACTGATACCCACATCTTCATTTTTCCTTTCATCCTCATTTCGGCTCCCAAAATATCTTCCACTACCCCTTCCGCTTTAACCTCCTCGGCCTTTTTGCTTGCTGTCAAATCTTTTGTTTAGCTTCTCCTCAACTTTCAGAGAAAACTGGTATGCATCCTCAATGGTGGTCATTTTGACCAGGCTTAGCTCCTCTTGAATGCTTGGTCATAACCCATTAAGATAACAGGCTACCTTCTCCTTGTTGGCCTCTGCATGGCCTGTTCTGATGATCATCTTGTAAAAATATTTGGTGTATTCTTTCACAGATCTACTTCCTTGCTTCAGTCCTTGCAATTTCTTTAGCAGATCTAACTCGTAGTCCACTGGTATGAACTGCTTCTTCAGTTTCTCCACCATGCGATCCCAATTGTTAATCTTTCCTTTTCCTCCTCGATTTCTCTCCAACTGGACCTCTTTCCACCAAATATTGGCATGGCCCTTCAACTTCATTTTTGAAAACTTAACCCAATCTGGGTCCTCTACTTCTTCATACTCAAAGTATTATTTTAGCTTGTTGATCCAATCGATCAACTCTTTCGGGTTCAGACTTCTGGAATAACTGGGGAGTTCTATTCTGGGTCTTTTTCTGATCTTCAAAATGGCCCTAATCAGCCGCATTTGATCTCGATCAATAGATTATTCTTCCTCTTCTACATCTATATCATCCACCTCTTCTTCTCCTCACTTTTTCCTCTCCTTCCTGGGTCTAACCCTCTTCTTATTTGTTCCTGCAATGCATCAATTTGTCTCTGGAGGGCTATGAAACCCTCGACCACCAATGGCTCTCTTCCACTAGCATTTCTGCCACCTCTGCCACCTCTGGCACCACCATGCCTACCAGGAATCACTCTTGGAGGCATCTTGAAGATCTTGAACCCACAACCACGATCCTGGTGCAAACTGCCTCACAATCGGTGATTTGTTCACATGCTCAAGAAAACCTGCTTTGATACCACCTGACGAGGGAGCAAACCTGAGACACAAAAATAATGCACACAACTAGCAAACTTTATTATTATTCAATAATGAAAATCTTATATCCAGAGGATCCCAAATCCTCGAGCTCTGCGATACATGCAAGCTACAGAAGTCTCAGAAAGAAAATTACAGAATTATAGAAATTACCCAGATCCCCCTTTCGCAGCATGCAAACTTCTTTTCCCAAAAAGTTACTCAAAAATCAGAAATAAGCCTGTAAATAGACCCATTTTGGTTTGGAACGAAAAACAACCTTCGAGATAAGATTTTTTGGCGGTTTGGTGCCAAAATTATAATTTGAAATTCAAATTTAAATCCACATTCAAAAATTAGCACATTTCTAAAATATGCACCAACTTCCGGCAGCCATAACTTTTAATCCGACCGTTGGATCTTCAATGATAATACCTTTTCGGAAAGTTATTGAAAATTCCACAAAGTAGGCCTTTGGCAGACTACTTTGGCATTTCTGCAAATATTCAGGCCCATCCAGGATCGTTTAGTGCCTCAAACTAAGCTCAGAAGGTTTTTCAAGGTAAAAAATAGAAACTGAAACTTGAAGAACTTTCAAATCGTGAATAATCTTGACCTGATTCTTTCACCAGACTATGTATTTTTCCATCTTGAACCTTCCCATAAATTTCTATCTTCCCATGACTTAAAATTCAAACCTGCTAAAAATAGTATTTGAGCAGAAAAAGCAGAAAAGCAGTTCTGAAAGTTGGAAACTCTTATTCGATGAAAAGGGTATCCAAAAATGCAAAAACATCTACAAAAGAAAACAACAGGAACAAAAATGGAAATCATCTTTTTGGGTGATGCAAAATTGCCCTCACACCACTGGATGCTCCTGCATCAAAAAGAGAGAGAGACATAGTTAGTTAATTTTGTATCCACCAAGATTATTTTAGTTTTTCGTTATTTATATAAATTAGTTAATCAACTCAAAAAAATTGTAATAGACATGTGTTGAAAGTAAACCTTCACATCTCTAAATATTTAAAACTATATTGATTTAATAAGAATTCCCTATGAAGATATTTTATCAATATAATATAAGACTATTATGTGTCAAATTGTTGATTTGGGTAAGCTAGTGAACTGCGTTGCAAAAAAAAAAAGAACTACTCACACGTTTTTAAGGTTCTTGTAAAATGTTTTCATGGTTTTTCTCTTTGTTCCTTCCCCTTTCTAAAACATATTAAGTTTTTAAATTTGGCCAAATAGTTATGACTTTTTGAATGTTGCCTTTCACTACAAATCTGCATGTTGAAATTTGTTAGTTGAGTAATATATTTCAATCACATAAGTTTAAATGATAAATATAATTCTTGGCTATATATGAGAAAAAATCTAATAAATAAGTTTCAATCCTTTCATGAGTTGTTCTTCATGTTTAATTGGTGATAACTTACAACCACTTAACATCTATCCTACTCCAAAACATATAGTTAGTAACATGTCAACATTCTATAGATTTTGTGAGCTTATATTACTATATAATTTTATTAGTTGTTCAAATGATAATTGTTAGTATTTCGTGGATTCGATTAAAGTAAGTTCCTAAGAAATTAGGTGTGAATACTAAATAAGGAATTAAGTAAGAGAGTCCTTTTATTGTTATTTATTAGGATAAGGATTTATTCACCATGAGGTATAAAACCTACTATCATATGTCATTTAACTGTTTATTTTCCTTTTTTTTACTTTTCATTTTATTATATCACATGTAGAGATGTATATAAACATCATTCATTTGTGAAATTAGAAGTTTTAGATTGTCACTACCCTTGTCTTAGCTAAGAATATAGTTATTATCTTGAAAATAATTGTTTTATAATACCACTATAATGATCATTGGAGTTACCAAATTAGTCTTAGAGACCATATGGTTAGGTTATTGATACATCACTATTATTTCATATAGAAATTAAGTTTGTATCTAAGGTCATTGAATTGATAGGTTGTAATTTTTCTAGCTATCAAAATGTTGACTCATTAGTATTATTTTTTTATATAGTTATGGATTTTCTAATCATTATAGTTCCCCACTTATTGATTTGATAAGCATCGAGATGATAATCATATATCATTAGATAGTTATTGAAAAGTTAATTATTAGTATGTATGACAATTGATTCTATTGTATTATTGTTAAACTAATGTATGATACATATGGTGAAATCAATCTTAAGATAAGACCAAACTATGTTCTACAAATAATTATTCAACTCACAAAATAAGTGAAATTTTTCCTAACTTGTGAATACACATTGGAGTTACATTAATTTTCTTTTTCCTCACATCTTTCTATGCCTTTTGGTGCCATTGTGTACGTATGTGAGTATGTATTCTCATGTTTCATATCTCCCTAGTATATCCTTAATCAAGTTTCTAAACCCTTGGCTTCACCTAAGTGGGTGGCAGCTGGTTGTGAAACTATCTAGGGTAATGGACCCTAGAAAGGGTTGCATACCCACTTTTATAGTATGTGAATTATATTTTAGCGTGTATCATTGGAATTGTGTTATGATCATGAATGAGGTTGAGTCATCTATTGAACCTTGTGGATGTACCTTGTGTAAATGACTCAAATGAGTTGGAGCAACTCAAGTGGTCGAGCTACGATTCCTCTACAAATTATATAAGTAGGCAAGGCCGTTAGAGATGAGCCCCCGAGGAATTAGGTAAGGCCCTTAGGACTGTTTATTTTTCTAAGTCATATTTTTAGACTTGTCTTTCTCTCTTGATATTGTAACTAGCATTGATTTGTATAGTTTGTCTTAGAGAACATGCGCTAACTACCATTGATCATATGTGTGTGCCAAGTCATGTAGACCTTGCAGGTACATGTATTGGGAGTGAGGAAACTTTGGTACAATGGAATATGAGAGGTATATTAAGTCAACCCTAAATAAATAGAATTTATTGTTAAAAATAGTAAATCAATTCTATCCTTACTTCTAATTAGTGATATCATTGACTATAGCCATATGTAGTGGATTATGTTGTTATTATATTTTAAGTAAACAAAAAAAAAAAAATTGCAAAATTAGTATAGTTGTTTTGGATTTGTTAGGATGTTTAAGGTGTAAAATGTGGGCATTACAATATCTTTGAGAGCTTTCCAATGATATATTATAATAGAAAATCAGACACCCAGATCAAATGTTATGGCTCTGAGAAGCTTTCCCAATAAAAAATGAATTTAAATAAAATATCTTCTTAGGAAAGAAATCAAATGACATGAATTTTGGCACCAAAATAAAAGGGAAAGTTACCCTTTCTAGAACATTCTAGGGTGGTTATTGGGTAAAATAAAAGGGTTACGTGGGGGTTGTAGAAGGTGGCTCCATTAGTGTAGATTGTAGCTCCAAATAATAGATTTTATTTTTTAGAGTTGATTTGGATGTAATGAATCAAGCCCATGAGGCTATAGCCTTGTAATTTTTGAATCTTTTATTTCATTTTTGGAAAATAATTGAAAGTGGGTTGTTTTCTACCCTGCATTTTTTGTGTTGTTATTTGCTATTATTTTTTGTGTGGGGTTTGGGAGGTGTAACCCTCATCATATAAGGTACTATGATACATATACATAATGAAATCATTTATATATACTTATGGAAGACAAATACAACTAGAAATAGATGATAAGGAAAAGGAAAAAACATATCTAAGTGCAAAGAAAGAGAATCAATTAGATGGAGACATGAAATTCTCATCTGCAAAGGTAGACAAGTTTTATAATGAACTTTTTCTAAGATACATCTACATTGGCTAATAAAAAAGATACTCTAAAAGCTTATCAAAAAGTGATTGCAAAGCTACATAAAAGTATTCAAGATATTGAAAAATCTATCCAAGAAAGAGATGGTGTTGTCCTAAGGGTCGATGAGGGAGAAAATTATCTAAACCTTGAAGTAAAAAATATGAAAAATAAGTCAAAAGATCATGAAAAGGAATAGTAAGGGGTGTTAATAGTTAAGAGCAGTGGGGATGAGGAAAAAAATATTAATGATTAATTTGTAGATACAAAGCAATAGTTGCAAGTGTTGAAAGTGAAGCAAAACAACTGAAAACTAAAATTAACCAATTAGAAAAGGAATTAAAAGGAAAGAAGAAACAAAACAAATAGGAAAGATACTATGATATATACAAACATAAATAATTTATATATACCTCTAGAAGAGAAGGCCTCAAGTCATAGATGCTCCATATCATGAAGGAATTCAAAGATCCAATGAGAATGTCTGCAAAAGCACTAGGATAAGGCAGACTGCAGTCAGGAGCAATGGCCTCAACAATGTGGACTTTCACCCAACCTTTTGGGATTCTAGAGATGTGGCAAACAACACATCTCCTCACATCTACTAGAATGCCTTTTCCAACTAATTTACCCTCCATGTAAAGGTCAATGTGATCATCAACCTTTAAAGTGACAACCTCATCATATATCCTCTCCTCATCAACAAGATTTGGCTACTTTGTAAATTTCATTAACATCAATAGTAATTCATGTCATTGTTAAGGAATCATTAAGAGATTGCAACATAATCATGGAAATGCATTTTGTTGCTATTAATATAGATGGTAGGTTGGTGCTCTCCATATCCCCATGTCCATCTTTATCACCCTTTACAAAATACATTGTTACTACATCACTAATAAGGTTAAGGCCTAATTTTTCCTAAGACTGTTGATGTCCAATAACATTTTTGAACTTGCAAAACATGGAAAAGGTGGGAGAATAAAAAGATCATAACCAAACTTTACAATTGCAGACAACAATATACAAACAAAAACATATCAATTTCAAACTTCCATTTCCAATAATATATCTATAGAAGGAAAGGATATAACACACTTTAGATCGGTTAACTCATATGAATTCATTGATCATCTCAATATTTATTTGGTTAGTTATTTTGTGCTTCTTTGCCAAAAATTGAGAAATATGAATATCATCATCCTAGTACAAAAATGTGAAATACATTTTAAAAAAGGTCATATCATATAAACTCTACCCTTTTTAATAAATAAAAATAAATACTTACTAAATTGTTTGTGACACATATGATCTCCTCCCTAGGAACCCTTTCTTCTTTTCTACCCTATTGAGGCACATTTTTCTGTCCCAAATGGACACTACCATACTCATTGCCACCATTTCCTTGTTAATCCTTGCCTTATAATGGATGGAATTTAAAAATCACATCAAATTCAAATTCATGTAACTAATTCATTCAAAATATTTGCACCATAGAAAAAAATGCAACTTTCTTGACATGGGGATAATTCATGATAAATTGGCCTCAATGAGGTCTTGATTAAGTGGTGTACATCATTTTATGCATCCACATTAGGTCTTTGATCCTTTCAAAGGGATTTAACGATGTCTTGCAAAGGTGTTCTAAAGTGTTGTAAAAGACTTTCACGATTTTCTTGACTTAATGAACCCATCTTCCCTTAATTCGACATTATAAAATATATTTAATGACATTATCACACTAATCTAGAAGGCTTGTAAAATAAACTTAATGTTAAACTAGTGTTGTAATGTGTTTTACACATTCACATTAGTTCTTGTGCCTTCCTAGGCTGTGTGGACCTAATTTTAGTGTTGTAAAGTGTATTTAATTAAAAATCCACATTGAATTCTATGTCCTAAGCCCTAATTGACCTTTACATAATCACTAATATGCCCCTATTAACCCATATTGTGCATCCCAAGGAAATATTTGAGGAAATACCCAACAAGGTCACCATATAAACCTTATTTCTTAACTTTGTGGCATCTTAGATGGTAAAATGGCCCCTATGGGACCTATTCGCCATCCATGGTGAATCACTCCCATCTAGGTGGGACCCATCCACCATGGGTGGCGAATGAGTCCCATTTGGCCCAATTTTGAAATTTAAGTTTATTATTTTCACATGTTGGCCTTAGGGATCTAATTTTTGGGCTAATAAGGTGAATTGACTATAAAATCAAGTCTTAAAAACCTAAATCACATTCATTCTTCATTATTCATCCATCATTCTTCCCTCTCAAGTCAAGCAACTTAGGGTTTCATCATTTCAAGTCACCAAGATATCAATTTTTAGACCTTCAAGGGCAGATCCTTCATGTTTTATTTCAGACTTTCAAGATAAAACACCATGGCAAGGTAATAAACTCCATTATTGCATGTTTCATTACATTCTTTCATCATTTTGGTTTAATTACCTAAAAGGGCTTTGACCAAGGCAAACCCCCATGCCCTAACATTCAAAATTTCTCTTTCTTGTCTTATGTGTTTGTATATTTAGGCATATTGGAAGCTTGGAAATCATTATAAATAAAGTTGAAAACTTGTTGAAGTTTTTTCTTCATTATCCAAGGAAAAATATCAACAAAAACTCACTTTTAGGTTTGGAAATTAGAGTTTCAAATGCAGACACCTATAGAGAATCAAAGTGCAAACTGAGAGCTCCAGATTCCACTTTTGAATATTTAGAAATTTAAAAGTTTTCTCATTTCCCATGGTTGGAGAATGATTCCCACATAAGGTCATTTTTTGGTTTTTTGCATATTTAGATACCCTTTTATCTGAAATAGGTTCTAGAATAGTTATGCAGAACTGGGACTAATTTGCCTAGAATGGAAAATGAGTCCCACTAGGCCTAAAAATCAGCATCAACAACATTCCAGAAGTTATTTCTAGTCTCCATCCATATCTTAGGTGCACGCTTTCAATTTCATCCATTTCTATTCAGTTTTGCTCACATTTCTAGGTATTTTTGCACTACACAATGTGTTTTCCAACAAATTGCATTTTAATATTTTTCACTTAATGATGAATAGTTTTTATTAGTTATTTGAATTTATTGTATCTCATCTAGGTATATTGAATCCATATCAAATTAATATTTGAATATGAACATTGCATTTTGGCCCATCTTTCTCCTTTTAGGTGAAAAACCCTTGAAGTATTAGAAGGACCTTGGATGCCAAAATCATTGTTACATTTTGTAGAACCTACTTTTTGAACACTTTCTTGTCTGATTTTGGAGTCCTTCATCATAGATCTATCCTTGCATTGATATTGCATTAGGATTTGTATGGATTCATTTGCATGCTAGGTTTCAAATTTTGCATTCATAAAAAAGTGCATTTAGGTTGCATTTTTAGCACCTAAATTCATTTGACTTTTTCTAAATTCTGTAATTTTCATTTAGGTATGCATCACAACACTCCAAAAGCATAAAAATCACTCAAAATTTTCTGAAAAAAGTCCATATTGGGACTCATTCCCCACCCTGGGCGAATCAGTCTGTTTTGACCCCTCAAACTGCCTTTTATAGAGTTGAAAACACTATTTTTATGCTTTTGTTTGCTACCATTAGTTATCTCTATCAGTTGGTTGAGTTTTTGTATCATTCATTTCATTTGATTTAGCTTACAATAGCTCATTTCATGCATTGTTAAAATTCACATTTGCATTTCCAATCTTCCATCTTTCAAATTTTTGCATAATGTCATTAGTAAATTACTTTGAAATCTGAAAAGTTACATTTCATCCTATGTCTTTACATTGCATTTTAAGTTTTCATAGCTTATCATACATTTAAATCATTAGCAATAAGAATTTTTTAAATTCATGGCACTTATGCTTTTGCAATTTTCATTTTCAACATTAGTTCCTAGTTCATTTAGATTAGATGAAAACAAAAAACAAAAAACATCAAATGATCCAATTCAAAAAATGATTCAATTTCAGAAAACCATAACATCCAAGCCATTTAGTAGTAATTATTTAGACATTTTAGATGAAACCCTTAATGAATTCCTCTCACTAAGATCGTTCACTAAATATTTGTCAGAAAAGGATGCATGCATCGATAATCATGATAATCATAATTGTTCTTCTCTTGATATCTCTTCCATTGGTGATGAAGGTATCTTGATGAAAGAAGACACAATCATTGAAGATCATGAGAGTATTTCTTGTCTTCCTTCTCCTCCCCCTTGCAAATACATTATGACACAAAAATCTGAAATCATTACCACTACCTTATCAAGTTCCCATTCATCTCCAAACACCTCCCCTACTTGTGACAATCTTTTAGTGAATAAAGATACAATCATGCATGAAAAACATATTTGTGTGGAGGATATGATTGAGAGCTATGAAAATCCTACCTTTCCTAATCAAAAATACATTCTAGGAAATGATGATGTAAATGTTGACAATCATGACAATCAACACTTTTCTTCTCCTTCTATCTTGTATACACATGAAGAAGATAGTTTAGTGTTAGAAGATATTGTGATGGAAGATCTCTTTGAACAAAAAAGTCCAATTATTGGTAACCATGAAACTCCTAGTTATCCATCTCTTGATGCCTCTCCTATGAGTGATGAAGCTATCTTTCCAAATCCACCTTTGACATGTGATGAACTTATTATTTGTCATTTTCCTAAAATCTCTCCTCCTAGGGTAAATATTATGGCACATAAGAATGATACCTTAGAGAAAGCAGATAACCAAATAGATCCTTCTTCTCATACCACCACTATTGATACTAAAAACACTCCAACCATTAATCATCCCCCTATGTTTGTTGAAGTTATTTTAGACATACCTAAGAATCCTATCATTCTTTACCCACCATTACACAAGTGAAAATCTCACAATACACCCATCCTCATTCTTTGAAATCATGGTCTTCATGATTTTCCTTTCATAGAAATTAACCAATCCAGAAAACCTTCACTCAACATCAATACTATCACACAAGACTCTTCCTTATCCAAATAAATAATATTAGTTGCTACTCCTTGCAATGCAATAGTAGTAGGATCATAGCATACTCACTATTGCATGTTTTGCATCCATTGCAAGGGGTAGCATACCATCATCCATTCCAGGCTTACCCTTGTCCTGCACTAAGTGGGGGAAATGGGTTAGAAAGCCTTATCCCTGTATGTCACTTGTCATTGCCTCTTTTGACTAATCTCTAACCTTTCATGAACGTATATATCAAGCTTGAGATGTGGACGACATGTGATATACTCCCTTTCCTCATGACATAGCTTATCGAAAATATATGACTTGGCATAGGGCTTTTCGAATAAGCTCTCATATTCTCTTCTACTTTAAAGAAAATTCTCATAGTAATGGTGTTAGCAACCGCTTTAAAGTGGGGGCATACATAGGCAACATATTTGTGCAAATTTCATGGTGTGATTTACTTTTTTTCTTGTGATGTGTCCTCTTCTTGGTGGTGTCATTGGGTTTGATGCCTTCAAAGAGTGTATGATCAATTGAAGTGGCCTGATGCAAATGAGGCATCCCATGGATAACAATCTAACACCTTGACTTGTCCTCTCTTGGAGACATTAGGCACAATGCTATTGAAGAAGAAGACCTTACATGAACAAAGAAAAATTCCCTTTAACAAATGTTTTACATGACATTCAAAATCATTTACAAAAATGATTTTCCTTTGTGGTGCCTTATTAAAGTTATCAAGAGGTATAGCTTTGATATGGTTGAGTGGGAAGCCCATTATGAGGCACAAATTTTCCCATAGCCACCTATGTGCATACCAACTAGTGTAGGTTTTATGTTTTGGGAGAACTCACCCCATGGACAACTTGAAGATCCATGGCCCTAGAGTGAGTGCATTGTGGATTACTCACCCTGGGGATGACCTAATATTCTATGGCCCTAGAGTAAGCACATCTTTTTGACATCATTTTTCTTCCCTTATACTTCTTGCCACTGCATGATTTTGTATCTTGATGGTTTGACATAGGATCTTGGATCTTGGGGGATTGACTGCCTTCTTGATCTTTGTCATTCTTTGTCATCTACATCTATACACTCGAATCTCTCTTGAATTTCTACTTTAGTGTGACTTTGAAGCAAGTTCATCCTCTCACTAAAGTGGGGGCTAAATGTACCATACAAAAAAGGAAACTTGCTTTAAATGGGAATAATTCATGATAAATTGGACTTAATGAGTCGTTGACTCAGTGTTGTGAGGCATTTTATGCATCCACACTAGGTCTTTGACCCTTTCAAATGCATTTAATGATGTCTTGTAAAGGTGTTGTAAAGTGTTGTAAAGGACTTTTACACTTTTCTAGACTTAATAAACCCATCTTCCCTTAATTCAACATTATTAAATATGTTTAATGACATTATCATACTAATCTAGAAGGCTTGTAAAATAAACTTAATGTTACACTAATGTTGTAATGTTTTTTACACATTCACATTGGTCCTTGTGCCTTCCTACGCTATGTGGACCTCATTTTAGTGTTGTAAAGTGTATCTAATCACACTTTCACATTGAATTTTTTGTTTGAAGCCTTAATTGACCTTTACATCATCACTAATAGGCCCCTATTAACCCATATTGTGCATCCTGAGGCAATATTTGAGTAAATACCCGACAAGGTCACCATATAAACCTTATTTCTTAACTTCTTGGCATCTTAGCTAGAAAAATAGCCCATGTGGGACCCATTCACCATCCATGGTGAATCAGTCCCATCCAGGTGGTACCCATTCACCATGTGTGGAAAATGAGTCCCATTTGGCCCAATTTTGACCTTTGAGTGGAAAATTTTGAAATTTAAGTTTATTATTTTCACATGTTGACCTTAAGGATCTAATGTTTGGGCTAATAAGGTGAATTACCTATAAAATCAAGTATCAAAAATGTAAATCACACTCATTCTTCATTATCCATCCATCATTCTTCCTTCTCAAGTCAATAAACTTAGGGTTTCATCATTTCAAGTCACCAAGATATCAATTTTTAGACCTTCAAGGGTAGATTCTTCATGTTTTGCTGCAGACTTTCAAGAGAAAACATCATGGCAAGGTAATAAACTCCTGTTATTGCATTTTTCATTACATTCTTTCATCATTTTGGTTTAATTACCTAAAAGGGGTTTGACCAAGGCAAACCCCCATGCCCTAACATTCAACATTTCTCTTTCTTTTCTTGTGTTTTCAGATTTAGGCATCTTGGAAGCTTCAAAATCATTATGAATCAAGTTGTAAATTTTTTTAAGTCCTCTCTTCATTATCCAAGGAAAAATATCAACAAAAACTCACTTTTAGGCTTAGAAATTAGAGTTTCAAAAGTGGACACTTATAGAGAATCAAAGTGCAGACTGAGAGCTCCAAATTTCACCTTTGAATATTCATAAATTCAAAAGTGGACTCATTCACCTTGGGTGGTGAATGATTCCCACTTCAAAATCATTTTTTTTTTGTTTTTTGTAGTTTTAGATACCCTTTTGTCTAAAACAAGTTCTGAAACAGTTTTGCAGAACTGGGACTAATTCACCCAAAATGGTGAATGAGTCCCACCATGCCTCAAAATTAGCATTAGTAGCTTTCCAAAAGTCATTTCTAGTCTCCATCCATATCTCAGGTGCACACTTTCAATTTCATCCATTTCTATTTAGTTTTGTTCACATTTCTAGGTGTTTTTGCATTACAAAATGTGTTTTCCAACAAATTGTATTTCAATAGTTTTCACTTAATGATCAATTGTTTTTATCATTTATTTGCATTTAGTTTTTGTCATCTAGGAATATTGCATCCATATCACATTAATCTTTGAATGTGAATATTGCATTTTGGCCCATCTTCCTCCTTTTAGGTGAAAAAACCTAGAAGTGTTAGAAAGACCTCGGATGCCAAAATCATAGTCACAATATTAAATTACACATTAAAAAGGAGATTTCAAAATTACCTTTCTTCCACTTTCTTTGTCTGATGAAGCCTTGAAACTTTTGGTAATCTATGCTCCCTCCTCTTCTTAATGTTAGATGCAATAGTGGGAGGACTAACACAATATTATTCTTTCAAGGGTAGTTCCCCATCTTCCAAATCAAATATACCCCACTCAAGCCAAACATTCACCTCTGAACCATTACCCTATCATGCCATGTAATTTAATAGTACATGAACCTTGAATGCATCAAAATAGAAAAAAAAAAACCAACCAAAATTCAGATTTAAGAGTTCATTTCCATATTACCTTTTTTTTCTCCCCAACAAGATCAATATTATTTTCCTTTATTCCTCCTTCCTCTTCTTACTATTGTATGAGCACATTGCATATTTTATCTCCTTCTTTTCTTCGTGGAGAAGTTCAAGGAAGTCAGTTTTACCATACGCATTGTGTGGTCTCACAACACGCCCCATTTTGGTCCTTGGAAAAGTGTGGACCACCTTTTTTGCTTCCTTTCTTTTCTTTCATTTTCTTTTGCTTGCTTCGATGTGCTACTTTCAGAGGAAATGGTAAAATGGAACTTTCGTTTTAGTTTTCATGATCATTACCTAAATCCCTCTTTTTACCTGATTTAGAATGTTCCAATTTTTTCCTAAGTCATCAATTTTCTAGACCCTAGAGTCCCAGAGTTGATGCAATTGTGCTAAGGATATTATATCTTTCACTAGTCCTAGTTTCCTGCCTAGTCAATAGCCAAGCCTGGTGAGTTGTCACTAAGGTAAATTATCTTGATGCGTGTGTCTCTTTTCTTCATTGGTTAGCCTGATGAATGCTTTTTGCTTTCTTTAGCCAAAGGTCAGAAATTGAAGGTTTTGTTGTGAATATGTTTAAATAATTTTTGGTCTCACTTGAACCTAGTTCCTAGTTACTCTCTTTGCACTTAGCTCTCATGAACCTAGTGGGTAAATGTATTGGTTCTCAATAATATTTTCAAGGTTTGGTATTGGAGGATTCAAACCTTGTGATCATCAACTATCAAGTATCCACAGTGGCTTTGTTTTATAAATTTTTTTCCTCATAAGAATCAAAGTGAAATGCAAGCATGCCACATAATATTTTTGTTGTCTTCTCCTCTAATGGTGGGAACTATGTAGAAACCAATTTTTTTATGATTTCAACACTAATCTTCAATGATTGCACCTTTATTCAAGAAAATTAATGCAGTGTAATAGTGAATTAACAAGGGTGGTGAACTACACACATACTTGGCACCAACTTGAGCATGTAGTTACTTTCACAACACACTACCTCGTGGTATATGACTAATTTGTAAGGACATTGAAGGATCAAGATTGATATTGCGGCACACAAAGAAAGCTAAAACTCAAGAAACCAAGAACACAACTACCAAGGGTTTTAAAGTTGCATTCTGAAAAATATTGTATCACCAACAAAACTAGGTTTATTTCGGATAACTGAAATTCTATTAGTCATTTTATGCAAGCATGTCACAAGATAATGGTATTTCCTCTAGTAATTAAAATGTTTATTATTTTGAAATAAATTTAACTAAATGGTAGATTGCAAGTTTTATGAATTGTTGGAGATAACTAGTTAAATTTAACCCTAACTCGCACAAAGGCACATATCTATTAAAAATTGCAAGATGCACAAGTGAATATGAGCACTTCCAAAGCAAGGCCAAAGGATGAATTTAAATATTTTTCTTTGTGAGGAGTACCAATTGGTGGGATAATTACTAATACCCATTTAGGATGGTTTTTCGATGTCGAATTCATCACATGGGCCTAATAAGAGAATACTTCTCAATGTACAAAGAATTTTATAGCGAGTGGGCTACATTTAGTACGACGGTTTATGTCAGTGATGGAGGCCCCTAAACATGTAATGGAATGTTTAAATTTTTAGAACCTAAACAAGAGAGTTGTCAAAAAGGAAGGAAGGGTCTATGCAGAACTCTTCATGAAAGGGATTGTGTATACATTTTGGATCCTTACATTTCCTTAGATGTATCTAGTAGATTAAAATAATGGCTAAAACCTACCTAAGCACAAAAAACCATAATAGAAAAATTATGAGTACATAGTGGTTCTAGGAGGAGATTACTAAGCAAATGAAATCAATTATGAGATCTATGCTTAACCCAGATGTTCAAGATGTCATAATTATGCTAAGAAGGATAGTTGGACTTAGAGATGTCACTAAATTTGAACCATGGATGTTCGTACTCATAGCCAAATTAATAGAAGTCCCTCTACAAATGCATTGGGGAAGTTTGATTAGTGATAGGCTGCATGAACGAATAAAGGCATTTCCATAGTATTTATGGTTTCCTATGTCCTCATATGTGATTTATTCCTGAACCCTAAGGGAAAATAAGAAAGGATTGAATAGAGTTGGTACCCTGGGAATATAAATGGAGAATAGTTTGATATGTGCTCATTTACCCTAGATTACTATTCATGAATACCGAGAGCATTATCGAAGAGTTAATAATGTGTTTTCCATGAAGATGGTAATGATAATGGAGGGAGACAAAGATAAAATTTTGTCTCTAGAATCACAGAGTATTATTAGTCAGGTTGGGGTGTGGTACATTCAATTTCCCACTTTCACCAACATCAGGGTGGAAGGGTTCAAAGGATTCCCTTTCATGTTGCCTAGGTACCCAATAGACAAAGTGTTACTATTGGAATTGGTGAGACAAATGATTCCCATGCCCTTTTTAGCATAGCACATAAGAGTTCTATCAAATTTCCCATCACAATGGGGGATTATAAATGCAATGCAACTAAATTGGATGATTTGTATGAAGAATAATTGAAGATGTAAAAATTAGAGTTATTTACACTCCAAAGAAATAATTATGATCCAAAGTAGAATATTGCCAAGCATATTGTTAAAAGGTGTAGGACAACTGAGAGGGAGGGTGAATTAGTTGTCACTAAAATTAAACTCAAAGCTTCAACACTTATCAATTCCATAACCACACTATTCTATTATTAAGTATGAACATGAAATGTAGATAACATAAAGAAAAATCAACACAATGAACACCAAATTTTACGTGGAAAACCCAATAAGGGAAAAACCAAGGTGAGGATTAATTCACAATATAAAGTAGTTCCAAAACCTAATATATAAGGCTCACTTCCAAGGACTTACTACCCTAAATAGGAGTCACTATCTGGATACAAAAGCTCACTGCTTACACAAAGAGGCTCACTACCTACAAAATATTACAAAACAAAATTGGCTTCACAACCAAAATGAACTGAAGAGAGTGCACCTAACAAGTGTTAATACAGTTCTAGTGATGCTCAATAAAAAGACTTAATGCAGTTCATCATCTTCACACTTTTCGCATGCATAGCTTCACAATGACTACTACTTCTTCATCCTTCAATCTTCAAACCTGTCCAATATATATACTCGATCCATCTGTAAGCATAAATTTGGTTGGCCTAATTAGATGCAATTGATGTTTATCAAGAATACCAATTGCCAACCTCAATTATTTGCAAAAAAAATTCCAACCAATAAATCAAAATGTGTAGCATACTTTATCATGTTGGCATAGACCTAAGATAGGTCACACATATATCTACATAAAAAAATTGATTCATCATGTTACAACTTATTCATGAAGTCAACCAAAAATATACTTAATTGCAAAAAGTAATCAATAGAATAATGCCAATATACCATACAAGAATTGGAGCATGACAGATTCTGAACATACATGCTTTTAACACCCAAAAACTATTTCCCCAACTGCAAGCAGCAACTATCAACGGCGCAGAATTGTAGACCAAAATACCAGAGGGTGTAGCCTGTATATTGGTTCAGATACCAGACCAGAATACTAGATCAAGCACTGACTTAGACTTTCAGTCACAACTTGAATAACATGGTGACATCAATGAAAACAAAAAACTGTATAGTTAGCCATTCTTCTTCATTATTTCAACAATCTCTCCCTTTTGTCATTGATGGCAACATGTGCCAAAATTTACAGCATTCTCATTCTCTTTTCTTATCACCATGGTTATTCTTCACATGACTCTCTCCCCCTTTGAAATCAATGGAAAAGGGTGACCAAAAGGTAGGATGTGAACGTATGTATAGGGCATGTGCAGGATCATCATGGAAAAAACATGCCCTTAAGTGGAAAAATATTTAGAAAAATTAGAGTTAGGCAACTTGACATAAAAATTTGAATAAGTTATCTATATTATTTCAAAAATATGTAAGAATAGAATTTGTAGCAAATTGAATGTATTTTCTAAACTACTAGGTTTATTTGAAAAAAAAAACTATTTGGTGAAAATTTGAAATTTCAATAAAGTAGTACTTAAATTTTAGGAAAAAGAAGAAGTAGGTGTCTATCGACCACCTAACCACAATAAAATGATAATATTTTTATAAGATTTTAGATATAAGTAGAGAACTCATGTCCCAATGTGATGCATATGTTTTGTATTTTTTTTCCAAGTAAATAATTAATTATGATTTTTTTATTACAACTTTTAAAAAATACAAAACTCATATGTCTGACCACCTTAACTTGGTCAAAACTTCTTAAAATTCATTTTTTTTAATCCTATAGTATGCGAATCATAGAATGTGACACATGCTTTAGATTCAAAAAATGTGATACCATTTGAAAGCTATAGATGTTTTTCATTCATCTTATCAATTAGGACTTTAGTCATAATTCAAATATAAAATGAATAATAATTGTTTATTAAATTCAAAGTAAAGCATAATTTATATTGGTGGAAAGCTAAGAATCTCCTTTAAAAACCCTTTTCATTTCATCAATTTTGGGTAAAAAAAAGTCGTCAGCCACATACCCATCATATCACCACTTTTTGGCCCATCATGATCTTGCACATACCCTATATGATAACCTTGTATATACACATAAATTCTAGCTTCCTATTTTAAACATTCAAATAAGGATGACACTTTTTACATGAAATATTTTCTTGTACCTCTCTCTTATGATTGGAAGAATCTTTTTCCAAGGAAATACATCTGAATTCATTCCTCCACTTATACCATCCAATAAAGATAACTATGTAAAGGAGGATGTCTGATTAGAAGAAAGACACTGTTCAAAATTTTCTGCATCAGAGAGAATTCCTAAGAGATGATCTAACTGAACCTCAACAACTTAACCAACTAGAAGGTTTTTACCATATCTTCTCTTTTCCTTTGAGTAGTCAGAAATTCCCCCTGTAATTCAAAAATTCTTATTCTCTATTTTCCATCCTTGTCTTTGAAGAAATCAAAGTTCTTTCCATACTATTCATCTAAGATTTAATGGCTTCAATTATGCTTATGAAATTATCAACAACTATAGGCCACTAGATACAATACTTGTAGATCTGTTAGATATTTATTTGATGCATTCTTTTGTCTCATTCATGTGTTTAGATAGAACTTGTTTGGCTTTGTTACATCTTCTTTCAACCATAGATTTGAACTTATGACCTTCGGGTCCTTCCAACAATGTTCTCTCTTCAATAATTTCTACTATATTATTTGGTAAAGAATTTGATACATCTAAAACTGAAATACCCTTATTGAGCAAATAGTCTACCAGTACATCATCAACTTTAAGTCTCTTAATCAGAGAGCATGCATTCCACATTTCACCAATCTTCTTTATATCACCTTTGTCTAGCATCATCTGCATATCCTCTAGATCAAAGAATTTATATCTAGAAAGAAATTATTTTTTATTCTTCTTTTCATTCAAGACATTTGTTACAAAAAATTTCCTCCTTTTAGGTTCTGAAGGGGACTCACCAATGATAACTTACAATTCTTTCTTATTGGAGGATGAACCCACTTCAAACTAACTAGGTATTGACATATCAAAGCATAGATTTCTTTTAGGGATATGAAATATGTTTTGCAAACACTTATAATGTCTACTAATGATTCAAAGTATCTGTAAACTTATTTTCCAACAGGAGTACTAGATTCCCACTCAACATTTTCTCTTCCCAATAGTGAGTTCAAAAAGTAAAAATTCAAGCGCACAAACAAAGATCCAAAACAAAAAGGATAACCCTCAACCAATGACATTCAAGCATTGTCAATTAGGTTTTCAAGTAATAGGCTACATAAATAAAATTGCTTGTTTTCCTTAATGATCATGTGTGCAAGATATACAACAATAGCCAAAGTTGTTCCTTCACGATTTCTAAAATAGATTTTATAAGAAATTTCATACGCAACATACCTTATAGAAAAATATACAATAGTGTTTATCAATAGAGCTCGAGGGTCTTTATCAATGCTATTAAGTTCCTCCATATTTTTGTATTTCACAGTTTTCTTCCTAGGGAGTTTCTTAACACTGCATAAGCTAGTAATCACTTTGATTGCTTCCTTCATGATTAGGTAGGGTTTGTCCAACATAATATTATCATTCTTAAATCGACTTAACAAGAACAAGAAGAATTCTTTATCTACAAACTAGGGAAATTCTCCCCATAAATTCATGCCTAGGGTTTTTATGCTCTGTAAATCATTTTCCTTTAGCCCTAGTTCCATTTCATTCATCTTTCTATGATCAAATTCTTCCAATTTAACTCCTTTTAACTTCAGTGGAATGTTGCCACATGATCCTTTGTCCATTTTTGTGCTTATATTTTCTTGAATTCATTATTGTTCAGTCAAAACTTCTTCCTTTTCCCTTCTTCCCCTTTGTAAACTGATAAATAATTCCTAAGTATCTATAAGAATTCCTTCAAATTACTTCAAAGTTGCTTCAGATCACTTTCAAATCACTCCAAGATACCTTTTAAACTCTTCAAGTGCTCAAGTGATAAAAAAATATTTACAAATTTTACCTTATACACCATTTGTTCACCCTAATTCTCATTAAATGTGTCATACTTCAAAAAGCTGCTAAAACCATTCTTCACGACATGGAAAACCCTAATTTGATCTGTAAATTAGCATGGCGACATCTTTTCTTCCAATTTATTTTCCAAAACCTTTGTTTATTTATTCTTCGCAATACATCCTCACACCAACCTCTGAAACGCCATTCATCTAGTGGGTTTCTACATTTTTTTGAAAATGCTCCCCCTAAGACCATGGTTTGTCTAATTCCCAACAAAATTGTTCATACTAGACAAGGGCATAGACACATCAGTAGTTGCAGGTACTTCTTCTTTCTTCCTCCATATCTTATTTATCTCTTGCTTTATCTCTTCTTTGTCAATTTTCTTTACTAGTTCATTGTTCTCTATCAGAGCATACTGCTTTCCCTTCTTACTTCTACAAACCTTTGATCTGATATGTCTAGGTTTGTTACAATTATAGTAGACAACACTTTTTTGATTAGTCTAACCTCCATTACTTCTCAATCTACATTGATTTTCTTTGTGTCCAAATTTGTTACATGTAAAACAGTAGCCATTAAAGGATTGATTCATTTTGCCTCCATTAAACATATTCATCATCAATTGACTAAACATTTTTACCTAATATTTGCATTTAGTGGATTTATGTCCAAATTTATTGCATGAGAAACATTGCCTAGAGAAAGAACCAAGATACTGATTCATCCTACTCCTACATTTTGTTGCCTTGTGACCATATTTATTACAGAAAAAGAAAATACCATTGAAATATGGATACCTTTGTGCATTAGGTTGTCTCACAGGTGGTCTCTTTGCAAAATTTATTGAATTTCTTTTCTGCTTCCCTTTGTCTTGATTCTTTTGATTGTCCTTTGAACTTTCACTTGTTTCATATCCCAAGCCACCTTCGTCTTTACTTGGTTTATGTCCAGTAAGTAGTTCATCAAGCTTGTTAGAGCTCGACCTAAAAATTTTCTCATAGATTTTTTCCTTGTCTAGTTCTACTCTCAAGTTTACTACCTCTTACTCAAGTCTAGTGCAATCATGGGACTTGTTCTACACCATTGTATTCATAAATTCTTCAATTTTCTTCTTTTCTTCTACAAGCACTTTTAGTCTGATGATCTCTTGTTTCTATTGCTCACTTACTTCTCTGTGTATTTCCTTGAATTTCTTAAATTGTTCCTTCAATTTCTAGATACATTCATTAGCCTCATCTATATTTTATTTCAAGTATTTGTTTATATTTTTTTCCTTATCAATATCTTCAAATGTAGTTTAGAGTTCTTTATCATCCATTTGATCAACCTTCAATATTTTACTCAAGCTGTTAAGCTCTACACCAAGGAACCAAGGCTCTAATACCAATTGTTAAAAGCCACAAGACAACTAAGAGGGAGGGTGAATTAGTTGTCACTAAAATTAAACTCAAAGCTTCAACACTTATCAATTTCACAACCACACTATTCTATTATTAAGTATGAACATGCAATGTAGATAACATAACGCAAAATCAACACAATGAACACCAAATTTTAAGTGGAAAACCCAATAAGGGAAAAACCACAGTGAGGATTAACCTCACAATATAAAGTAGTTCCAAAACTGAATATATAAGGCTCACTTCCATGGGCTCACTACCTTGAATAGGACTCACTATCTCGATACAAAATGTCACTGCTTACACAAAGAGGCTCAATTCCTACAAAAGATTACAAAATAAAATTGGCTTCGCAGCCAAAATGAACTAAAGAGTTGATACAGTTCCAATGATGCTCAATAAACTGACTTAATGCGCTTCATCATCTTCTTACTTTTTGCATTCAAAGCTTCAAAATCACTACTACTTCATCCTTCAATCTTTAAACCTATCCAATATATATACTCAATCCATCCACAAGCATCAATTAGGTTAGACTAATTAGATGCAATCCATGTTTATCAAGAATACCAACTATCGGCCTCAAGTATTTGCAAAAAATTTCCAACCAATAAATCAAAACATGTAGCATACTTTATTTTGTTGACATAGACCTAAGATAGGTCACACATACATTCACATAAAAAAATTGATTCATCATATCACAACGTATTCATGAAGTCGCCCATAAATAGTCTTAATTGCAAAAAGTAATCAATAGAATAATGTCGATACACCATACAGGCACTAGAGAATGAGATATTCTGAACATACATGCTTTTGATACCCAAAAACTATTTCCCAAAACTACAAGAAACAACTATCAGCCGTAGAAGATTGTGAACCAAAATACCAAAGGTGTAGCCTATATACCGGTTCAGATACTAGACCAAAATACTGGATCAAGCATTGACTTAGACTTGTAGTCACAACCCAAATAACATGGTGATATCAATAACAAAACAAAATTGTATACTTATCCATTCTTCTTCATTCTTCCAACACAGATAGCCATAAAATATGCTCATGTTCATCATTTAAAAGATTTTTGGCTCAATTGTGATGATGAACACCAAGTGAGGAAGAGATCATATCAAAGGTTTTCATTACAATTGATGCAGATTCTTAAGCTCCATGACATTCCAAAGAAGTTGGATATAGATGATGGAAAGGTGTTGAATCCATTTTTATAATTCAAATAAGATTTATGAACCCATCCCAAATCTAGATTCTGAAAGTAAAGAAATAAAAATTGTTGAGGAAATTTCTGAATAGATTTGTGTGCATACTCAATGTTGGATTGATGTTTATTGTAAAGATTTAATAAAACTCAGGATAAGGCCTACATAATCACTCAATACATAGAAGAAACATAGATAAAAAGGTGAATTTTGGTATGAGGAGCCTACTAAAAGAAAAGAAAAGTTGGTAAAGTAGATACAACTAGACATATTGAGGAGAGAACTCCTAATGCCCCAAGCCAAAGAGTTTGATTGGTGCTAGCTAGCTAGCATAAAGAAATTGTACCAAGTAAGGTCAAAGTGATAGTAAAGCCTAGGGAATAATTTTCTTCTAGAGAAAATCTAAAGATTCAACCTATGACTGATGAAGAGGCGAGAATGAAAAATAACACTTGTGCTCAAACAAGGTCTACATCTCAAAGGGTTGCAAAATTATTTACCTCTCCCCCTTCAGTTGATATGGTTGTAGTAAAATAAACACTAGGAAAGACTCCTTTGGTACTAGAAGAGAGTTCTGAGTTAAATGAAGAAAAAATTAGGGAACAATGTGAGAAATGGGTTGCCATGATGGATCAAGTAAAAGAGAAGAAATCTAAGGAGAAAGCCATGGTACAACCAATGATGGAGGAAATTATGGATATAGGGTCAATGCCTATAGACATTGAAGAAGAAGAATTCATAAGAGGAACACTCACCTCAGAGGTGGGAAACCCTGAGATACTTAATGAAAAGTAAATAAGGGATATTGCAAGCTAGGGCCCCATTGAAAATATTTTTATTGAAGATACAATTGATTTCCAACTTCCACTAGGAATAGGGAACAACGTGAGAAATAGGTTGCCATGATGGATAGAGTAAAAGAGAAGAAATCTAAGGAGAAACCCATGGTACAACCAATGATGGAATAAATTATAGATATAGGGTCAATGCCTATAGATGTTGAAGAAGAAGAATTCATAAGAGGAACACTCACCTCAGAGGTGGGAAACCCTGAGATACTTTATGAAAAGTAAATAAGGGATATTGTAAGCTAGGGCCCCATTGAAAATATTTTTATTGAAGATACAATTGATTTCCAGCTTCTGCTAGGAAGTAGTAGAAATGATGTTGAACAACCATAGGATTTTGAAAAGTTAGGAGAAGGTCAAGCTGAAAGTGAGAAAATAGAGCCTTCACAAACCTTGGATGGTTGGGTGAGAATTGAAGAGAATCATGGTGTAATGGGACAGAAAGAAAGTGATGCCCCAAGGATTGGTGTTGAGAATATGGTTGGTCAGGAAAACATAAGTCTTGGAAATGAAGAGATAGTGTTGAACCCTAGTAATCCAGAATCCAGGCCAGTGAATACTAAAATTTTTCTAGTTCTAGAAGGTGTGATAGGAAAGGTTGAGAATGTAAGAGGAGAAGTTCCTAAACATGCTAAGAATGAAGACCAAAGAAATGTTACAAAAGAAAAATATAATGTAAATCCACCTCACTGGTTAGTCAGGGAATTGGCTTCCTTGTTGGATGTGGAACTAGTGCCTCTAGATATTAGATGCTTAATGCAAGAAAAGGAAACTCCTAAGCCTAGGCGAAGATAAAAAACAAAAAATGTTATGAAAAATAATGTAGACGGAGGAAGAACACTCCATATAGCTACCTTGGTAGTGGATAAAAGAAATTATGAGATAACACCTAAGGATTAGAAAGTGACAAGTATTAATGTTGGACATTCACCCTAGGGACAAGAATTAGAAGAGATGAAAATGAATTTAGAGAAAACCATCACTAGGGTGTTGAAAAGTAAATTGAAGAAAAAAGAGCTAAAAGAATGGATTTCCCACCTAGAAAATTTTATAAAATCATTAGCCCAATCTGATCAAGCACAGGCTGAATTGCCTCATAATCTAATACTTATGTCCATGGAGTAGGTGGATGCTATTGCAAAACTTCACCATAGAATGAGTGTGTTTGAAGAATGGATGGAATACTTGGCGAGGAAAGAAGAATAATTAATCAAAAATGCAATTGGGAAGTATAAAAAGGCATACTGTTGGTGTGAAAATTCCAAAATATTAGGAGAATGTGGATTTCACCAAGAACCAGTTGATGCTAAAAGGAAAAACTTAAAGGATCTTATTCAAACAAATGTCCAAGAATTGGTAAGTGAGAAGATAACCATAGAATAGGAGGTTCCGGTGTTTGAAAAATGGATGAAACAAGTGAATTGGAAAGGTGATGCCTTATTACAATGTGTGGAAGGATTTGAGAAAGTCACCAAAAGATGCAATAAATTGATTGACAGAGATCAAGGTTTTATTGAAATGCTAGCACGATAGAATTGTGATCCCCAGACTCTAGGGAAAGATTGGAAGAAATTAAAAGCTTTCAAGGAGTGGCTTGAAAAAATAAGTACCCTATTCATTCGCTAAACCAAGAAGTTATTTATGAAATTATATAGTGTAGGAATGCCATGGTCAAATATGAAACAAAAAAGATGCAGAAGAATGCTTGATATCATCCAAATATCAGAAGATTATACCAAGCTCAAATACAATTGGAAGGTAATTCAGGGAATCTCAAAAGAGTGTATGCATAAAGTATTGGTTTCCTTTTGGGAGTATCAACTAAAAAAAGGTAAAGAAGATTTTTCAGACCTAGAGTGTGATGTAGGGCAATGAATAATTGGATATCAGATACTGGAGGTTAGGAAACGGATATACTATAGAAATGAATTTTGCAAGTTGTTCCCAGTCCTAGTGGAGGTGCCTTATTCTAGAATTTGAAGAATACCAATGGCCTTATTTTTTGCAAAGTATTTGCATATCGAAGCTTGGAGTTGAAGATTGATGCTAATGAAGAAGTCAAAGCTTTGAATTTGTCTAGAATATTTCGATGACAACTAGCATCTGCCATGTACTACTTTTTAATTTTCTATTTAGCATCTGCCATGTGCTACTTATGAAGTTTAAAATTTTGGGCCTTGTTCCTATAAAAGGTCATTTGCTGCTTTACTTTTATTTTCAAGTTTAGAATTTGTAGATGTTGAAGAACCAAAACTTCTTTAAGTTTTGTTCTTTTTCCTATTTTCTGTTCTATTCCAAATTAAAAAATTATATGTACATAGAAGCTAATCAATATCAAAAAAAGTTTGAAAGCTACTTCATGGTATGAAATCATATGTAGCTAGTTGTTTGTTATGTTGGACAATACTTTATGTTGTGCCATTTAGGGGTGCATACAAAACCACCCGATATCCAAATAAACCCCATCTCTTTAAAATCTCGCATCATTCTATGCCTAGATATGAAGCAATCTAGTGAAGTATAGAGTGGTTTTCTTTGATTTTGTTAATTCTTGAGGCATGTGTGGATAATACCTGGGAGCAATTTTACTTTTTTAGTACTTTTGATGCTTTATTTTACAATATATGTTTAAATTTCAAAAAATATTCAAAAAAAGATATAAATTAATGGAATTTTTTTTGTAAATCTTTCAAATCCATATATTGTTGAATTCTTAAAGATAAATTTATTTAATTGAAAGTAAATTTATTTGCAATTCATGAAATGTTATTGAAAATTTGTTGATTTCATGAAATTGTCTAATGTTCAGACCAAAAATATCTTTTACCTATCCTTATGATTCCTTTAAGAACAAAAATAACCATTTAACTCTTGTGATTATTGACATCATCACAAAAAACCTTGATATGAACCTAGTATGGTCAAGACCTGACTTAAATGAGCCTTGGGATTAAGCTGAGTTAGCCTAAGATTTAGTTTGCCTTGGTTTAATATTTCAAGTAAAGATAGGTTCCTATGGTCTATTTGTGAGGATTTATCTACACTATTGGTGTGCAACTAACATCCTGATCAATAGGAACTAGCCCTAGACTGAGGGCCCCTTTCATTGTTCTTTTGGTTTCATTAAGGTTGAAGTTGGAGTCTCACAAAGTCACTAGGTCTCAGTCTAGCAATCCTCATGTAACTTTAGTTGAACTTAGTGGTCTAATGTCATCCAAACCGCAAGGGTCCAGAAGTGCAAGTGTGATACTACAAAATCCAACTGTTGTTATACCTACCTTTCATGTAGCGATGGATTTCTTTAATCTAGATTCATCAATCCAATTTGTTGTGTACAATGATCTCCCGAACAATCTGGAAAAATTATTTATGAAGTATTTCCTTCACAAAGATGTGGAAGAACATATTAGTATCTTTAATTAAGGATACATGTTTCAAAGCAAGGATATAACATGAAGACATTATATGTATGTTTTTTGTGTATACCTTAAGCAATGAAGTTTACCAATGGTACATCAACCTACCTTGTAACTTGGTTAGATCGTGAGAAGATATGGAAAGTCAATTTTTAGCCAAGTTTAGAACATTGGTTGATCTTGCCTTGTTATATCATGAATTTTCTCAAATAAAAATGTTTGATGGTGAACCTATAATTGCTTTTGATGATAGGTTTCAAAAGGCTTATTCTAGGTTACAAGCACCTTACCTCATGGATAATTTTTCCACCATCACAGTTTATCATACGACAGTAGATCCTTTAAGTACTATGTTTTTGAAACAAAGGGAAAATCCTCTCACTACTTTACCAAAAGCCTATGTTGAAGCAATAAGTGTAAATTTAGAAATGATACACCTAGGAAGTGTATTGTATGTAAATGGTGGAAATGGATTGAATACTATCATATTTTGAGCATGAGTGGAGTTCCATTAAATCATCCAATGAATCCTAATTCTTTTCCTTTAGTGGTCCAAAATGGGATATTTCCTCAAAGCACTTTCTTTCAATCAGGAAATAGTCAAGCTTTAGTTCCACACCCTATTCCAACTATCATAGAGCTACATCCTAATGAAAATTATTTCTTCTCACAAACTCAAGAGAGTCAAAAATTCAAAACTTCAGATGATAAAGAAGAAATTAAGGAAATCAAAACTCAAATCAACAGATTAACCATAGAGGTTATGAAATTAAGAAATCAAAATTTTTACTCTCAGAGTAATAATCAAAGTTCACAAAGTCAAGCATATAGTTCTCCTCGACCACCTAGACCATGGAATACATTACTAAATAGGGTCAGTGTAGGATCATGGGGGTCCACACTAGGCCTCTAAGTAGTGATGAAAATTCAGAAAATCAAAGTTAGGAAACTTGACATAAAAATTTGAATAGGTTATTAACATAATTTAAAAAATATGCAACAACAAAAGTTGTAGCAAAAAGAATGTACTTTCTAGGATACTAGTCCTTTTTTGGAAAAAATTAAATTTTTTTTGAGAAAAAAATAAATTTCAATGTAGTGGTACTAAATTTTTAGGAAAAAGATAAGAAGTAGGTGTATGTCTGACCACCCTAAGTACAAGAAAAAAAAATTCTGAATTTTTCAATATAAGTAGAGGACACATGCCTAGATGTGCTGGATTTTTTTTTTTGTAATTTTTTTCTATGTAAATTATTAGTTATGATTTTTTAATTAGAACTTTTCAGAATTATTAAAACATATGTTTCTAACCACCATAACTTGGTCAAAAATTTATGAAATTCAATTTTTTTAATCCTATAGTACGCAAATCATAAAATGTGGTGCATCTTGCAGATTCAAAAAATGTTAAGTAGTTTGAAAGTTATAGAAATTTTTCAATAAACCTATCAATTAGGACTTTCGACATAATTTTTGGAAAAATGAAGAACATCTCATTTTGTTACTTTTTGTTTGTCATTGATGTCACCATGATATATGAGTTGCAATTGCAAGATCAAGACTAAAGCTACTCCAATATTCTAGTCTAGTATTTGAACCAGTAATCCTCTGGTATTTTGATCTGCATTTGTTTTCTGATGATCATTATTGCTTGCAATTTTTGGAAATGGTTTATAGATGTTGGGAGCACAAACATTCGAGATTTCACATATCCGGTGGTCATACGAAATATTTTTGGTTTTTGGTTTGAAGTCTATTCCAAACCGACTTCTTTGGTAAATTATGTAAAGGTGAAAATATTTTTGTTATGCGGATATATGTGTGACCTATTTTAGGTCTATGTCAGCTTGTTCAAGCATGTGGAGTATCTTTTTCAAAGCTTGTAACCAAAAATTGGTATTTTTGGTAAATATGAAGTGCATCTAATTAGGATGATCTAATTGATGCTTGTGAAGAGATTGGGTATCTATAATGGACAGTTTTTGAAGAAGTTGTGTATTTTTGTGAAGATGTGAAGTAGTGTGAACATGATGAAGTGTGTCAAGTCCATTTATTGAGCTTTATTTGGAACTAAATTTGAACTCATTAGGTGTACTTTTTCAATTCATTTTCTAGCTAAAATCCATTCAATCTTTATAATTCTATAGGCAGTGAGCCTTTGTTACAAGATAGTGAGTCATGGAAGTGAGCCACCCATTTTTTAATATTCTATAATCGGTTATATAATATTTTGAGCTAACACTCACCGTGGTTTTTCCCATTTGGGTTTTCCACATAAAATCCTAGTGTTCTTGTTTTCTCTGATCTTATGTTCTGTTAATTCTTTTATTTATTTCTGCTATTGTTTGTATTAGAATAATTGGATGGTATCTTATTAGAAAATTTAAGAAGATACTAATTCAGTCCCCCTCTCAGTATCTTGGATCTTTAACAATTGGTATCAAAGCTTGGTTCCTCTAGTTAAGCCTAACAACTTGAGGGAGATCCTAAAGATGGAATAAATGGATGACAGAGGAGATCTCAGGACTGCTCTTGAGGATCTTGACAAAGTTGAAAGAGAAAACAAAGATTTGAAAGAGAATCTTCAAGAAGAAAATGAATGTGTCTAGAAACTTAAGGAGCAATTAAAAAAATTCAAAGACAGGCATAAGTAACTGATTAGTTGAAAAAGGTTCATGAAGATATTGTCAATTTGAAAGTACAAATGGAAGAGAAGAAAACAATTGAAGAGTGTCTCAACAAGTTGGTACAAAGAAAGTTTGAAGATTGCACCAAGCTTGAACAAGAAATTATGAATCTAAAAGTGGATCTAGAGAAGGAAAAACTCTATAAAAACAACTTCGAATCTAGCTTAGAAAGGCTTGATGAATTAATTGTAGGATAGAAACTGAGTAAAGATAAAAGTGGTTTGGGAAATGATATCGGTGAAAGCTCTAAAACTGTGAACAATTAGAAGAATCTGAATCAAGGTAAGTAGAAAGAAAATTCGAACTCTGCTAGGAGACCTCTAGTGAGATAGCCTAATGCACAAAGGTATTCTTCTTTTAATGGCACTTATATTTCATGCAATAGATTTGGTCACAAGGCAACTGAATGTAGAAGTAGGATGAAACAATTCCCTGGTCCTTTCTCCAGTCAATGCTCTACATGCAAAATAACTAGAATGTATACAGCAAGTGAATGATGGACCATGATAATGAATCAGTTTAATGTAAGAAGAATGAGTCAAGCCTTCAATGGATATTGCTACACTTTCAACGAGTATGGACATAAAGCTAACCAGTGTAAAACAAGAATCAATGAAAATCAATCTAATCAAAGGAATGTTGTTTGTTATAGCTACAACAAACCGAGACATTTTTTAAGAGTCTGCAGAAGCAAGAAGAGTAAGGAAACAAATCTGGTAGAAAAGAATGAATCTATGAAGAAGGTTGCCAAAGATGAGATTATGCAAGAGATGAGAAAGATTTGGAGAAAGAAGGATGAACCAGAGACAATAGATGAGTTTGTGCCCTCATCTGGTACAAACGTTTTATTCGATAACTAGACCTAGCAAGGTTGTAGGGGGCCTTTATCAGAAAATCATAAGAAATCCTAGATAAATGGTGTCTCAGAGGCTGGCATGAGGAAGAAAGGTGAATATTGAGTTTTCAAAGGTTCTAGAAAAGGAAACAATAGAAAATATGAAGGGATGATTCCTTGTAGAGAAAATTAAGGTTTGTCTGTGTAAAAGAAAAGAGTTTTTAGCAGCTTTTTGGATTTTGTCACAATAAATTCAAATTAGGTAAAATTGTTAATTTATAAGGAAAATGTTCAAGGAATTTTGTTCATTTGAGCATTTGGAGAATTTGAAGAACTTTTGGAGAATCCCTGAAGAAAATTGGAGTTCAAGCTGTGGAAACCCTAGTTATAGTTCTATGTGTAGAAAAAGGTATTTATATCTTCTGAGCAGTTCTGCCTTCTGTCTTGGCTAAGTTGTTTGAATTTAGAACCTGTAAAATGGAAACTCCCATAGTTGTGAAAATATTAGAGAGTTTGAGGCCCTCTTACAAAAAGTACTCTTTGAAAGTTTTCAAAGATGATCCCATGGGTGCATTTTTGTTAATTCCCATGGTGTAATGCCGACCAAGGATACTGGATAATGATTTGAGTAAAATTTGAAGAATATAACCATGCAAAGATAGTTGACATTTGGCGAGATGAGATTATTGGTGATGACTTCATGGTAAAACTTGAGTATTCAAATGTGGTTGATAAAAGGTTGGACATCTAGAACAATTTCCCTAATTTCAGCTTTGATGACAAATTCATGAAGTTGGTTCTAAGCAGAATCCATGATTTTTTTTTTTGGACTAACCAGCTGTATCTTATAATGAAGGATGTGACTAGGGTCATTACTAGGTTATGGGATGAAGGTATAGTACCCATGTTGAAATCTATAAAGAATGAGGTTATAGAAGAGATTACAAGAAACAAATATGATAAAAGAGCTTTAGCACCAAAAATAATTACTAATCCAGTAGTGAAGTATGCTTCTCTCATGATAGGTCACAAGATATATTTCATAAACAAGGAGAATTATGTTTCAGCGACAACAATCTATACTAGCTTTGATATGATAGTGAAAGGTGTAGATTATGATCTCTATGAGCTTCTTCATTTGCAATTGTTAGAGAACATAAAGAAAACAAAGGAAAATAAGTATGCCTTTGAGTTTGGTTTATTGATCATATGTTAATTGTTTTACTTCATGAAGAGGTTTCCAAGAAAAAGTGAAGTATTCTAGAACCCATCTAGACTAGTGGGACATCAAATTTTTTATCACATGCATAATCTTGGAAATTTGAATGCTCAAGAGGATGCCCTAACAACATTCTTTTCTATCTTCAAAAGAAATATGAATGAAAGGGATAAATTCTGAGAAAAAATATGGAGAAGTATAAGAATGACATCATATTTCATATCTCCACTAATGAATGCATGATTGAGGTTGTAGAACTGCAAACTATCTAGATTCATCCGCTTGGATATGAGATAATAGAAGAAGAAGTTGAAGGCTATATGAGAATGTTGCTGAAGAATCCAAAGGATCACAATGAACCTAGAATTGGGATATATGCTAAAAAATCTATGGAAACTCATATGGAATAGCAGAAGCCTAAGACTAGGAAGAATGTAGAGAAAGAGCTCAAGAAGGATGGATTTACAAATGAGGAGATTTCCCTTGGTAGGGCTAAGGGAGAACAAAGGGAAGCTAAATCATCTAACCCGAGGAGATCTAGAAGGACTACCTTTGCAAAATCCTTTGCAACCCCTACAACTACGATTGAGCCTGGTAAGGATGATAAAGATAAAGGTCTTGTTTCCTCTAGACCAACTTCTAGATCCGGGAAGAGGAAGGAAACTCCTCCGGTCACCCCTATTAAGAGAGGAAAGAAAGAGAAGGAAATGAGAGAGAAGAATATTAGTGTTATAGATGATCAAGATGAAGAAGAAGGAGAGGAGGTTTACCCTCTGGTGAAGGTGCATCTACAGAAGTTGTTGGTACTAAAAGAGTACATATTGTTTCATTGTCTAAACATGAAGAAGAGCATGATTTTGATATACATGTGCACACCAAGCCTGAATCAAAGAAGGCTAAGGTAGCTGATGAAACCTCTGTGGACCAAAAAGATGAACAAGATACTCTAATAATTCTAGCGCTTGATATAAACTTGAGCCAAATCTTAATTCTTTGTTGACTTTTGAGAACATGCTCCAACCCACAACTGAATTCTATGATAAAGTTGGAGAAGAAGATAAGAAAACATTGCTATTAGTTGTTATTCAGTACATTATTGTCTTAGAGGTCAAATGGGACAACATAAAGAAATATGTTCCTAAATGCACGTGGGATGATATGATGAAAAGGAGATCTAAGGTCATTGTGTTTGAAGAGAAGATTAGAAATGCAACACATAATAAGATTGGGTCCTCCTTGACCCCTGATGATTTGGAATATTTGAAGAAGATCTATGCTGAAATGTTTTCGATGAAAAGTAGAGTGAATATGTTGATGACAAGAAATAAGAAATTGACAAAGAAAGTAAGAAAGGAAACAACAAAGGTAATTCGGGAAACAATAGAAAAGTATGGTGTGATCAAAACTGACAGTGACTGCTACTGAGAATCTTGAGGAAAATGTTCCTCTAGATATAGGTAGTGAAGACATTCCTGATAATTTTGATGTTGAAATTAATATTGGTGAAGTTAATGAAAAAAATGAAGGAGAAGATGAGCCTAAGATGCATAATGATGCTTCTCCAGAGCATATTGAAGGAGAAAAGGGTGAAAAAGAGCAAGGTAATGATGAAGAAAATATTGACAATGCTGAAGAGGATGAATAGGGCAATAAAGAAGAAGATCAAGACAATCCTAAGGAAGAATAGAATAAAGATGAAATGGATGGAGATGAGAAAGAGGGAAAAAATGACAAAGATAATGATAATGATAATGATAATGATAAAGATAAAGATGAAGATGAAGGTGAAAAGGATGAAAAAGGAAGAAGAAGAAGAAGAGGTAGTAGGGGAAGATAAAGATAAAGAAAAGGGAGAGGAAGAAAAGATAGTTGTGGAATCCTTTGAGAAAAATGAAGAAAAACATATTGTAAAATCAATGAAGCTTTCTAGTGATTCGTCTTCTAGTTGTGATGTATTGAAAGGTTTTCTATCTAAGAAAATTAGATTTCAACCTATTATTCCCCAGGAACTTTTGAAACTCGCTATGATTGAAGGATATATTGATGTGGAAAAGATATCTCCTATACATAAAGTTTTGTTGGGTGATGCTATGCAAGCATCTGGTAGAAAGGAAATTCTTGAGACACATCAAAAGGGAACAAAACTAATAGAAGATGATCTAAAAGAATTATAGGAAGCTATTCCTAGTACATCAATTGATGCATCCCTCACCCCAATTGAAAATATGAGATTATTGTTAGAATCCTTCAAGGAGTATTCCTCTAGACTTAATGAAAAGACAAGAAAAGAGATAGAAGAAAATTTGGTTGAGAAAAGGTTGTTTGCTTTACATGACAAATGTGCTCTTGCACACTCTTATGTTGAAAAGAGTCTGAAAGTAGTGAAGTTATGTGAGTTTGAGGTAAATGTTATTCTCTCCTACTACCTATAGTGGTCGGATGCCACTCAGAATATCAAGATTATCATGGATTCCATTGAGTCCTAGTTGTCTATTGTTTCTAGTACTTATAGTGTATCTAAAGATAAAGTCAAATCAATCTAGAAGGCCATCACTGTACACAAAGAAAATTTATTTTCCTTGCAGAAATAGAAAGAAGAAATTATCAAAAAATTCAGTCTATTAAGTGATAATGTAAGAATGGAATACACTTCGGTTGGAGAAGCCCTAGCTGCTACAGCCTTAATATTAGTGTACATCGGGTTATGAATAGTCAGCTTGTGCCTATCTTAACTCCCTATTAAGTCATATTATCATTAGTATATTTTTATTTACTTTTTTATGTCAGCCTAAGACTTATATAGGTGTGTCTAAGTTAGCCTAGGTGATATCCTAGGCATAAATAGGTATATATTGGAGGTTGTGAGTCTTGTTTCATCATCAAGTTGTGAAGTGTGTTCTCATTAGAGATATTTGGAGGTTTTCCCCCTTGAAGAGGCTTGTTATTCTTAGTTATTATCAAGTATTTTCAGCATATTTCATATCATATTCTTCTTTTGTGTAAGTTATTTCATAACAAGTGGTATCAAAGCATGATCTTGGCACCATAGAAGCAAGGTTTTTTCTCAAATTTGGAGGATATTTTGGGAAGATCATATCTTTCATATTTTGGTGAATTGTTTTTTTATTTTTAAAGGTTTCTTGAAGAACATATTAAAGAAGCTACAGTCCATATTTTAGAAGAATTAGAGCAAAATTAAGCAAATTATTTCAAAATTAGGTTTTCTATACAATTTTTTTGGAATCTACATATCTCACACATCTTGTTGAATTGGAGTATTATTTTTATTAGGTTTTTTAAGACATACTAAAGGATATTATAGTAAAAATTTTAGAGAATTTAAGTTTAATTTGTGTTATTTATTTCAAAATTAGTGGTTCCCATTATGAGGGGGCCTACAACAAGGGGAAAAAAGAATGTTGTCACTCCAAGGAAGACTCTTAATAAGGATAGGGTAACAATAGAGGATATTACTCCTAATGAGGAAATTAGTAAGGTCAAGGAAGACATTTCCTCAATGAAGATGGATGTGTGACCTAAGAGGAGATATTTTAGACATACGAAACATGTTAAGCACTTACATTGCTAAAAAGAAAGGAGTTTTCAAGCGTCGACCAAGGAAAAAATTCTAGGCCAGCTAACATTGACGCAAGCTTTAGTACTCCTATGGGATCTAGGAATTTATTTCCAAAGGTGGATATGTGCAAGTTTGATGGAAAGGATCCTCTAACATGGATAAATCAAATGGAGAATTTTTTTGAAGTACACCAAATCCCAAATGGACAAAAGGTCATGATGGATTTCCTATATCTAGAACTAGATCAATTCATTTGGTATCATTGGCTTTTCAATCATCAAAGGAAAAAGAGGCTCACCATAACATGGTCATTTTTTACGGAGGAACTCCAAGCACAATATAGCAATAGCATGACAGGAAACTTCTTCAACCAACTAGCTAAACTTCAACAAATAGGATAAATTAAGGATTATATTCAAAAATTCCAAAATCTATCCTTAAGAGTGGATACAATTACAGAGGAAAACTTGAATGATTTATTCTTAGGGGTTCTCAAGGATCACATTCAACATGAGGTACACATGTTTATCCCTAGCTCCATAAATGAGTCTTTTATCTTAGCACGTAGGGTAGAGGAGAAGTATTTGATTCCTAAGAAGCAAGGGGCTAATGTGACAAGAGAGAAAGGATATTCAATACAACCTACTAGGTTGATTCCACAACAAATTGAGGAGAAAAGAGAAAAAGGGTTGTGTTTCAATTGTGATATCAAATACACTCGAGGACATAAATGCAGTGAAAAGAAATTGTTCTATATTGAAGGTCCAAGTGAGGAAGAAGAGGAGGAACACATACTAGAGGATGAAAGGGAGTCAAATGAGGAATCACATGATTCTCAATCAATAATTTCTTATCATGTACTCTCAAGTTTTAGTGCTCCACAAACTCTCAAGGTGGTGGGGTTCTTAAAGAAGTAGAAGGTAACAGTGTTGATCGACTCAAGTACTACTCATAATTTCATCAACAAAAAGTTAGATACTCATCTAAATTGTTTTATATATGCAACTCTAGAGTTTCATGTTTTGATTGCATATGGTGGTATAATTAGTTGTTCAAGGAAGTTTCAGAGCATTAAATTATCCATGGGCGCAACAGATATTGTTTTAGGAGTACAATGGCTTACTACATTGGGAACGATTGAGATGAACTTCCAAGAACTATTCATGAGATTTAAATCAGAAGGAAGGGTAGTAGATCTAAGGGGGTTGAAGTAAAAATCCCCACATATGGTAAGCTCTCATCAAATGCAAAATTTTATTATAAAGGAGTGGATGGATTTTTGGCCTAGCTATGTTCATTAGAAGTCTCTTGATCTAATGCTCCTACTCATCCATATTTGCAAGCTATAATTGATCATCACTCAATTGTTCTTGGAGATATGCCTAAAGGAATTCCTCCTAAGAGGGATCATGATCATGCCATACAATTAGTTCTAGGTAGCCAACCACCAAACATCAGGCCTTATAGGTATCCACACATACCAAAAAGTGTGATAGAAAAAATTGTTGAGGAGATGCTATAGGCAGGAATTATTAGGCATAGCCAAAGTGCTTACTCCTCACATGTGGTGATGGTACTTAAGAAGGATGATACTTGGCATATGTGTCTAGATTATAGAGTGCTCAACATGTACACCATTAAAGATAAGTTTCCTATTCTAGTCATTAATGATTTGCTAGATGAATTGAATGGAGTTATGTATTTTACCAAGTTAGATCTTAGATCTAGTTATCACCAAATTTGGATTAAGGAGGAGGATATTTGTAAGACAAAATTTTGGACTCATGAGGGTCATTATGAATTTTTGGTGATGCCATTTGGTTTTACAAATGCACCATCTACATTCCTAAGTTTGATGAATTCCATTTTTAAGAAGTTCTTGAGAAAGTTTGTGTTAGTATTCTTTGATGATATATTGATTTATAGCAAGACTTGGGAAGAACATTTGCAATGTGTGGATCAAGCATTACAAATACTTTAAGATCATAAACTCTATGCTAAGCCATCCAAGTGTGCTTTTGGTCTTAAGGAGTGGAGTATTTGGGACACAGAGTTTTAGATGGAGTAAAGGTGGATCCTAAATAAATTAAGGCTATCATGGAATGGCCTATTCCAAAAACCATTAAGAAACTGAAGGGTTTATTGGGATTGATAGGGTACTATAGAATATTTTTGAAGAATTATGGTCATATAGCAGTACCTCTCACCACTCTATTGAAGAAGGATTATTTTCATTAGAACAAGTCTTCCAATACAACATTTGAGAGATTGAAGGAGGCTATGTGTACAAATCCAGTGCTTACCACTCCTGACTTCACCAAGGAATTCATTGTGGAATGTGATGCTTTTAGAAATAGGATAGGAGCAGTGCTCATGCAAAAAGGTCAAACAATTTATTTTTAGAGTCATCAATTAAAGGGTAAGAATCAACTAAAACCTATTTATGAGAAGGAAATGCTAGCAATCCTCCATGTAGTTAAACAAGGGAGGCCTTATCTATTGGGTAGACACTTCAAGGTTAAGACAGATCATGATAGCCTAAAATATTTTTTTGGAACAAAGACTATCTTTTGAAGAGCAACAAAAATGGGTCACTAAGATGTTAGCATATGACTTTGAGATTGTATATAAGAAAGCAAAAGAAAATATTGTAGCAGATGCAATTTCAAGGAAGGATGAGAAAGGTGAAGCCTTATTGTGTTCCCTTTCAATTTTACAAGAAAATTGGGTGGAGGAAGCTAAAGCAGAGTGGCAAAATGATGTTGAGACAAGTAATATCATCGAACAATTAAAAAGTGATCATAGTAGTTCAGATAAGTTTTGTTGGAAGGGAGATACTCTTTGGTATAAAGAGCATTTGTATCTCTGCAAGAATTCTACTCTTAAACACAATATTTTCATAGAGTTGCATGAGTCTCCAGTGGGTGGTCATTTAGGATTTTCGAAGACATATCATCGAGTCAAGCAAGATTTTTTTTGGAAAGGACTAAAAGGTGATCAAAAATTTTTGGTTGAATGTTTTGTTTGTCAAAGGAACAAAGGGGTGACAATTAAGACACTACATCTCTTACAAACCTTATCTATTCCTATCCAATGTTAGGAAGAGGTATCCATGGACTTCACCATAGGGCTTCCCAAATCTAAAGGTCATAATGTCATCATGGTAGTAGTTGATCATCTCACTAAATATGCACATTTCATTGAATTATCACATCCTTTTACATCAAGTGCAGTGGAAAAATATTTTTTGGAGCATATCCAAAAGCTACATGGTACACCTAAGGTTATTTTTAGTGATCGTGATCCTATCTTCACTAGTCACTTTTGGAAAGATTTATTCTCATGTTTGGGTACTCAATTGGCTCATAGCTCTTCATAATACCCTCAATCAGATGGGAAAACTGAGGTTGTTAATAAGTGTTTGGAAGGATATCTATGTTGTTTCACTTTAGAGAAATAGTCTCAATGGGTAGATTGGATACCACTTGCAGAATGGTGGTATAACACTTCTTTTCATAGCTCATAAAAAATGTCTCCATTTTTGGCACTTTATGGATATCATCCTCCTTCCATCACATAATCAATAAAGGTGTCACCAAGAGTTTAGGTAGTAGAATAACACTTTCTTCATCAACAACAAGTACTTCCAGGACTCAAGGAGAATTTAGCCATGGCACAAAATTGAATGAAACCACAGGTAGACCAACATCGTAGTGAAAGAAGTTTTGAAGTTGGGGATTGGGTCTTCTTGAGATTGAAACCTTATAAGCAAACCTCACTAAAGAAACAAAAAAAGAATAATAAGTTGTCTCCAAGGTATTATGGTCCATACCAAATTATGCAAAAGATCGGTAGTGTTTCCTACAAGCTAGAGTTACCACCAACAATGAAGATATATCTAGTTTTAAATGTTTCCTATTTGAAGGTAACTGGGCATAATATTACCACTCAAACAACACTACTAGAGCTTGATGTAGAAGGAAGAATCATTTTGGAACTAGATTTCATTTTTCAAACATGCACAAAGAAGTTGAGGAATAGAACTCTTACTAAGTATCTTATCCAATGGAAGAATTTACCAATTGAAGATGCCACATGGGAGGACAAGGAGTTCATTCAAAAGAATCCAAACTTGATTAGCATTGAGGAAAATGCTTCTTTGAAGAAGGGGGGCGTGTTATGCCCTTAATATTAGTGTACATCGGGTTATGAATAGTTAGCTTGTGGCTATCTTAACTCTCTATTAAGTCCTATTATCATTAGTATATTGTTATTTAGTTGTTTAGGTCAGCCTAAGACTTATATAGATGTGTCTAAGTTAGCCTAGATGATATCCTAGGCATAAATAGGTATATATAGGAGGTTGTGAGTCTTTTTTCATCATCAAGTTGTGAAGTGTGTTCTCATTAGAGATATTTGGAGGTTTCCCCCCTCGAAGTGGCTTGTTATTCTCAGTCCTTATCAAGTATTTGCAACATATTTCATATCATATTCTTCTATTGTGCAAGTTATTTCATAACACTAGCATGCATTGAAAGGCTTGAGAAGATAAACCTAATTCTCAATACTCCAGATGGTGCTGAAGAAACTTTGATAGAGCTGGAATCTCTTAATAGGGTGTTAATTGCAGCAAAGGAAGGTTGGGAAAAAGGAAAAATAGTCTAGGAAGGTATTCTAAAGGAGCTTCAAGGATCATCATCTTCTAGTTGATATATGTTTCTTTTTTTTCTCTGCATTAATGTTTTTTAGTTTTTCTTGGCATACCCTTTGTCCTTGATGTCAAATGGGGAGTGAATTTTTGAAATTTCGGTGTTAGCAGGAGAAGCGTTGTAAATAAAGAACTCTATAAATATTATTTTTGGTTTCAAAACATGTTGCTATCAATGACAAAGGGGGAGATTGTTGGAAAAATGAAGAACATCTCACTTTCTTACTTTTTGTTTGTCAGTGATGTCACTATGATATATGAGTTGCAACTACAAGATCAAGACTAAAGCTATTATGGTATTCTAGTCTGATATCTAAATAGGTAATCCTCTAGTATTTTGATCTACTTTTATTTTTTGATGATCACCATTGCTTGTAGTTTTGGAAAATGGTTTGGAGATGTTGGGAGCAAAAAAATTTGAGATTTCACGTATCTGGTGCTCATACAAAAAAAAATTGGTTTTTGGTTTGAAGTCTATTCCTAGCTGACTTATTTGGTAAATTATGTAAAGGTAAAAATAGTTTTGTTATGCAGATATATGCGCAACCTATTTTAGGTCTATGTCGACTTGTTGAAGTGTGTGGGATATCTTTTTCAAAGCTTGTAGCTAAAAGATGATATTTTTGTGAAGATGTGAAGTAGTTTGAAAATGATGAAGTGTGTTAAGTCTGTTTATTGAGGTTTATTTGGAACTGAATCTGCACTCATTAGGTGTACTTTTTTAGTTAATTTTTTGGCTGAAAGCCATTCAATCATAATAATTCTATAGTCAATGAGCCTTTGTTTCTGGATAGTGAGTCCTGGTAGTGAGCCGCCCATTTTATAATATTCTATAACCGGTTATATAATATTGTGAGCTAACACTCACTGTGGTGTTTCCCATTTGGGTTTTCCATATAAAATCTTGGTGTTTTTGAGTTCTCTGATCTTATGTTTTGTTAATGCTTTTAAATATTTCTACTGCTATTTGGATTGGAATAATTGGATGGTGTTTGATCATAAAATTTAAGAAGATACTGATTCACCCCCCCCCCACTCAGTATCTTGGATCTTTAATAGTAATGTAGGTAGAAAATCAATAATAATTGTTTATTAAATTCAAAATAAGACAAAACTTATATTGGTGGAAATTTGACAATTTTTTCTATAAAACCTTTTTGTTTAATGAAATTCTTATAAAAAAAGTCATCAACCACAAGGGAAAACTCCAAAAAAAAAATTTAAAAAACACATTTTTTGGGTTGACTTTCGAGGTCAGGTAATCCTGAACCAAATCCTAAGCCAATATCCATTTTGGTTCGGTAATACCAAACCAAAATGGATATTCATTGCAAAATGGATATCGATTTTGTTTTTCAAAATGGACATTCATTTTGGAAAGCGGAAACCCATTTTTTTTAAAAACAAAATGGATATCCATTTGAAGCGGATATCTATTTTGAAGACCTAAAAAACCCTCTTTAGTAAAATGGGCATAACTTTTGTGTTTCTTATCAAAATTTTGACTTTTTATAGATGGTGAAAAGGTGATTGAGAGCTCTATGCAATAGAATAGGTGGTATTTCTATAATTTTGTAAGCCAAAATCTTGGAGTTCACTGCATCTGGAATATTGATCTCTATCTTCTCAAGCCTCAAAAATTCTACTACTATAGAGGGAGAGCATCATCCGAGTGCTTTTCCTCCAACCATGGACTCAAGTGGTCCCCTGCGCACTTCCTAACTGGAAGTGACCCGGCCCTTCTCAAAGAGTATATATATAAGGACTATTAAGTTTCTCCATCTGAGTCCTAGGGATATGTCCTACAAAACACAATTGACCATACAACTCTAGATTCCTTCTAGCTAAGTATGATCATTCTGATTGGTCATGCCATCTAGACACTCACCCCTGACTCATCTTGGAACTATCTCATCCTATGGATTACTTACTTTATTTGGTACTCTAGACACAACTAGTCTATATAGAAAATCCATTCTAGCCAATCTGACTTAGAACTAATCCTTAATCTAGGATATTCAATCAATGTAAAGACTTAAGGATTTCAACCTATTAAAAGTCCCATATTGCATCCTTGCAATATCTAGGGTTTATGACTCCCTACCATTTTACTCTCAAGATTCAATACCCAACATCTTGTTGTGTTAAATCGAGCTTCGACATTATCGTAGAATCTCTTAAGGTATTATAAATACTTCCTACCTTGTTCTATGTTTATCGACCTTTCATTGTCAATAAATACACATTCATTTATACAATTTCATATTTGACATAAGCATTACATATTTCCTATTTCCTCCTTGTTTCAATACTAGGGTTTAGCTTCTCTAACCCAATACATGGAAAAATCAAACATCCTAGTTCTCCGAGGATAATAGCATTAACGAAGCATAACAAAAGATAAATTACTTCTAGTCTTACCCAAATGACTTAGCATTTCTCAAATTCACATTTCATATAACATGAATAAACACGATATCCAAGGAATATTCTCATTGATATATATATATATATATATATATATATATCTTAATCAATGTCGATACTTCTCATGTAGTTAGTTCTTCGACTAAGTTCAATCCTTCAACCTCAATAGGTTAGATTCATAAGAGAAAATGAATTTCTTCCAACTTCCTTGTCTACTCAATTTCACATTCAAATAAGGATAGGGTATAAACTCTTATGATTATCATCCTTTATATAAGTATGTCGCATATACCTATAAGAACAATCTCAAATACATTAGACATGTAGGTTGAGTTTCGGTCTCCCAACATCCCCTTCTCAAAGTTGGTTATGACAATGATACCAAGTATTGGAATAACGAAATTCCTTTGTACACATGGTTCTAAAATAAGTTCAACAAAGGCTACAAGATCAACATCAATACATTTCAAGATCTCTCTTTCTCTTGAGAACCATGACATAAGCAACTGATGCTATCAAAAGCTATCTAGGGTTCCACACTCATGGGTCACCCTTTTCCTTAACATGCAATACAAAATTGACAAGAGGAATTCTATTTACTACAAAGAAATATTTTTCTATGTTACAATCTCCTTACTTCAATATCATGATGATATTTTCTAATCTAAAAAGTCCCATGAGAGAACTAGCAAGGTTCCATCGATATAGCTATCTTAGTCTTTAACATAGACTAAGGGATCTATTTCCGTTTTTCTTAGTTACCCATTGCTATCTTGAAACCCAATTTCAATAATATATAACAATACAACATAAGTATAATGCACTCTAGTTTTCTCCAAACCTCATAGGTGCTATATAATCCCTCATTACTCTAGGAATGTGAATATTTTATACAATAACCATTCTTTGACTTACGTCAATTGAATAATCCTAGAATTTCTATTCACATATCAATAATTGCAATTCTATTGATAATCCGATGTTCACTATCTTTCATCTTAAATGAATTATGAACTCACATATGTGTTTCCTCGATACCCTGAATAATCTAAAACATAGTTGTTAAATTCTTGGAGTGTTATCATATCCCCAATCTTGGATATTCCAAAAGAGATCAAAATCTCTCTATTGCTCTTGATGAATGGGTTTCTAGCACAAGCTTGTCAACATATCCATTCCTTATTCTCGTGTTTGGAAAGCAGAGCAATATGAATATCTTTATTATTGCATAGGCACTCCAATGAGAGATTCATCTCTGGCTATTGTTAAACACAATAGATATAAATTGGAACGACATAATGAATTTTAATGTTAGTCTCGAATAGACTTTAAAGCTCAAAATGTATATATCAGTATACATGAGGACACCCAGCTTTACGTTTATTTCAAGACTTTAGGAATTTCCATTTCCAAAATGGCACTTAAGCTACAGGAGTTTATGGTGAACACACAGGGTAATAGGGCCGATTCATACTTGATAAATTCTCCCAAAACATTCTATTGGCTCTTCCAGTCTGTGATGTCCTTCTTGTGATACGTCACATCATTAAGTGTCTTCCCACTGGTTTGAGCTTCCTCCTTTAGTATGCACTCCCCCATATGGATGATATTCCAGGACTGCCATCCCTCCATGATATGTCCCAAAAATAGATTTTTATTCCCCATTGCTTTGGAAACTTCCCAACAAAAGGCATCCCCTCTTCCTGTGCTAAAAAAATGGGAGTTCAAAGAAACATGGTCCCCTCCTTTTATTTTGTCTGTTGTAGGATATCTCTCTTTTTAAAAATGTTTGTCACCCCCACTCTTGTATAACTAATTCTTGATCTTATGCCAATGGTTTTTCCCTTTTTTTTTTAATTTATTCACCTTCTATTCTTTAAAGATAAATAAAGGCCACTACTAAAGGTCTGCAACAACACTCCCCCACGCATGGGTGACTCAGCGAGTGGTAACAACCCATCGATGATCATAACATCGTATGTACAAGCTGTTAAGTGTAGAGATTTTGCTAAAATAATTAGTATTATCCTTCCTAGCATGGATATTATTCCCTTTCCAAAACCTTTAGCCGAGAGGTAAATAACCTTTTTCATAAATCATAATGATGGTTAACTATCATCATCTTCATCACAAAGAGTCAATTCTTAATTATTATTTTCTTTTATTGGAACCATTTTGCTAAGCCCAGTATCTCCACCATATCGCGGATACATAGGAAAGGTATTTGCGTTAAAATGAGTTTAGCTCACAACCAAGGAGTGGAGTAGTTGATTCTTGTGACCACTCTTGCATAATCCTCCATTTTCTCCTAATAGGAATAAAATATTCTTATAGATCATGTTAAACATGTAAATACATATGTCAATAAAGTATTGCATAAATAATGCATACTAATGTCATTATACATTATTCGACAAGATGTGTGAATGGGGTCGAGGTACTCTCCCCTTCACAATCTTGTGGTACATCAAAAACATATAAATAGGTTAATATATTGGTATTTTGACCCGGCAATACCAAAACTATAGCTAAACCACTAGCGTATATATATTTACCTTCTTTCAAGTATAACCAATCCAAACACATAAGAACTAATGACTATCGACTAATCTTTATCGATAGTCAAACTTTCCTTAACATAAATCAACAATTTTTGACTAGAAACATAGACTTACACCCATAGGTTGAGTACCACTTACCTAAATCAACAAGGTCCGCTAATTTATACCCACACAAGACTTAAGATGACGACAACCTATTATATTCCTTGTATCTATACTCTTCTCTCCAATGATGCTCTCCCTCCCTTTTTCAAAGGCAGAAACCTGATTCCTGAATGCAACTTTCCATCACCAACTATGACAATTTTAGTGAAATAAATGTAACTCAAGAAAACATTGATTTTTCCAGATATTTTTACTAAACATCTAATCATTGAATCATGCGTAATCATATACTATTTACTTCAAAAGTAAAAGGTAAAGAATAGTTAAAGTTAGGGATGAAACAAATTTATACAAAAAAATTATAATAATTTGAACTTTATATTTCATTTTTAAAAGATCAAATGTTCACGACTTTTGCATACAAAGTCTCTTTTTCATGATTTTTTTTGTAACACTCATCTCAAAATACTTGAAACTTTAGAAAAAGTAATGAATAAGGAAATATTTATATTTTTGGCAATAAAGAGATGAAAAAATCTTCATAAATCATGATCTCTTTGTCCCTTTCTCTACCTCTATATATCACTATGTCTCCCCTTAAACTGTTGAACTATCCCTCCCTCCTTTATTGTCTTTTTGTCCCTCTTTATACCTATCTTTATACCTCTATCTCCATCCTTCCTCTCTCTCTCTCTCTCTCTCTCTCTCTCTCTCTCTCTCTCTCTCTCTCTCTCTCTCTCTCTCTCTCTCTCTCTCTCTCTCTCTCTCTCTCGTCCTCCTACTCCCTCTCCCTCTCTCTCTCTCTCCCTCCCTTTGAAATATATCTTCTTAAGTCTCTCTCCCTCTTAGGTCTCTCTCTCAAGTCTCTCTGACTCCCTCTCTCCCTCTTAGGTCTCTCTCTATCGGTCTCTCCCACTCCCTCTCTCTCTTTGTTCTCTCACACTCCCTCTCCCTCTCAAGTCTCTCTCTCTCTCTCCTACTCTCTCTCCCTCTCTCTGCTACTCTCTCCCTCTCCCCCTCTCAAGTCTCTAGATCTCCTTTCCGCTATCTCTCTCCCTCTCTCCCTCTCTCTCACTCTCCATCTCTCTCTCTCTCCCCCTCTCTCCCACTCTCCATCTCTCTCTCAAGTCCCTCTCTCGTAGGTCCCTACCACTCCCTCTCCCTCTCTCTCCCTCTCCGTATCCCTCTCCATCTCCCTCTCTCCCTCTCTCTCTCAATCTCTCTAAAGTATCTCTCTCTCACACACACACATATACACACACACAAACACTCTCCATCCACATCTTAGGTCTCTCTCTCCCACTCTCTCTCCTCACTCCCTCCCTCTCTCCCTCTCAAGTCCCTCTACCTCTCCCTCCCTCCATCCCTCCCTACCTCTCCCTCTCTCCCTCTCTCTTTCTCTCTCTTAGATCTCTCCCACTCCCTCTTTCTCTTCTCTCATGTCTCTCTCTTATTCACACTCTCCATCTCCCTCTCAAGTCTCTCTCTCCCACTCACTCTCTAAAGTCTCTCTCTCTCTCACACACACACACTATTTGTTTCTCTCTCTTCATTTCCCTCTATGGTCTCTCTCTCCCACTCACTCCCTCTCTCCTTCCCTCTCTCCATCTAAAGCCACACACACACACACTCTCTCTCTCTCTCACACATACACACAAACTCCCTCTCTCACTCTTAGGTCCCTCCCACTCTATCTCCATCTCTCTCTCCATCTCCATATCACTCTCTCCCTCTCTTTGAAGTCTCTATCTCTCTCTTAGGTCTCTCCCACTCCCTCTCAAGTCTCTCTCTCTCCCCCTCTCAAATATCTCTCTCCCTCCCTCCCTCTCTCTCTCTCCTCTCTCTCTCTCTCTCTCTCTCTCTCTCTCTCTCTCTCTCTCTCTCTCTCTCTCTCTCTCTCTCACACTCTCCACCTCCCTCTTATATTCACATATATATATAGATATATCCCTCCTCTCTCTCAATCACTAACTCACTTTCCACCTCCCTCTCAGGTCTCTCTCTCTCTCTCTCACTCCCTCTCTCTCCCAAGTGTCTCCTTCCCACCCTAACTAGATAACTCTCTCTTAGGTGTCTCCGTCCCACCCTAACTAGCTAACTTTCTCTCTACCTCCTCTCTATCCATCACTCTCCCCTCCTTGCCTCCCTCCATCCCTTTCAATTCTATCTCCCTCTCCCTACATCCCTCTATCTCTCCCTCTCCCCCTCTTAAGTCTCTCTCTCCCTCCCTCCCTCTCTCTCTCTCTCCTTCAGAAGTAACTTGAGATGGGGAGAGAGAGAGAGAGAGGGAGAGTGAATTGAGATGGAGAGAGGGAGAGAGAGGGGGAGAGAGAGACCTAAGAGTGATATAAAGAGATAGAGAGAGATAGATTGTGAGAGAGAGATAGAGTGAGAGAGAGTGGGAGAGAGACCTAAAAGGGAGATGGAGAGTGTGACTAAGAGAGAGAGAGGGAGTGGGAGAGACTTGAGATAGAGAAACCTAAGAGGAAGAGAGGGAGGGAGAGGAAGAGAGAGAGAAGGAGGGAGTGGGAGAGACTTGAGAGAGAGAAACCTAAGAGGAAGAGATGGGAGGGAGAGAGGAGAGAGAAAGAGTGGGAGAGAGAGACCGAAGAGAGAGAGAGAGGGATGGAGAGGGAGAGAGAAAGAGGGAGAAAGGGAGATGGATAGTGAGAGGGGGATGAAGAGGTAGTGTTAGAGACTAGAGAGAGAGATGAGAGGTAGATGGAGAGTGAGAGAGATAGAGAGAGAGAGACATAAGAGGGAGATGGAGAGAGATAAATAGGGATAGAGAGAGGTAATTGAGAGAGAGAGGGGGAGAGAGAGATAGAGGGAGGGAGAGAGAGACTTGAGAGGGAGAGAGGGAGATAGAGGTAGGGAGAGGGAGAGAGACTTAGGAGGGAGGAGAGAGAGAGAGAGAGATAGACTTGAGAGGGAGAGAGTGTATGTGAGTGAGACATTAAGAGATGGAGGGGGATTGGGAGAGAAAAAAGAGAGAGAGGGAGTGGAAGAGACTTGAGAGAGGCCTAAGAGGGAGAGAGGAAGTGGGATAGACTTGAGAGATACCTAAGAGGGAGAGATACTTAAGAGGAAGATAGACATCAAAGGGAAGGAGAGAGAGAGAGAGAGAGGGAGAGAGGAGATGGAGAATCAGAGGGAGAAGGAGAGGGAGAGAGAGAGGAAGAGGGAGTGGGAGAGATTTGGTAGAGAGAGACAGTGAGAGAGAGAAGGAAGGATGGATAGAGAGAGAGGTAGAGAGATATATCTAGATCTCAAGGAGAGAGAGAAATAAAGATAGGTGTAAAGAGGGACAAAGAGAGAAAAAAGGAGGGATGGATAGGTCTATAACTTAAGGGGAGACATAGTGATATATAGAGAGGTAGAGAAAAGGATAGAGAGATGATGAATTGTGAAGTTTTATTCATCTACGTGCTACAAAAAATATAATTTATTTTTTTTTTGGAAAAAGAAAACTAGCCACTATAATATATTAATTTAATTAGAATGTACATAAAATAGAATCAATGGGTATATTGGGAGGAAATAATTTGGAAGAAAACCTCTGGTTATATCCCTTAAAAGAGAAAAAAATTACATAATTTGAGTATAAAACTCAAATATTTACAACTGATCCTGTCCATGATTCTATATGCTATTATATATCCACCTGATATATTAGCATTTACAAATTTATACTAGCAGATTTACATATTGTCCAAACTACCATCTTCCTATTGCATCACATATACAACTCATTTGTATAAAGATTTACAATATCTTTCATAGGCTGCCAAAGTTCATAAAAAACCCAGCCAAATTTTGAAACAAGATTTTACCATATACCATCAAACTCTTCATTCTTCAATATGCATTTGTTCAACTGAATTCTCCCCTTGCTCACCCTGGGCTTCTATAGAATTTATAGCAATAGTCATATCTAGTACTTTAGGTATTGGTCAATTTTGAAAAATATTCCACATGCCTAAAATCTCTCCTTTCATTATTGATTGATGTTATGAACTTGAAGATGTAGCATGAATACAATTATGGTAAAGCATAAATGAAACATAGTGATACTTTTCTGTAAAGCACTCTAAGATTTTTGTTCCCACATGAATATTATATCTTTCCAAAGCCCTGTTAAGATGAATAGGATCAGTCAACTCCAAAGACTTCTTGAAAGCATCGTAAACATTAACAAATGCTTTGTTATGAGGAAAGAAATGTGGTGGAAAAATTCCACCAACATAACCTTCCCCCATACCAAAAATGTATTTTTGTGCACATTCTTCAAGTGCCTCATTCTACAAAAACACATCATGAACCATTTTTTCTGCTATTACCTTGACAAAATCTAAACACTGTAGCATATCCAACAAGTTAGATATAAAAATTGACATAATATTTGAAGGATAAATCAATCTCCTTGTTTTAGGATGAAGAACTTCTTTCCCAACTATACTTTTGAGACATCTATAATCACAAGGGCACTTTAGTTTAAAAACAATTTATAACTGAGGTTCTTCTAACCTTCTAGAAAAATTCCTTTCCCATCTTTGCACTAGAAACCAAACTCTATAGTTCTTCGACCAATAATCCATCATATTTGAACTTGTAATCTTTTGCAGAGAAGATTATCAAGCATTAGCGTATATACTAAATGATAAAAAAAACTGCTTTGGTCAAATAAATAGACAATTTTAGCTTCCCTATCATGATGTTTTTGAGCTACAAAGTTACAAAAATAAACTTTCCAAGCAGCATGATGACATTCAACTCATGCTAAATATATTTCACACATCGTCATCTTATATGAGGATATCTTATAGAATTTCTAACCATATTAAAAAATAATTAGCATGTTTAAAATTGATGGATTACTAACACCTGTATACTATTCGAATGCTTGTGCAACCTCTGAAAGGACTAAGAAAAGTAACCATGAGTACTACATTCGCAAGTTGGCAGATCAAATATTCTTATATGTACTAAAAATTACGCACAAGCTTAATCACATACTTAACCACATACCTTATCTAATAGCCTCAAAGCATACTTATATCCTTCTAGATTTAATTCATGTGAAAATGATATTTCAAATTAATGTTTCAAGTATTTTGAGATGAGTGTTACAAAAATGTCTTGAAAAAAAGACTTTGCATGTGAAAGTAGTGAGTATTTGATGTTTTAAAAATGAAATATGAAGTTCAAATGATTATAAATTTTTTTTGTGTACAATATAGAAACACCACCTATTCCATTGCATAGATCTCTTAATCACCCTTCCAACGCCTATAAAAAGTCAAAATTTTGATAAGAAAGGAAAAAGTTATGCCCATTTTACTAAATAGGGCTTTTTAGGTCTTCACAACGGATATCCATTTTGATTTTCAAAATGGATATCAATTTTGCTTTTCAAAACGAATATCCATTTTGTTTTTTTTTTTTAAATGGGTTCCCGCTTTCTAAAATGGATATTGTACCCAAGCCTACAAAAAAGTCAAAGCAGAAATTTCACATATTTAGGCGTGTTAAAAACACCTTTTTTTCACATTGCCACTTTTTGGACACCTATGATCTTGCACAGACCCAATAATGGAGGAATATCCACACCTTTAGATGACACTAATTCCTTTGACAATAGACCTATGCCAAAAGTGAATTTAGTTGACCTTGCAATGAACAATTAGTGTCAAATTGACAACACAAATGCTCATTCTAAAGTGGACTGTCTATAGTTTAAAACCACATCAGATATTTATTTGGCTACTACGCACTACAATGAACAGTGTGACTATCAAAATCCTAAGGGAAATGAATTAGTTCTAGTAGGATATGACTCTACTTTGGTTCTTGAAAGATATGAATGTTTTGAGTCACTTGTTGTCAAGAGTCGTACTTATGAACAAAAAGGAGATAGTTTAGCAATGAATTTAGAAACCTACATGTTTCGTTATCAGGATGAAAATGAACCTTAGGGTGAAGTTGATGAAATTAATGCTTTTCAAAAATATCTAAAAGGACATAGCTATGACCTTAGGAGTAACACAAATGGTGGAAGTAGATTCAAAGGGCCTTTGACCACATCAATCCCACCTAATAAATTTAATACCCCACCTGATGATAAATCAAGCAATACTTGAGGGTTACCCAAAGTGACCTCTCAATACAACTCATCGAATGTTTGATGAAGTCAAAAAGTAGACTCTGCTGATTAAAAAAAATTGAATATAATGGGTATATGTAGGATCGTCATGGAAAAAACAGGCCCTTAAGTGGCAAAAAATTCAAAAAAAACAGAGTTAGGCAAGTTGACATAAAAAATTGAATAAATTATCTATATTATTTTAAAAATATGTAACAATAGAATCTGTAGAAAATTGAATGTAGTTTCTAAACTACTAGGTTTATTTTTATTTTTTTAAATCTATTTACTAAAAATTTGAAATTTCAATGTAGTAGTACTTAAATTTCAAAGAAAAAATAAGTAGGTGTCTGTCTGGCCACCCTAAGCACAATAAAATGATAATATTTTTGTATAATATTTTATACATAAGTAGAGGACTCATGTCCGGATATGATGCATATTTTTTTGTAATTTTTTTCCTAGTAAATAATTAATTATGAATTGTTTATTACAACTTTTAAAAAATATAAAAACTTGTATGTCTAACCACCTTAACTTGGTCAAAACTTCATGAAATTCAATTTTTTTTAATCCTATAGTATTAGAAGTATAGAATGTGATGCATATTTTGGATTCCAAAAATGTGTTATCGTTTGAAAGCTATAGATGTTTTTTAATCAACCTATCAATCAGAACTTTAGTCGTAATTCAAATAGAAAATAAATAATAATAATTTATTAAATTCAAAGTAAAGTATAATTTATATTGGTGGAAAGTTGAGAATATCCTTTAAAAACCCTTTTCATTTCATAAATTTTGGGTAAAAAAAAAGTCGCCAGCCACATACCCTACAAATACCCATCATATTGTCACTTTTTGGCCCATCATGATCCTGCACATACCCTAATTATTTAGTGGAAGAGATAAAAAAGGTAAAAATCAGCCTCTCTTTATCAGAATTGCTCAAAATGCATGTGATTAGGAAAGCTTTCTTGAATACCTTAGAAGATTTTCCAAAAGAAAGCAAGTTTAGTAAAGAATCTTAGGTGAAGGATAATTCCATTAAAGCAAAAGACAAAACTATTATTCCTATGGTAGATGTACAAGGAGCCTTTTATGAAGGGAAAATAGATTCCTCACCGTTTTTGCTCACATTGAGAATATTTGATAAAAATCTCCATATTTTCGTAGTAGATTATGGAGCATCTACTAATGTGATGCCTTTGTCCATATGTCAGACACTAGGTTTAACTCTAGAAAAATCCCAGAAGAAAGTCACTCAACTTGATAAAACTGAAGTAAATGTAGTCAGAGAATTAACCAATATTCATACACAGTTAGCATCGGATCCCCAAATTCAATATTAATTATATAGATATTCAAGTTGTTGAGATACCTGATACTTATGGGATGCTATTGAGTAGGGATTGTTCCAAGAATTTGAATGGATACATGGTCATGGATTTCTCACATATGTGGTTACCATGGAAAGGAGTTCCTAATCAAATCAAGATTGAGAGAGAACCATGAATGAAATATATGATAATTGATTACAATAAAAAAATGAAGTTCTATACATAGATGTAGAACTAGGGGTTTATAAAATTTGAAGTTCAAGAGTTAAAATAAAAGAAGTTTTCATGTGTAATGTTGAAAAGCACAATTAGATAACTCCCAGAACAAACATGTTAGTTTAATCAAATTATGATTCTTCTGAAGAAGAGGATAGTTGTTTAGATAAATTTTGGAAGAATATTGTTATAGAAGCTCAAAAGAGCAAGAAAATTAAAGATTCATTGAAAATATTTGTTTTACAGGGTTGGTATAGGTTACACAATTCTGCACACTCAAATGACAGTTGTGTGACATGCTTAGAGATTATTCATAGAATTGAAAGCCACAACTATTTACAAAACACTACGCTTAATAGGTATGAGCCAAAAATACTTGGAGATAAGATGTAGGCCAAGCAGACTAAAAATGTTGATTTTTCTACTCTTAAGAATGCTAAGCTCAAAGTTATAGAGGATCAAACTTGGACCCTTAAATTTGATGGTGTACACGCATAAAAATGGTCATGTCTATAATCCTGGCAATTAATTAAATATTTATTATTTAATTAATTTATCTAAAAGTCCTCTACATATGATTAAATTTAATTAATTTAATTATATTGTTCATTCATCTTATTCTTCTTCCATAATTAAATAAATTTATTTTTTTTAATTATTTTCATATGTCTACTTAATTAATTAAATAAATACATTCTATTTATTTAAATTAATTATCACTGTTTGAATTTAAATTAAATCTTTTGATTTAATTAAGTTTAAATATTTCTCTTTCTTCTATTTTAAATTCTTCTTCTAATTAATTATATGTTTCATTTAATTAATTTCATAAAAGTGATTTAATTAAATAAATCTTATTTAATTAAAAATATCTTATGCTTTCTTTCTAAATCACAATTAGGTATTTTACTTGATTGTGAAATCTTCTCATATCATAATTAAATATTTTATTTAATTATGAGATCTTCTGCTTTTTTCAATAAAACATGATTAAAGCTTTATTCTTATCACAAACTTTCTTTTGCTTTTAAAAGTTTAATTAAATATTTTATTTAATTAAGAAAAGCTGAATGTCATCCACAAATAAATAATTTGAATTTTTAATTCATTATTTATCAGCTTTTAAATCTTTCTTTTATTCTTTTAAAGAAAGATGATTTCTTATCTTCTTTTCTTTTCCTCTTTCATAAAAATGGAAAAATCTTGTTTTCAAGTTTCTTCTATTTTCTCTTCAGTCTCATCTATCTTCAGCCATTTGATCTGTCAAGAATTATCACAGCCATTGATCATATCAGCCAATCAGAAGCTTTTGAAAACTCTATAAATGCAACCTCTCACAATTCATTTAGGAGGTGGATTCTTAAGTATCCTCACTCTGTCAAAATCATTCTTCAAATATTCTATCTTTCATCCATTATTCTTTCTTCAAACCTTTATCACATCGTTATGCTGCAGAATTGAGCAACCAACATTCCTCAAACAATCAACCTTCGAAATCTTGCATTATGCATCAAATTTGAATCTCGTTCTTTAGGAAGATAGTTTGTTGAGCCTAGCCTACAATCTGAGAACACAAAGCTGGAATCGACAAAAACACTAAAGATAGAGGAAAATATGACGCTTTCGAAGGAGCCATTCGCATAAGAGTTTGTTTTGTTTATCTATTTCCTTTGATTTAATGTTATATTGGTGTGTTTGATTTATTTAATCATGGTTTAACACTTAAAAATCAATCACACAGATGGATCCAAATTGAAACAAGGAATTGGAATTGGAGTTGAGCTCATCAATCCACAAGGTAAATCTTTTCTTGCTACTTACCAATTACAATTCCAATGTACTAACAATGTGGTAGAATATGAGGTCCTTATTCACAATTTGATGCTCATGATCAAGAAGAAGGTCAATATTATTAAGGTGTTTGTTAATTCAAAGCTGGTGGTCAAGCAAGTTCGAAAGTAGTATATTTTTCATTACAAATGATTGACCAATTACCAACATAGACTATGGAATTTGATAGAATATTTTGATGCCTTTAACATTACTCACATCCCATGAAGATTCAATCAGAGAGTTGATGCTCTAGATACTACTGCTAGTGCTCTAGAACCTTTGGATGCAACCAATTTGAGGAGGTTTACTATTGAGATACTGTAGTTACCCTAGGTTCCTGATAATGTTACAAATTTGTAGATGTTTGAAGATGATCATCACATATCAGAATTTATCACTAACACTAGTATCTTCAAGGAACAAATAATTGAAGAAATAGATTGCCTGGATGGAAAAATTCAAGATGAAGAAATAGCTCAAGCTAAAGATAATAATATTTTGTAAGGGATAATTGAGTTGGAGATAATTTTTGATGTAGATCAAATAGTCTGACAGAAAGACCTACCTAGAAGTGATGGAGGGCAGTCTGAATTATATAATTTGAATACTAAAGAAGATCCTAAGAACATGCTTATATGGAAGATATGTACTGAATAAGAGAGAAGAAATATTTCTCAGTAACTTAAAGATTATTGTAAGGTTATAGCATGGACATATGAAGATTTTAAAACTTATGATACTTCCATCATCACTCATAGAATTCCATTAAAGCCTGATGTAAAACCTTTCCAATAGAAACAACAACCTGTAAATGTTCTCTTAGAACCTTTGATCCAAAAGGAAGTACAAAAGCTCCTCTTAGCCGAGATAATTTTTCCTATTAGACATTCGACTTGGGTGGAAAATCTAGTGCCTATCAAGAAGAAGAATGGAGATATAAGACTATGTGTGGATTTTTATAATCTTAATAAGGCATTTGAAAAAGATAATTATCCTTTGACTTTGTTGGAAGAGGTGTTGTAAATTGTTAATGGTTTGCAGATGATGTCCTTCTTGAATGGATTCTCTAGGTACAATTAGGTAATGGTCATGAAGGAAGATCAAATGAAGACAACATTCACTAAAAAGTGTGGAACTTTTGCTTATAAGAGGATGCTATTTAGATTGATAAATGTTAGAGCCACATTCCAGAGAACTATGGATTATACCTTCCGAGATTTGATAGGTAAATGTATTATTATATACATGGATGACCTCATGGTATTTTCTATGAACAAAGGAGATCATGTCTGTGATCTTAGAGAAATATTGCAAAAGTGCAAAACTTATGGAGTTTCATTGAATCCTAAGAAATGCATTTTTGGGGTGATTGAGAGAAAACTATTGGGACACATTATTTCTAAAAGAGGTATTTCAATAGACCTACATAGATTGAGTGCCTAACTCAAATTACAACCCCTAGGAAGTAAAAATAATTAAAATTGTATTTTGGTAAGATCAATTTTATTTGGAATTTTTTTACTAGATTTGTCGAGATAGTGAAACCACTAAATGATATACTAAAGAAAGATGCAAAAATCAAGTGGAAAAGTGAGGCTAAACTCACCTTCGAGAATATGAAAATTGTAATTGTGAAAGAACTAGTGCTGGTAAGTTTAGATTACATTAAATGTTTTTATATTTACCCTTTTTCTTTTGGCCATATGTGTGCAACAATGTTGACACAAAGTGGCAAGAACAAAGAAGAAAATTTGATTTCTTTCATGAGCTCTCCATTTAAAGAAGCAGGGCTTAGATACCTGGATATTGCAAAACAAGCCATTGCTTTGGTTAAAGTAGTACAATTTTTTTAACATTACTAAGTTCTTAGAAGTATAGTCAAGGCTATTGTCCTTGATGTTGCAGTAAAAATGCTACTAACACAAAGCAAGCTCAAAGAAAAGAGAGCTAAATGGGTTACAATTTTGAAGTTTGATTTAGCTTATTATACCCATGAAATTGGTCTGAGGAAAAGCTTTAGTTAAATCAATTACTAAGATTGATCCAAAAATATCTAGCCAACAATATACTCTAGATGTAAAAGATCAAGACAATTGGTATTCAGATAAATTGTATTACCTAGTTAGCCATAACTGCCCTGATCTTATGCAAAGAAATTAGAGAAGAGACCTGAAGATAAAAACTCAGAGTTATATAATTGAAGGAGGGGTTCTATTCAAGAAGAATCATGAAGGAATTTATTTAAGATGCTTGAATACGATAGAAGCAAATGAAGTGTTTCAGGAATTACATGATAAATTTGGTACAGCTCATAGAGCACCTTAAGCTAGTGTACACCTCATCCTAAGAGCTAGCTATTATTGGCAAACTATTTTCAAAGATACTTATGAACACATAAAGAACTATTACACATGTCAAATTGCTGTAGATAAAGGAAGATTTAATTCTCAACCATTGTAGTTGGTGATGGAGATGTGCCTTTTTTCACGATGGCGTTTAGAATTCATTGGTACCAACAATCCTCCATTGTCCATAGGTCATAGGTTTGTGCTAACTACTACCAATTATTGTACTCGATGAACTAAATTGTGTCATAGCAAAAAATGCACCACATAGGTGGTAATAAAATTCTTAGAGGAAAACGTTATTACTAGGTATGGAGTACTATATGCACTGGTATGTGATAATGGCCCTACTTTTTCCTCGTTAAATTTTTCTAATTGGGCATTTGAATATGGTATAACATTGAAATTATCATCTAATTCTTATCTGTAGGGAAATGGGTTAGTAGAATCATCAAACAAGAATTTTTTTGCATATAATCAAGAGATTAATTGACAATAATTCTATAGAATGGAATTCTCTATTGAAATTCTCCCTTTGGGTAGATTGCACTAGGATGAAATTCACATTGGGGAATTCTCCTTATCACTTAGTCTATGGGGTAGATCCTATATTGTTTTTAAACTTGAAAATCCCTACTTGAAAATTTTCCCAAGAGTACATTGGATTAGATGATCAAACCGAAGCTTGATTATTGCAACTGATGCACTTAGATGAAAAACATACCAAAGCTATAGATCATTTTTCTTGGCACCAATCTGCAGCAAAACAATGATTTGACAAAAGGGATAAATTAAAAACTCTTAGGATATTCAATTTAGTCTTTTATTGGGATCAACTCCCATGAGTGTAAAAGTGAGCATAGTAAGTTTGAGAAGTTATGGATGGGTCCTTACTAGGTGTCTAAAATTTTAGGTGACAATACTTATAGACTTAAAAATTTGACTGGAGAAAATGTCACATTGCCTATCAATGGGAAATTCTTGAAACATTACTTCCATACCTAGTGTTGGTTGCTAGTTCTCAGGATAGTTTGTAAATAGTTTGTAAATATTTTGTAAATAGTTGTCTTTTTATAATTAGTTATTTTTGTAAATAGTTGTTTTGTTGGGTGTTTGTTTATTGCTTTATCTTGTTTTCTTTCCAAGGTTTTGCATTTTCAAGTTACATAGTGCTTAGCAACCTTTAAAGGTGATCAAAATAATAGAACATCAATTATGGAAATGTGATCTATACGTCGACCATAAATAGTCCTCTAGTTATAGATGATTGGGGAATTGTTCGATTCCTTTTACTTTAGCTCACATAAATCATTCAGTTGATGTTAAACTATAAATTCCCATATTTTTTAAATCATTCTACTAAAATTTGGGATAGTAGTTGCTTACAATGAGTGAAAAATCAAAAGGTGACCTTTGCTACCACTGTAATTCCCATCCTAATAGCAAGATTTATTGCCTGCAAGTTGAAGCAAATGAGATTACAATGAAATATCAAAAAAAAGAGAAAAACGAATATCAAAGAAATATCAAAAGGAGAAAAATTCAACTCTTTAGGCTTTCCAAATATCTCCACCGGGAATTGCAGAGATAACCTTGCTAGGGCTATAGACGCTTGACTAGCTACAAGGCTCTATGCAAGGTTGGCTTAAAAGGAATTTCCATATTATGTAGGTCAATGCAAACATTTTCTATGCTCTAAATTTATTGTAGTAGAATAAACCAATTGCACACACATGAACTTAATA
>VDFB02193867.1:700209859-700232841 GCA_007258455.2 Sequoia sempervirens
TTGGTGCATTTTTTGAGTTTCTCTCTATGTTTCATGATTCAATCCCCCATAGTTAGATGTTTTAGTTAATATTTACATTGTTGTTCTAGTTGGTTTTAGATTACTTAGATAGATTTAGTAATGCTGTTATGTGATTATGGAAATTTCTGCTATGTAGATTCCTTCTAGTCCATACTTTTGCTATTTGCTGCTGGTAAATGGCTGTGTAAAGTTAGTCTAGGTTGAAACTTAAAGCTTCTTTAAAATATTTATCTTTATTCATGCATCCATATGGCAGATGAATGGTAAAATATTTGCAGACCTTGGAAGATAGCACAAATTTAATTATACTGTAGGTTTCTTGGTTAAGTGAAATCCTGTTTAAGGAAGCTATCCATAGTAGGACCTCCATGATCACTGTTCATAGTTAGTTACAGATCCAGGAAACTCTTCTTCTCCCTGCTCTTTTTCCTTTTTTTTTTAGAAACACCTATGCTAAGGTTCATTTCACATTGTAAAGCTAAAACTTAAGAGAACATTCGAGTTTCTGATCGCTGTGTGAACCTACAACAAAAATACATATCAATTTCCATCTTAGGAACTTCAATTCATAAGATCCACTTTGCATCCAACTACGTAAGTCTGCCTTGTGATTACCAACAAAATCACATCAAATACCAACTGAGGAATTCCATGCAAGTCATGACCTGACACCCGAAAGACCTTGGGGTGATTTTCAACTTGTTGTTGGAGATTTTCTTTCAAGAGAGGTAGTGTGCATATGCACTGCTTGTGTTGAGAAAGTGTGCAAAAAAACTCATCAACATTGTTCTTTTTCTTTTTCTTGTTCTTGTTCTTGTTCTTTCTCTTTCTCTTTTTTACTTCCGATTCTTCTTCTATTGCTACTTCTTGTTCTTGTTCATGTTCTTGTTCTTCTTTCTTTTCTCTTACTCTTGTTCTTGCTCTTTCTCTTTACCTTTCTCTTTGTCTTACTCTTGTTCTTGTTCTTACTCTTTTTCTTTCTCTTGCTCTTTTCCTTGTTAGAACTACTTCTTGTTACTTTTTCTTTCTCTTATTTTTTATGGCTACTTTATTTTGTAAAGAAGGTGTAGAAAGATAATTTTGCAATGAATTACACAAATAAATCCAAAATGCTCTATTTTTTTTAACTTACCAAGGAATAGGTTACACTCCAATAAAAAAATCTCTGGAAAATTAGGTGATTTCTAGCCTTGGGAGCAAATTTTTTTAAAAACCTAATTTCCCAATACATCACTTATTTCTACTTCAATTGCTCTAAAATTTGGGCTATAGCCTCCTCTAATATATCTTTAAAAACCCACAAAAAATTAGGAACCAATTCATCACTATGTGGGAGATATTAGTTTTCCAAATAAATTGGACAAAAACCCTAATTGTGCAACAACTCACTCAATTCTGCTCCAATTCTTCTAAAACATGGAATGTATATTTTTTAATATGATCTTAAAAAACCCTTTAAAAATAAAAATAAAATCACCAAAATATGAAAGATATGCTCTTCCCAAAATTGCCTCCAATATTGAGAAAATGCCTTGCGTCTACGGTGCCAAGATCATGCTATGATACCACTTGTAATGAAACAACTTGCACAAAAAAATAAAAATGAAATATGCTGAAAATACTTGATAATAACATGCCACTTTGAGGGGGAAACCTTCTAATCCACTTCGAGGGTGCCAAACAAATAGCTCACTCTAATTATCACATTTAATTCTAAAAATCTTGTAATCAAAACTAGTATAATAATCTTTTGATCATTAGGTTAGCCAAAAATAAGGAAAAGTGGTTCTAAAAGACACTAGGGGAATGGCGACCAAAGTGGACATAATTGTAAGGTAGGAATTGTATAGTATGCAGTTCTTGAACTCACACTACCTTGATTCCATCTACACATCCCTAGAGAATAGAATGGCTTTATAGTTGACCAATTCATCATCATGTGTCAAATCCATGGTTATAGAGTTGACCTAAGAAATGCCAAATTAAAATTAAAATGTTGTGCCTAGGTTGACTCCCTTGAACAAGCTATTATGTGTTGACATGATTGAGAAATTATTTAACTTGTATGTAAGTGTGTTGTATTATTTATGGAAGAAACCTAATTAAGTTTTGCATAATTGAACATAATTTTGGGAGCTATTATCCACATTACATCATCATATAGATAGAATATCAAAATATCAATAGTATATCATTAGCTTACATCAATATTTTAGCCATTAGTGAATATTTTTTTATTTCCTTTAATATTTTTTAGAAAACTATTAAATTGGTAATAGGGGTTTGAATAAAGGAGAACAATTGGGTATGTGCAGGATCATGATGGGCCAAAAAGTGGCAATATTATGGATATTTGTAGGGTATGTGGTTGATGACCTTTTTTTACCCAAAGTTGATGAAACAAAAGGGCTTCTAGAGGAGATTCTCAGCTTTCCACCAATATAAATTATGCTTTAATTTGAATTTAATAAATAATTATTATTCATTTTTCTATTAGAATTATGACTAAAGTCCTGATCAATAGGTTGATTGGAAAACATCTATAACTCAAATAGTATCACATTTTTGAATAAACATGCATCACATTCTATGCTTCACATACTATAGGATTAAAAAATAAAAATTAAATTCATGAAGTTTTGACCAAGTTAAGGTGGTTAGACATATGAGTTTTATATTTTTAGAAGTTGTAATAAAAGATTCATAATTAATTATTTACTTGGGAAAAAATTACAAAAAATATGCATCACATCTAGACATGAGTCCTCTACTTATATACAAATCTTATAAAAAATATTATCATTTTATTATGGTTAGGGTGGTTAGACCGACACCTACTTCTTATTTTTCCCCTGAAGTTTAAAAAACTACTGCATTGAAATTTCAAATTTTCAACAAATAGATTTTATTTATTTTTAAATAAACCTAGTAGTTTAGAAACTACATTCAATTTTATACAGCTTCTATTCTTACATATTTTTGAAATAATATAGATAACTTATTCAAATTTTTACGTCAAGTTGCCTAACACTGATTTTTCTAAATTTTTTGCCACTTAAGGGCCTGTTTTTTCCATGATGATCCTACACATACCCAACCTTATTCTAGCAAGCTCCTAAATGGTGTCAATTGTCACCCCCCTTCTTTAGATGCAAGTTGTAAATATGAAGGTGAATAGGTTTCTCACATCAAAATTAGGAGGGTCTTGATTCATAGGTAGAGTTTATATCCATCTGCAAATTTCAAATATATAGGAGAAAAATTGAACAATAACATTGTATATATGAAACTAAATGACACAAAGACATTTGTTTGATCATTTCTAAAATACTAAAAAATTCGTGACATTTAATATAAAGAGTCTTTATGTCAAAAATTGAGTTAAATATTGTTGCTTTAATTTATTTCAATTCAAACATTGTTTTAGTAATATAGTCAATCTCAACTCATTAGTTCTAGAGTTAATTGATTTGCTTGTTAGATTCATTTACTAAACTTATTTAAAATGTTATTTACTTTCTGTTTCAACTATTTACAAACTTCTATGTTCCACAAAGATGAGACTTCAAACATAGTTTGATTAATTCTAATATCTTATTATATAAAATTAATTAGATATTAATTTTTACTCTTTAACCTTAAAATTACAATGAATCTTTTTAACTCATAAAAAATTATTTAAACATTACTTCTCAAAATCAAAATTAGAGTTTTTTAAATATAAATTTTGGAAATAGTCCCCAAGTTTACTTCTTGACATTATGTAAGAAGAGGTTGATGTTGGGGAAGAGATAGAATTTTTTAGATGTCAATTTTAGGAATAGATAAACTTTGGAAATAGTCACTAAGTTTAGTTCTTGACATTATGTAAAAAGAGGTTGATAATTGGTGAACTTAATTGACTTATAACATACATATAAAGTTTTTTAGATGTTCATTTTAAAAATAGATAGCCTTTAATTCTTACACTAAAGAAAGAAAGTCAATGATTGGTGAATCCAATCTTAGTAGTAAATCCAATATAATTGAGTAGAATTTTTCAAATGAATAAGACATATTTCTATTAGCCAATTGAAAAACAATATTAAAATATTTGTCTCAATTTCTTTAGACCACAAACAAGGGACAAGTGTGTGTCCAAGTGGACAATCCATGGCCTAAATAAATGACCAATATGAATAAATAAGTTTTTCTATATATACCCAACTCTATTGATCCTTTCTTTGTTATGTGGCATTGCATTTTATAGTTCTAGATTGAGAAGACATGGCTTCCAAGGTAGGAAGAAGCCAATGGTCAACAAGTCCATTCCAATGGAACAAAAGATCTCCAAGGCAAGAAAAAGTTGCCTTTAGAGGGAAAGTCACTTGTAAGTTTAGGGTTGGGGTTCAAATAAGGTTATGGTTATGGTTAGGGTTAGTGTTAGGTTTGAGGTTATAGGTAGATTAACCTATAAAATAATATTTTCTTTCCTTTTCTAAGTCTATTATTACAATATCAAATTGATCAAGAAAATCAATGTTTAAATGTATTGTTAATTAATTTTTTTAATTAGAATAAACTTAAAATAGAATGTATGATTCATTTTAACTTAGAATAGAATGTATGATTCATTTTATTTTGTTTATTTTGTAAATGCTATTTTTAGATTATTCTTTTATTATTATATTAATATAATATAAAAATAAATATTGTTCTTATTTTTATATTATATTTACTAATATGTAAAATTACTATAAAAATATATATTTAAAAATAATGTTCAGTAATATTATATTAAACATTATTATTATAATATTATATTTAATTATATGTTTAATGATAAATTAATTAGTTTATTATCATACAATACATTATTAGTCCTATTAGTATTATATTTAATTATATTATATAATTATATGTTTAATGATAAATCGCCTTAGATTATTAGTCTTATTTGGATAGGGATATTAATTGTTTGTTGGATTGCACTTTATCCAAGGGTGAAAATTAATTTACTTTTTAAAAGTTTCCTTTTTAAATTATGATTTTCTTCATTGATTTATTAAAATTTTGGTGGCTATATTATCATATTATATTCTTATTGTTATTGTATTATATATAGATATATATATTAATTTTAATACAATTATATGTTGAATATAATATAATTAAAAATATAATTATAACAATAATTGTTATATTATAATAGCATTGAAGCCAACAATTTTTTTGTTAGATTAAGTTTTAAATCTTATTTCCCTCTAGAAAAAGAAGACACAAAAAAGAGGTTTTTGGTATTAATAAAATTTTAGTTGAAAAATAAACATAGAGAGTTGGTTAGTGCTTAGCAAGTAAATAACAACACTATGCTAAGTAACAAAATCACAAGTAGTAATTGTTGTCAATAGATTTGCACCCAGTTGAATACAATATTCAACAACCTACTGAAACATGGAAACCTTCCTCAAATGTGGATGACCTGAGTGAGGAAGGAATCTCTAGAGTGAGCTGGTTCTCCGAATGATAAATCCTATTCTAAAACTTCAGAGGAAAAGGGATAGAAAGATGAACTGAAAACAAAACTTGAATCTAACTGATCATTAACTTATTATTCTAATAGAAATTAGATCTTGACACTCACAACAATTTCTCTATTACAATAGTTCCTACAATCTCACCAATACATGATTTCATCAATAATTCATATGAAGATTTAGAGACATCAAATACATCATATAACCTAAAAACATGAAATCCTATGCAGAAAAATCGTAAAAGTAGGACACTAGGGCTTCAAATCTGAAAACACAAAGCATCAAACTTTTGTTACCAGTCTTGAGACAAGAAAATGGAAAGAGGAACTCTACTATATTATTGAAACTGAAAGAGTGTCTATCTGAGAACTGAGTACAAAAGTTCACAAACTCTAGATGTGTATGAGCAGGAACTCCAATCTAAAACTGAGCAAGAGAGCTAAAAAGACTAAGTCTATCAAAGACATAACTCTCAAGAAACCCTAATCCGAGCTCAGGAAAAAGCTCAAGGAAAAAGGCTTCAAACTATCTCAAAAATTGCATAAAAGCAAAAAAAAGCATACTGCTATTATAATGAACCTGTTGTTAGAAACATAAAATTTTGATGATTTTACGGTTGTTCATGCTTATAAATTAACAAATAAGTCCTACCATGAGCATATTTTCCCCATTTTCCCCATATTTGTCCCATAAAATCCATCTAGGTTTGAGTATTTCACATTATGATCTATATCGGCATGAGGATATCATGGTCTCCCTGACCCAAATGTTGTGTATTTTTTGTTAATGTACATCTGTTGTTGTATATTGATGAGACTTCTTTGGTGTCACATTGATTAGAATTCATCTATAGGCACCTATTGGCAAGACACTATCTATTGTCTCAGCGACAAAAGAAAATTCATATCGGTGAGAGTGATATCATTGGGGTGAGGTCTCCCCAAGTGAGTCGTGTCTCACCGACTTGTGCACTGAAGAACTTATCGACCAGGCTAATTGGTATCGGGGTGAGGTCTTAGTGAAATCTTATTGTCTCACTGACTGATGCACGTGAACACTTCAGCCAAACAATTTGTATTTGGTATGTGGTCTCACTGAATGGGTCGTTTCTCACCGACCAATGCACGAAGAGGCTTATCGTCCAAGCTAAGCGGTATCGATGTAATATCTTGGTGAACGCATTATGTCTCATTGACTGGCACACAAAACAATGTTTTGATAAGACTAAAGTGTATTAGAATGAGGTCTCAGTGAATGCATTTTGTCTTATCGACCGCTGATAAGAATATACATTTCGGTAAAACTAATGTGCATCGGAGTAATGTATCATTGAATGTGCCAGGTCTTGTTGATAAAGCACATAAGGATTCTATTAAAGGACTTCGGGGTGAGGTCTCACCGAATGCCTCCGGTCTCACCGAAAGAGCACAAATGAGTTAATCAATAGTTTTCAGAATGAGGTTATGCAGTCGTGCTGACTAATTTGTCTTGCCGTAAGCGGTTTCATCAGTGAGAAAATCAATATGTCTCAACAACTAGAAAAGTATTACAAGGTATGTCTCGGTAAGAAATAGGGTAACTAATATGATGTCTCCCCGACTCTGAATTGTCATAGCGACACACTAAATAGAAAGAAAACTATCAACAAGACATAATATGATCTGTGAGACATCTCCCCAACAACAAAGGGTCACAACAAAACACAAAGAGCCAAAGGATGATTGTCGATGAGACATTGTATCTCGGTGTGACTATAGGATATCTCGGCGACTGTTCTACAAAGGCCTGAATACGATTGATTGCCGACATTAGAATATGAAGCGATGTGTCCTTTCAAATATTGGTGTATAAATATTCATTTTCGAAACAAAGAGACAACATCAGATTAGATTAGATATGATCTATACAGTAGGTAGATTAGAGATGGATATAGTAGAATAAAAAATTTTAGAACAAAGACTATGATGCATGATTTCAAATGGAGATATCAATGAAATTCAGTTGATGTGGTGGTTCATTTCTGGTGTCAATTATCTGTTGTGCTTATTGAAATTATTAATTAAGTTGTCTCCAAGATTGATGCTTTCTAGTTATTTAAATTGCTATAACAAGTTTATATTCAGTTTATCAGTGCACATTTGTTGTATCTGTGTGGTTAATTGATTGGTTCTTTTCTAGAAAAGATTAAATCCTTTGGGTTAATCACAGTAATCAGAGAAATTCATCTAGATAATTAAGAAGAGCTTAGTAGTCATAGTATTGCATGTTTATACAAGTTATAAACAAAACATATGCCAAAAAATTTGAGTTTTCTCTAGAAATAAGTTGCCCATTTCTATTTCATTTGACTTCGCACACCCAATAAGGCACTAGTCTCTACATTTTCACTATTTAGATTCATTCATTTTCTTTACATCTGTTAATTGAGCATATTAGGATTTAGTTTTGAATATTGCTATATGATTTATACCAAACTTGATTTCATTTGTTCACTCCCATTTTCCATTGTGGACAAAACATTTCAGGATAATAAGCACATTAAGTCTGCTTCATTCGTATAGGTATACCCACCTAGGTTTAGCAGCACCTGAAGAGTAGAAGGTTCAATTCATTTGACCTTGTCTATTACCCTAAAACGTACCAAGAGATTGGCAGCCTCTTGAGGTTTTGACCCTACATTTTTGAGAGCTAACAAATTGGCAACTCTGCTAGGGACAAACATCAGAAAATTCGGTTCCAGCCTATCCATCCATAGAGTCAATAAAGTTATAAAATTGGTCTTTAACCAAAGGTTCACAATTGTTTCATTTGCACTCCCCATCTGAGCCACACACTTAACAAATTGGAGACTTTGCTCGGGAATAACATCAGAAATTTTGGTTCTAGGCTTTCCATGTAAAGAGTCAATATAAATTTCACATTTGAAGTGAGGAGATTCCGCTGGGGAGAAGATAAAAAATAATCATTTTCCTACTTTCGAAAAAGTAGGTGGTGACTCTGGTAAAAACTTGATGAAGAATGGATAGACAATCTAAAAATGATGAATGTGCCAAAAGTCTTTAGAGGGCCCTTCTTGCAATAAGAAGAAATAGAGGAGAATTTGGGCATTCTTTGATTTGTAGAATGTTAGAAGCTTGTATGCAAATTCCTACGAATTACAAGCTCCATGGACCCAAGTTTATTAAACAGTTCATGAGAGTATATTGGACCAATTCAATTCATTGGCCTAAGTCACTAAAACCAGTCCCTTTTGACCAAGTGAATGTGCTGATTGATATCATAGATAAGGAAAGGGATGAGGATAATTGTGACATCATTGATGAAGACAGAGACACTGGTCAGATGATGCAGCCAGTAGAAGATGAGACATGTGCAGGTAAAAGCAATTCCTATGACAGCCTACATGAGGAAGATGAAGATATTGAAATTATTTCCTACATAACAGATTGTGACAGGGAAAGCAGTGTGTGTTATGTGGGATCCAATGAGTATTCAAATTATGATGAGGAACTTATGGATTCTGACTTACATCAAGGTGATTCTTGCAATTCTTGTGATGATCAAGAGGAAGAAGCAATGGGAAATGTTGATTCATTTGATAGTGAGTATATAATACCTCCAGCTGCAGTTGAAATCCATGAAGACACATTTGATAAGAAGAGATTTGTACATCTGAAAATGTTTTCCAAACTTTTTCAAACCCATTGTATGATGAAGAGTTAAAAGAAGATCAGATGATATTTTGCAAAGGTGTGCCCAAGAATGAATTTTAGGTATTTTCAAATCCACTTTATGATAAAGAGGAGATATTCTCAGACAAACAAAATGATGGAATAATTGACTGTGCTAGTAATGTTTCTGATTTTTCATTCTCTGATAATCTTGGACCTCTTTTTGATGATGAAAAAAGTGAAGAATATAACTATAGTGATGAAAATGTTGAGACTTGTTCACTCAACAGTGAGCAAATTTCAGATTTGCTAACTCTTGAATATCAAAGATATGTACATAAGGGTGATTATGAAGTTTTGTGTCCAGGTTACATTTGTTTTGATAGTGAAAATTCTTTGTGCAATGATTCATATGACTCCTTGTACATTTCTTGAAATGATGGAGAAACCTTTGAAGTTGATAAAAAAATTGTGTCCATTCAAGATGAGGTATGTGATCTTGAAATTTCTAACTCATATGGAGAAGACGTTTATTTGCATACCAAGGATGATAGAAGTCCAGCATTGATTGGTTCATATATGCATGATTTTGAAGATATGAGTCATAATCCAATATCGTTTTCAAATGGATGTCAAAGAGGTGCAAAAGGTTTCAGATTTGTTTGTTTCAGATAGTGTTGATATGACAATTTTTTTTGTTTTTCAAGAGAAGCACTTTGATGGTGAATTTTCAATACAGCTGGGAGAGTGTTCATAATACATAATAGTGAATATGCATGTACTTTGTATGCTGGAGATAATAGAGATTTTCCCCATGATGATGAAGAATTTGAACTGCAGAATGGTGAAGGGAATTTGGGCCAAGTTGAACATGATGATTCTCTAAAAACTTTCAATAATAGTGACCGGGAAGATTGCATGAATATCTTTAAGAAAAATCTGATGAACTCAAGACAAAACCAGGTATTTGACAGGGGAAAGTATGGTTTGAGTTTTAGACCGTAACAATTCAAAACTTATGAAGTTGAAACACAAAGGATTAAGGGTTGCCAATGCATGGACAAATTTTGATAATCCTCTTTAAAATTCTTTTCCATGCACAGTAGTTTAGGATTTTGTTCATTTCCATTTCCATTCATTCCATTTTTGCTCATATAACCCATCATCTTGAGTCTAGTCTGCTCACCCACAGATCTGGATCCTTGCAATGATCTCACAATCATTCATCCCCAAACGGAGCCACTGTTAGAACCATAAAATTTTGATGATTTTATGGTTGTTCATACTTATAAATTTCCAAATAAGTCCGACCATGAGCATATTTTCCCCATTTTTCCCATATTTGTCCCATAAAATCCACCTAGGTCTAAGTATTTCACATTATGATCTATATCGGCATGAGGATATCATGGTCTCCCCAACCCATTGTGTATTTTTTGCTAATTTACATTTGTTTTCGTCTATCGGCGAGACTTCTTTGGTGTCACATCAATCAAAATTCATCTATAGGCACCTATCGACAAGACACTATCTATTGTCTCAGCGATAAAAGAAAATTCATATTGGTGAGAGTGATATCACCAGGGTGAGTTCTCCCCAAGTGAGTCATGTCTCACTGACTTGTGCACCGAAGAACTTATCGGCCATGCTAATTGGTATCGGGGTGAGGTCTTAGTGAAATCTTATTGTCTCACTAATTGATGCATGTGAACACTTTGGCCAAACAATTTGTATTCGGTATGTGGTCTCACCGAATGGGTCGTGTCTCATCGACCAATGCATGAGGAGGCTTATCAGCCAAGCTAAGCGGTATCGATGTAATATCTTGGCGAATGCATTATGTCTCACCGACTGGCACACAGAAAAATGTTTCAGTAAGACTAAAGTGTATTGGAATGAGGTCTTAGTGAATTCATTGTTTCTTACCGACCACCGATAAGGATATACATTTCAGTAAAACTAATGTGCGTCAGAGTAATGTCTCATTGAATGCGCTAGGTCTTGCCGATAAATCACATAAGGATTCTATTAAAGGACTTTGGGGTGATGTCTCATCGGTGAGAAAATCAATATGTCTCAACGACCAAAAAATTATTACAAGGTATGTCTCGGTAAGACATAGGGTAACCGATATGATGTCTCCCCAACTCTGAATTGTCACAGTGACACACTAAATAGAAAGAAAACTATCAACAAGACATAATATGATCTATGAGACATCTCCCCAACAAAAAAGGGTCACAACGAAACACAAAGAGCCAAAGGATGACTGTCAATGAGACATTGTATCTTGGTGTGATTATATAGGATATCTCGATGACTGTTCTACAAAGGCCTGGACACGATTGATCGTCGACATTGGAATATGAAGTGATGTGTCCTTTCAAATGCTGGTGTATAAATATTCATTTTTGAAACAAAGAGATAACATCAGATTAGATTAGACATGATATATATAGTAGGTAGATTAGAGATGGATATAGTAGAATAAAATTTTTCAGAACAAAGACTATGATGCATGATTTCAAATGGAGATATCAATGAAATTCAGTTAATGTGGCAGTTCATTTCTGGTGTCAATTGTCTGTTGTGCTTATTGAAAGTATTACTTAAGTTGTCTCCAAGATTGATGCTTTCTGGTTATTTAAATTGATATAACAAGTTTATATTCAGTTTATCAGTGCACATTTGTTGTATCTGTGTGGTTAATTGATTGGTTCTTTTCCATAAAAGATTAAATCCTTTGGGTTAATCACAGTAATTAGGGAAATTCATCTCGATCATTAAGAAGAGCTTAGTAGTCATAGTCTTGCATGCTTATACAAGTTATAAACAAAATATATGCCAAACAATTTGAGTTTTCTCCTGAAATAAGTTTCCCATTTCTATTTCATTTGACTCCGCACACCCAATAAGGCACTAGTCTTTGCATTTTCACCATTTAGATTCATTCATTTTCTTTACATCTGTTAACTGATCATATTAGGATTTAGTTTTGAATATTGCTATACGATTTATACCAAACTTGATTTCATTTGTTCACTCCCATCTATCATTGTGGACAAAACATTTCAGGAGAAATAAGCACATTAAGTCTGCTTCATTCGTATAGGTATACCCGCCTAGGTTTAGCAGCACCTGAAGAGTAGAAGGTTCAGTTCATTTGACCTTGTCTAAACTACCCTAAAATGTACCAAGAGATTGGCAGCCTCTGAGGTTTTCCACCTGCATTTTTGAGAGCTAACACCTGCCAAGCCTCTAAAAATAGGCTGGATCTGCTTTAAAATCCCAAAAAACACCTTATCTCTCCAAGATAAGACTCAAATTTGACCAAAAGAAGAAGTCAACAATGAATCCGCTAAAAATAGCAAGAAATCATAAAACAATTTATAAAAGATTGCTTTACGATTCTGCTTTACAGGATTGCAGATTTTACAATTTATCTACCTTTTGCAATTAAAGATTAAAAATCTTTTGCAAAAAAGAAAACCTTCTTATGTCTCCATTACAATGCTTTGATTTTCTCAAAAAATCATAAAAATATTAATGCATATCATCATCTTCTCATCAATCTCCAATTTATTTCTTCAAAATGAATTAAACAAAAACCTTAAATAGATAATCATAAAAAACTATCCCTAGGTCATAAGGTATCCCACCATAATATTCTCATTGTTTTCTCATAAAACAATAATATAATCCTCATTCAAGTCCTCACATTTCACTAAGGCAAAAAGAATAAGTCATAAGACCTAACACATCGACCTAACATACAAATTTTAGCCTCCACATATATCAAACTTCAGACTTTGATTAAATATGATGTAAGGATTATCCCATTTGAATTTCCATGTGCTATTTTCCCATTGTGAATATTTTGGATGATTATGATGTTGGGTCAAAATAGGGCATGAGGAAAACAAGGTCAAACCCTAAATTATTTCATTTTGCACTCTTCACTTTAAAGGACAAGAGCTCTGCCTGAGAGCACATTGCCATGGTGGTTGAGCTCGGTCTAAGAAACTCCATGCTCGATAATCTTCATCTCCACCTTCCTGTAGCTGAACTCCTCAATGGGTAAGCTTGGATTTGAGAGTATTGAAGTTCTTTTATTCCATTCAAAATCAAGAAAAACATTAAGGCCACGACCTGTTCATGGTGATTTCTAACTTTCTTTTTAACCTTCTTGTGACTTCGCCTTGCTTAGCCGACCTGTTTTGAGCTCAAGGTTAATTTGAAAGCTCTATGAGAGAGCTCGCTCATGGGTTTTTGCTTTTGCTTCTGTGCACAAGGTAAGATATTAACTCATAGCTTCTATGTCTTCACATTTTTGTTCATTTTAGCCTTAAGGCCGTGGCTAACATAGCCTCTAATACATTTCTTTGTATCTTCTGTGCTTATTTGAAAGACTACAAACCTTGAGCTTGAGCTCTTTGTATCTGTATCTGCATTCTTTCCCTTCACTGGCCACCATATATGTATTGTAGAAAGCATTATTAGAGGCTTTGGGCTTGACCCAAAACAAGAAATCCACCTTCTTGTGTATTTGAAGACATATCCACATATGGGTATTTGAAATTTCTGAAGAAAACTATATTTTCTCCATTTTGAAGCTTGATTCACCACAGGAAATTTGCACTTTTATGTCTTTGCTATTTCATTTAAAAACCCCATATGGGTTCGTTCTGAGAGTTATAATTTCTGTATTTAAAACCAAACCCACATGCGGGAACTTTGTATATCCATTTGCATTTAGCCATGAGCTTGACCCACGATGACTGGTTGTCTTTTAAACTTTGAAGTTGAACAATACTCTTCATGGGTATTGCTATCAGCTGTATTCCTTGCATTGTATCTCATGGAAAAACCTTTAGGCTTGGAGTCTCTCTTTTTGTGAATGTTCTGGCCACAACTGTACGTATCTTAGAAAATACATTTATTAGACTTTTGGGCTTGACCCAAACAGGAACTCCTTGCTCCCTCACTTTTGAGGACAAACCGAATATGGGTATTATGAAAGTAAAAGGAAAGCTGTATTTTCTAACTTTGAAGCTCAACTCAAGAACAAAACTCCTTCTCTATACCTATTACCTCACATAAAATTCTCAACTAGGTTGATAGAACAAGCTGTTTTGTTGTTGAGATAAGAATACCCACATGGATGATTGGAAACGGTGAAAAATCTGTATATTTATTTGAAACCCCAATGTGGGTATTGGGTATGTCTTGAGGATCATGATGGGCCAAAAAGTGGCAATATAATGGGTATGTGGTGAAATTATTTTTTTTACCAAAATTAATGAAATAAAAGGGTTTTTAAAGGATATTCTCAGATTTCCACCAATATAAATTATGATTTACTTTTAATTTAATAAGTAATTATTATTCATTTTCTATTCAAATTATGACTAAAGTCTTGATTCATAGGTTGATTGAAAAAAATCTATAGCTTTCAAATGGTATCACATTTTTGAATCAAAACATGCGTCACATTCTATGCTTTGCATACTATAGGATTAAAAAAAGAAAAAATTGAATTTCATGAAGTTTTGACCAAGTTAAGGTGGTTAGATATACATGTTTTATATTTTTTAAAAGTTGTAATAAAATTTCATAATTAATTATTTACTTGGAAAAAAATTTACAAAAATATGCATCACATCAGGGAATGAGTCATCTACTTATATCTAAATATTATAAAAAATATTATCATTTTATTGTAGTTAGGGTGAATTATGACACCTACTTCTTATTTTCCTAAAATTTAAGTACCATTGCATTGAAATTTTAAATTTTCACCAAATAGTTTTTTATTTTTACACAATCCTAGTCGTTTAGAAACTAAATTCAATTTACTATAGATTCTATTTTTACATATTTTTTAAATAATAAAGATAACTTATTCAAAATTTCGTAAAGTTGCCCTAACCTAATTTTTTCTAAATTTTTTTGCCACTTAAGGGCCTATTTTTTTCCATGATGATCCGCACATACCCTACTTGCTGCTTGTTGTATCATTTTCCTTCAAAATAAAAACCCCTGTGAGAGTAACAAAAATATGTGTGTTTATCTGTATTTAACTTATGGGCTCGACCCCACTCTTATTTCTGCATCTTCAGTAATTGTGTAAGAATTGAGCTTCTTTATCATCCGAATTCCTTACTTTTAGCATGCTTCTGTATTTGTCTCTTCATGAAGAAAAATGAACCATAGACTTATGAAATTATGGAAATGTATCCTTTGTTTGAACTATAGCCATATGAGTTCATGTTGTTTCCTTTTCCACACAGAATTTATTTTTGACTGAATTTGTAGATTATTTATTCCAGCATAATCTGCTCATTTGAAAATGACCCTTATGTGTTTAAATTCTTGTCAAAATTGTGCAAACTTGTCAATATGATACCTATAATTCCTTTAGATGTATCTTGAAGGGCATTTGAGTGTTGTAAATCCTTGAAATTATATCAACTACACCGAGCAAAGATGGTTCTAGTATAACGTCTAGTTGGCATGGAATGAGCCAAGTGGAATAAATGGATCATTAAAGGTTGTGAACTAGGTACTTTCCCTTTGGCAGAGCTAGAAAGTACAACCGCATTGGTGAATGTAATTATCACTGAGATATTTAGTCAAATTGTTTAAGTTTTAACATGTAACCTATGCAATGAAGTAAGGAATAAAGTTTTGTAATGAGGAATGAAGAAATAAGTTGTGTTCCTATTGTAATCTTGTATAAGATGATCTTATGATATCATCTAACAAGTGAATGATAGAAACTCCAAGAAATAGGAGTGAATCTGATATAACACCGTTATTTGCAAAATGATTGAGCATGATGTAAGTCTTAAGAGACTTATTTGTTTGATGTGCTTGTAACGCAATCTCTAACCCACTATAAGCTTTTAGAAAATCTGAATACAGTGCAGCAATCTACTCCCTTGTAGCGACTTAGTCAAGTCACACAGTGTATTAACAGTGTTCTTCTAGATTTTGACACTTGGATTTTTGGTGAAATTCCTTTTAATACTGGCAAGGATTGTCATTGTTTATTCTTTATTTTGAAATGGTCTAGCCACTGAATTTTGAAGATTGTTTATCTTATGACTGATTGGTCAAAATTTGATTTATTATTGGAAGAGCTCATTCTTTGATTTATTGTTGAAATTCAAACCTCTTATATTTTGATATTGAGTTGAGTTTTTGTGGTGGCTATACAAGAACTTTTGGTTGTTCACTATGTTGGATGTAATGCTCTTCTCTATCATGACCTAGATGGGCCTCTGATGGATTGTGTAAGGGAGTAAATTGTGGAAATGCACCTGATATGTCCTTAGCTTTATAGATGGAAGAAACCTTGAATGGAAAGGAATTGATTCCGAACCCTTTTAGGGTTATATAATTGATATGTAAGTTATCTGAAAGAGGTACACTTTTGGAACCTTGTGTTATGGTATGTGGGTGGACAGGTAGTCTAGTAAGCCCAAGTGAATAATCTCTCAAGTCGAGCAGGGTGGTGAACCATTACTACATGGATTGCAAAGCGTATGTATATAAAACTATGGCCATAGTGAGTGTCATTGCCACAACGTGCACTCGTCAGTTCATGGTACTCTAGACACTTAGCTAACCAGAGTTGTTGTACTTAGTAGGAGGGTATCCTTAGTAGTGCGACAGAGTTGGTTAAGTGGGGGTACACACCAAAGCTCAGATGGCAACTGTGAGGGTTTCCAACACAACCTTTCATCGAAAGGTAGGACTGCTTCCAATTAGGAAGTGTGCGGAGGAACTGCTTAAGTCTGTGGTTGGAAGGAACAATAGCTAGGTGATGCGTTCCCTCTTTTTTGTGGCATGCCAAGTCTTGGAGGACAGTTGAACTAGAAAAGGAAATCTGATCCTTTCTCTTGTATTTATTTATCATCTTATTTTAATGATGCATGAAATAAATAAAATTGGTACTTGATGAAAATATTTTTAGCTAGAAAAGTGAAGGTTGATGTTACTCTTTATATCTTACATGAGGAATAGTGGTGCTTGATATAACTTCTATAATTTTGTTAACAAGGTGACTCCATTTGAGACATTGGACAGGAAAAGATGTCAAACTCCTATAAGATAAGTAAGCTAAAAGATAGGATTAGCATTAGTCCAGAAATGTCATAAATGGATAAACAAATCAAATAGATCAAGAGATTGGTGAAAGATGATAATAGATAGAAAAGTTCAGAAAGTAAGAAATGTTTTCCAAACTAGCTCCTAGAAACAAAGGAATCTTCAAAAATTCTTGAAGTTATCAATTCCATTAATTTTAGAATCATTTTATTCTTAGCTATTACCCAAGGGGGTAAAATGCTTTATATGAATTACATTTGAAAGTATATCGCAGATGATAATTATATTTTGAGAATGTTTTACAGGTATAGGACCAGGGGGTGGTCATGATTGAGCTTCTTAAATGCAAGGTCTAGTAGGACCGATATCTAAAGGGTAAAATGCCATGGAAAGTTTACCATGATTTTATATCAAATATTTTCTAAATTTCTTATGCTTTTGCAGGGTAAACAAAAGTTTTGTCTTATAAGGTTTCAAAGGCATTGGATCATCGAGGACAATGACTCTTATGGGGGGAGATATGTTACACCCCTAACTTTAACTATGCTTTACTTCTTTACTTTGAAGTAATTAGTAGATGATTATGCATGTTTCAATGATTTGACGTTTAGTTAAATGGTTAGAAAATTCAATGTTTTCATGAGTCATGTTTATTTGACTAAAATTTGACATGAGTTTAAAAGTTGTCAAGATGTGATGATTTCATGAGGATTATGAAAATGATTACTGAAACACTAATATTGTGTTGTTGATTGCAAGTTGCATTAAGGAAATAGGTTTTCGACCTCCGAGAAAGGGAGGGAGAACATCATCAGAGAGAAGGGAATAGATACAAGGAATAGAACAGGTTGTCAACATCTTAAGTCTATTTCTAGTTGCTAAATGTCAACCTAGTCATTTTGGGGATAGTGACGTCGTCAAGGTTGAACTTTTGTTATTTCACGATTGAGACAACTTTATGTTGAATATGTCACTTCTCATGTCGTGACGATGTTATGCTATGACCTCAATTGCATAATTAGTCATTCAATTTGTCTATTTTTCTTTTAATAGTTTGAATCGACTTATTAAGTCGAGGAACTAATATTATAACCCAATTCCTTGCAAAAGGAAGTCATTTTGATGATCATCCTTGAGTTCATTTTAAGGAGTGAATACGCCCGAGAGACGACAAAAGATCAACGTTGTCGATCGTGTAAGATGGTGTTACCAACCCTAAATTTTGGGAATGATTTGTCATTTATATGTGTTGTTTTGGTGATACTTTAACGACTAAGCCAGTTGTTGAGTCCACTATTTTGACGAGGCTCCTTTTCCGGAGGGGCATGACATATCGATATGTTTGCTCAACTCAATTGAGAAGCTTATTGATTATTGAGATGGCATTGATATGCCTATTCATATAAGTTTTTCTTTCTAAATAACAAAATGGCTTTTGTTTAGCCACGACCAATAAGGTGAACGTGGAAAAAGTCTAAACTCAGATTATTAAAAATCATGTTTAGATCGGGCATCTCCCTAAGATAGCATGGGTTCAAACTTTGTGTTTGGGCATTCCACGCATGGGAACGTGGCTCCCTACACGTAAGCCAAAATTTAACTGACTTCTAGTCTCTAACCGCTTCAAGAACCAGTTACTATAATTGTCTTTATATCGGTTATTATAACTAATTCTTGCGGGCATTTTTCGGGGGTCTCCACTGATAGTCGGGGCCTGGTCGGTGTTTCAAACAAAAAGGCATGTGAGAGTTTTTGGAGTATCTTAGAAGAGGGTGGGAGCCCTTTCAGAAGGAATGGAACCACTAAATTGCCAGCGAACCTTATTCACTTGAGCTAGGATTGTAATGGGAGGCTTGACTAAAGACCCTGAGCATAAAGGAGAATGGCGGAAGTTAAAGTCGATGCTCATCTAACTGTGAGAAGACAGTGAGGATTACTTGAATGGTACAACAACTTGTGGAGGAATACAGAAAAAGGAGGAAGTTTGTGTGTTGCGCCCAGCCGGATTGTTGGACCTTTAATCTCAAAGCCTCCTGGCCGAATGCAATGTTGACCTGCAGTACAGATGGAACGTCATTCTCGCATCTGCCTCCGGGGAAAAGTTGGATGATGAGAAAGCCATCATTATTAATGCATGTGCTTCGAGAGAGGAAGTGAAGGGAAGAACTAGAACAATCAACTAAGATTCAGAAATATAGGAAGGTATGAGGTAGCCGTGGAAGGCTAGTGTTTGATTTAGTATATGGGCGTACCACTGATGATTATATAGAGATATACAACAACACTTCGAGATAGTGGAGAAGATAACATGATGGATGGGAGCAAGATAGCCTAAAGAAAACTCTTGTTGCTTGTGTTAAGAATGAACCTTTTGGCCAAATTGGAGGAGAAAATTAAAGGCATATATGTGAAGACATGGGAGTCAATGAAAGAAGGGCCTGTGAACCCGTGGCAAGGGGGGGATAAAATATCTATAGCCTGTGAACCTTTTTCCTTCCATGGGAAAATATAAAAGATAGCTAGAGACTTTGGAGGTAAATATTCCAAGCTGAGGGCATAGTGTTGCCATTCCTTACTGACAACTAGTCAAGGTAAGTAATCTTTCTTCTTTAATATTGGACCTTTCCTTTTCTTTGTATACATGTATACATTGTGAAAATAATGGTTATGAAAACCAGTAATGGGGCAGTCTTGCCTATAATCCACATCATGCATGAATCTTTGTGAGACTTATTTACATGTACACAACGTGAAAGCATATTTCTTGATTGTTTTAGAGTGATTTAGATACTTAAAAGGTAGTCGGGGTATGTTCCCTCGAACCCTTCTTGGCATAGATAAGGTTGGGAATGTAGCATGAAACCATCATTGCTTAATATGAGATTCTTTCCATTATTAAAAGGTAATATCAAACCGTAGTTTCTTGGTTGGTAGTGAACCAAGCTTGACTAATTGAGAAGTAAATAAGTGGGAGAAGGACTGAAGCACAACTAAGTGCTAGATTTTCTATCAAGAATGCTTACTCGAGTAATGTATAACTAATTCTTGAGTTCTTAATAACTACTTGTTGAGTGACTTTGTATTAATAATTGGGTCCTTGGAAAGGAAAGCCCTCTTTCCTTCCTCGATATGTTCCTTATTGAAAACTCCTTGGTGGGGTATTTGAAAAGGATGTCTATATACTTTTTATAACCTTATGTGCGTCTTGATGACGACATGGTGTCGTCCATATGGCTAAAGACACCTGAGAGTGGGTGAGAAGGGGAAACCTAACTTATGTTGGAAGATTGACTTAGATCAAGATTATTGATATGAAATGATAGTATTCTTTTAGATATTATATTGGTAAAGAAATAGATTGAATACTATGTTTATTCATGTATGTAAAATGTGAACTCAAACAATGTCAAGTGGTCTAGGAAAGACTAGAAGCAATTTGTTCTTATGATTAATTACACTTATGTTATTACTCTTGGAAAATCAAGGATGTTGATATTTCCATGTGTTGGGTTAGAGAAGCTAAACCCTAGTATTGAAACAAGGAGGATGTAGGGAGTCTATAACTCTTATGTCGGATATGATATTGTACATATATATACTGATTGACAGTGAAAGGTTGAGAAAACCATAGAACAAGATAGGAAGTCTTTATAATACCTTAAGAGATTCTACGATAATGTCGAAACTCGATTTAACGCATCAAGATGTTGGGTATTGAATCTTGAGAGTAAAATGACAGGAAGTCATAAACCCTAGATATTGCAAGGATGCAATAAGGGACTTTTAAAAGGGTTGAAATACCTAAATCTTTACATTGAATGAATATCCTAGATTAAGGATTAGTTCTAAGTCAGATTTGCTAGAATGGATTTTCTATAATGACTAGTTTGAGTCTAGAGTACCAAATAAAGTAAGAAAAACTATAGGATGAGATAGTTTCTAAGATGAGTCAGAGGTGTGTGTCTAGATGGAATGACCAATCAGAATTATCATACTTAGCTAGAAGGGATCTAGAGTTGTATGGTCGATTGAGTTTTGTAGTACACATCACTAGGACTCAGATGGTGAAACTTGGCAGTTCCTTATATCTATACTCTTTGAGAAGGGTCGGGTTACTTCTAGTTTGGAAGTGCGTGGGGGACCACTTGAGTCTGTGGTTGGAGGAAAAGCACTCGGATGATGCTCTCCCTCTATAGCAATAGACTTTTTGAGGCTTGTGAAGATAGAGATCGACATTCTAGATGTAGTGAACTCCATGTTTTGGCTTATGATAGAAAAATCTATGAGGTAAAACTATTCTTTATGCCAAATTTATTTTATGTGATATAAATGAATTATGTAAGGAATTAGCTTGATTCTAGTTATGATTACATATGAATTCAAGTTTGAAATTTTCTAGAAGAGTTTTACTTTATTCTTGTGCTTGTGCAAATGTTTTCACTTTTAATATAAAAAAATAAAAAAATCTCTCTCATGTTTACTAAGTTTATTTACCTTCTAGTAAATTCTTGAGTTTACTTGTGTATTAAGAGGTGGAATGTTACATAACACTTAAACTTAAACTGGGTAATTTCACCTCATGATATAATAATAATTTTTCACCCACCCAACTAACTCCAGGTTGAGGCTTAAAAATTTGGTAACAGTAATAAAGATATTCTCAAAACAAAAATCACGTAAGTAGTAATAAAGATTAATAAAGATAGTTTGAATATAAAAATTAAGATTAATTTAATATATGGGAACATTAATTTTTTTTTTAGAATTTAGATAGTAAATTTTAATTATGTTTTAAAATATAACAAGTAAATAAATCTCTTCAAAAAGTGTGTAAATATTTTTGATAAAACAATTTATTGAAATGGGATAAAATTTTAACCTTATTTCTTTATTATTATGGTCTTTGTGGTAGAAAAAAAAAGCACTTGGAAAAATGCCTTGAAAAATTGCAAATAAAAAGTTGAAGTTCAGATCCCTCAAAATCCACCTTGAAAAATTGCTAATAAAAAGTTTATGCTAGGATCCCTCAAAATCCTCCTAATGCTTAAAAAATTTTAGCTAAAGAAAATTAATGAATAAAACGTAGGAAAATTTCCGGCAATGACAAATTCACCTCATGGAAAATTTACCACTAGCAATTCATGACGGTGAATTTTCCATGAGGTGAATTTGTCGTGAGGTGGATTTTGTCACCTTGAATTGTTGGCGGTGAATTTGCCTGAATACTATTAGAATATTTGTTTGAATTTCTCAAGACCACAAACAAGGGACAAGTGTCCATGACCTAAGAAATTGACCAATATGAATAAAAAAGCTTTTCAACAGTGAATTTGTCTGAAGTCTATTAAAATATTTGTTTGAATTTCTCAAGAACACAAACAAGGGACAAGTGTCCATGACCTAAGAAATTGACCAATATGAATAAAGAAGCTTGACCAATATGAATAAAGAAGCTTTTTTACCGTGAATTTGTCTGAAGCCTATTAAAATATTTGTCTGAATTTCTCAAGACCACAAACAAGGGACAAGTGTCCATGACCTATGAAATTGACCAATATGAATAAAGAATTTTTTTAATGGTGAATTTAACTCAAGCCTATTAAAATATTTGTCTGAATTTCTCAAGACCACAAACAAGGAACAAGTGTCCATGACCTAAAAA
>VDFB02193867.1:700232941-700327876 GCA_007258455.2 Sequoia sempervirens
AAGTTAAGCTCCCACCGAAATAAGATGGCTTCGCCAGGAGGTCTCACTGACAGTGAAGGGTCTCACCGATAGCGAGCTCGTTGAAGGATTTTACCTTCAGCATAAGGTCTCGCCGACCAAGAGGGTGTCTCCCCGAGATGAAGTGAGCTCGGGCAGAAAGAAGGTGTTCGCCATGATGTCTCCCTGACCAATGGAGGTCTCCCCGATATGAAAAAAGTTCACCCAAAGAACTTGAGCTCAGTAAGAGGTCTTCCCGACAAGATGAGGCCTTGCGGACAGATGATGAAGTGAGCTCACTGAAGGGGGTTACCTTTGGCATAAGGTCTTGCTAACCCATGGGAGTCTCATCAAAATATGATCAGAGCTCAAGGTGACCGAAATGCGCTTGGTGAAGGGTCTCACCAATGGAGGAGTACAGCGGTATAACTCGCAAGGATCGGTATGACCTCCTTCTGACTAAAGGAACTCTTGCCGAATGTAGATGACTAGGCAATGAAATGGCGACATCGGTGACTCCTAAGGGCTCGCCATGATTTCTGGCCGAAAATGATTGTCTCGCCAATGCTACTCTATGATATCGATATAACTTTTGGGCTCGCTCTGAACTCTTGCTAATAGTTGTGAGCTATGTTGATAACCATCAAAGGGCGTAATCGCATCGGCGAGACACTTCTAGTGTCTCACCGAGATGCGATTCTGATGAAGAGATTTGACTAACTGGCAGCTTGTGTAAAGTAATGACCAACCAATTAGAGGGAGCTACGTGTGGACTATCGGGTAGCCCGACCGTGCCAAGAAGATCAACAGGAGGAACACGACTTGGATCTGCCCTGAGCTCAGAAGCATTCAAAGTAGCTTGGCAAGGAGATTCGAAGACGAGGGACACGAAGACCAGAAGTGAATGCAGTAGTTGCAAAAGACCAAGGAAGCCATTCCTAGAGTGACTCCACACTGATATGGAAACAGGGATGTAGCATTAATTTCATCAAAAAGATCTATGTGATCTTTCTAAACGCCAATATTTTGTAAGCCCTAGAGGTTTCCATATCTTCAGATATATGGCATTTTTTCCTCTTGTAAATGGGTTTCTGGGACAGTATTCTCGAAGTCACATTTTTTAACAACTCTCTCACCAATGTATAAGTTGTAACTCCAACCGTAATCTAGAATGTTATGAGCTTTCTACCTTGGAAGCCAGTGTTAATGTTTGTATTACTCTCATTTTTGTATTTTTAGATTATGCAAGTTTTCAACTGTGTTTTTCTAAATCTGTATTCATACCTTAAAGCTATGAAATTCATCTTTCCTTCTTAAGATATGTATGTAGATCAAGCCTTTTAAGAATGATGCATAAGTCTAAAGGGGTTATGTTGAGTAAGTGAAATAGTGACCATTAGCTTTCCAGTGTATGTTCATCTTGTTTTCATTTCATGATTTCTTATCAATTCGGTGTATCACCATAGTATTTAGTTTCATTTATATTTAATCCTTCTCCCTTTCCCTTTACAGAATCAGTAGTTTAGGTGATACAAAAGGAAGCCGACCTTCTCAGGAGGTTCATTTCAACTTTAGGTGACCCACAGCCTTGAAATGATCCCATGTTTTTCTAGAAAGCTCAGTTTTTTATAACTTTTCATAGGGTGCTTTTCTAGCTTATAACAGTTTTTGGCATGCCCAGTGGGACTAGTTCCACATTATGCTATTGGTTTAGTATGCAACCAATAAGTTCCAGACTTTACATAAGTCATTTGTGCATACTTGGTGACTCTGTAGAGAGAAAGAACTTCAGAATCAGCGCCTTCTACAGTTTATGAGAAGAGTTCAGACAAGGAGCAGCTTAGTTCCTTTCGAGTATTTGTAGTTGTCACCACCAAGAAGACAAGGCAAAGCAACATAAAGGATAGGAATAACATTTGCTTATGCTAGAAGAGCCAAGTCTACTCCTCCATCCGTGAGATTCCAGATCACTGTTCCACCTTTTGTTTCACCTAGAGTGCAAGTAAATCCATCTTAGCCACCTCCAATGGCTGCTCCAAGGAATCAACCATTTGTTGCTTTCAATGGAGGGAGTCCCTTAAATTTGGCATAACACAATGACATTCCAATGGCAGCCTTGAAGAGTCTACCAACTTTCATGGGAGAAGATCAAACTACCCCGATTGAACACATGTGAGATGTGGCTTCATTGTGCGGAGTCCTTCACATAACTCAAGAGGATGTTGCTGTGAGATTATTAGCTGCTTCACTGAAAGAAAGATTTGTGCAATGGTATAGGGGCTTAGCAGTCAGTTCAATTGCAACTTAGGATGAATTTGGAGACAAGTTGCATAAACAATTTCAGAACAAGTCTGATAATTTGTCTTTATTGGAACAATTAACTACAATTAAGAGGGCTCCACAAGAGCAGATGAATGATTTCAACTTCAGATTTCAAAGAACCTAGGATAGAATCCCTACAATGGTGAGACCTTCACCTAAGTATGCCTTCTTGTATTATCTTAGAGCTATAAATAACAACATTTCAGTTTTAATACAGTCAATGGGAGGAGTTTCTTTGCTAGATACTTTTGAAATAGCAATCAGAGCTAAAAACAACCTAATATAGGCTGGTAAACTTGCTCCTAGGCCACCAATGCCTATATTTCTATATATTCATTCGAATATCCCTTTGCAGATACCACCTTTCACACCTTTTCCACTTCTTCCAGCTGTTGTAGCACAAGAAGCTACTATTTCAAGTTCTTCAATGAGTTGCAGGAGATCAAAAGTTTATTATAGACTTTTGGAAATAAGCTTGTGAGCTTGGAAAAGAAACAATCATATAACAGGCCTTATCAGTAGTAGAATTCAGGTCAACAATAGCAATATCAAGGTAATAGGCAAGCTTACCAAGGCAATTATCAAGGCCCAAAGCAGGGTGTAAATACTAGACCTTTTCAGGCTTATGCTCCAGCACCTGTTAGTGCAATTAAGGATCTTGTTCCTATTCAAAATAACTTAGCAGCATATTATGAGTGGTGCTACCCTTGTAACCAGCCTCATAATCAAGTTAAGTGCTCAAATGGACTCATCAATCAGGAACTTATGGTACAGAATGCCTCAAATTCACACCAGGATGCATTCAATGATGCATCTTCACAACATTAAGAGCAGCCTACCAATGAAGCTACCCTACTTAACTGGTAGGGTGAAGAATTATATGGATTGAACATAGATAATTCTCTGACTGCAACTAACACTAGGGTGAAGAAGAGAGCTTTCGATCTTGATCAAGCAGCTGACAAAGGAAAGGCAACAGTTGTAGAACCATCTACATTTCAAGTGACTCCTGTTTGGCAGAGGAATCAGCAACTCCCGGTCAAGGAGCAGCCACATTTGCAAGCTGATCATGTTGGCATAAATTATAAAGTAAACCCAACTGTACCCTATAATATTCTTGATAGTATGAAAAAGATGAATGTAATGATGTCTATGTGGGATTCATTAGCTATCCCAGGTCAAAAAGATATGTTACACTTTGCTTTGTCAAGTTTTAAAGTATCTGATCAGTTTGAGTCTCCAATAGGTCAAGCTAGAGCTATGTTAACAAACAATTCTCATGGAAATGATAAACAAACTAGCAAAGAGACAAGAAAAAAAGTTAAACCACTTCTATTTTATGTGTCAGTAATCATAGGTGATAAGTTAGTTCATAATTGTATGGTAGACAGCAAAGCTAGTAGCTCTGTGATGCCAAAGCAGATTGCTAACAAGCTTAGACTAAGGTATCAGCCTTTAAAGAAAGGAGTGATTCAATTGGATGGTACTTTTTTCAATACATTGGGCATCATTAAAGATTTGAGTCTTACTCTTCATGCTTGTCCCAATTTTTCAGTTCCTCAAGACATATGCGTCATAGACATTCCACCTTTCTTTTCCTTGTTCCTCTCAAGAGACTTTACAGCTAAGATAGGTGGTTATGTTTCAGCTGATTGGTCACATATGTTGTTTAGAACTAGATATGGAACCAAAGTCACTATTAAATCTAAAAAATTGACTAAAGACCATATTGAGCCATATAACCCAAGTCTTATCAATGCTGTCCCTACTGCTGCAGACACAAATTGTTTCATTTTTTTTTACAGTGAACTAGTTGTTGCTCAAGAACTTCAATCAGAATTTGTTCCCGATATGTTTCTACATGAGTGGGCAGCCAAAAATGTGTGGGACAGTCCTGAAGACCTTATTCAAGATGCTGGTATGGGTAACTATGTCATGCTTGATCCTGACGCAGAGATTCCAACCCTTGAAAAGGATCCAGATCAGTTGTTACAACATTAAAGTGGACTTTGGGAAATATTCTTTGATGGTTCCAGGAGCCAGAATGGAGCAAGTGGAGGTGCAATGTTGATTTCTCCATAAGGTGATAAGTACTTTTCATCTTTTCATTTTTCTTTTGCATGTTCTAACAACAGTGCTGAGTATGAAGGACTTATCCAAGGCCTTGAATGGGAAAGGAAAAGAGGAATTGACTGTTTGAAGGTCTATGGAGAAAGTGAACTGATAGTTAATCAGATCAGGGGGCTGAATGCTGCCAGGAATGATGCTTTAAAGTCTTACAGAAATAGAGTATGAAACATAGTTGAAGAATTTAATGCCTTCAATCTAATTTCTATTCCACGAAATCAGAATAAGCATACTAATAGGCTTGCAACAATTGGAGCACAATTTGATATCCTAGGTGATATTAAAAAGGATAAAATACAACAGTATGTCAAGGTGGTTATCAGGCCATTGATTCCTGATAATAACATTCACTAGCAGGTATTTGAAAGTGATGAACAGATTTTAACTTTTCTGCTCCAAGAGGATCAATTTTCTGTAGTAAACCTAGAAAAGATCAAACAGTAGTATGATGATCAAGTGATACAGCTGAAGACCAATAAACTTCCCAGAGGGTTGGTTACCTTAGAATCCATATTTAATTCTGATGATCAGCTTAAGAAGAATAAAGTCGGCATCCAAGTGAAAGAAGATCATTATGAGGAAGTTGAAATCTTTAAAGGTAAGCTTCTCAAATTGGGAAAAATTTGTTCAGCTAAAGATAAGAAAGCTTTCATTGTTTTATGCCAAGAGTATCATGATGTTTTTTCTTGGCAATATTTTGATTTAAGAGGGTTTGATCCTCATATTGCACAACATACAATTGAGTTAGAACCTAGTGTCAAGCCTATTAGACAAAAATAGAGACCATTGAACCCCAAGCTTGAACCTTTAACGATCAAAGAGCTGACTAAGTTAGTTGAGGGGGATATCATATTTCCAATTAAACACACATCCTGGGTTTCTAACCTTGTTCCGGTTAGGAAAAATAGCGGTGAGATAAGACTTTGTGTAGATTTTAGAGACCTTAACAGGGTATCTCTAAAAGATCATTATCCCTTACCCTCTATGGAACAAATTCTTCAAGTTGTTGTTGGTTCAGAGAGATTCTCTCTTCTGGATGGGTATTCTGGTTATAACTAGATTTTTGTCAAAGAGGAGGATTAGTATAAAACAACATTTACAACAAAATGGGGCACTATGGCCTATAAGAGAATGCCTTTTAGTTTATTTAATGTCAGTGCCACCTTTTAGTGTGCCATGGATATGGCATTTCAAAATTTAATTCAAAAATTTCTATTGGTTTACTTAGACGACATAACTGTATGTTCAAAAAATGCTGATGAACATTTGTCACATCTCAAGCAAATTTTTGAAAAATGTAGGGAATATGGAATATCTCTCAATCCGAAAAAGAGTATTTTTGCAGTTCATGAAGGTAAACTGTTAGGCCATATAGTATCAAAAGATGGAGTTACCATTGATCCTGAAAGAGTTGAAGCTATACTTGAACTACCATTACCCAATCACAAGAAAGGATTGCAGAGCTTTTTAGGGAGAATTAACTTTCTAAGAAGATTCATTCTTGATGTTGCGAATTTACTATAGCCCTTGACCACCATGCTTAAAAAGAATGCAGTTTTCAGTTGGACTATAGAGGCAAAACATAGTTTTGAAGAGATCAAGGAAGCTTTAGCATCAGCTCCAACACTGGTAAATCCATATTTCTCTAAAGACTTCTTGTATGCTAGTCCAGAAGAACAGTGATAACTTAGAGCAGCCAATAGCATTCTTTATTTGGGGACTTACTGATTATGAAAAAAAATATACATTTGTTGAGAAGCATGTTCTTGTTGTGATCAAAATCCTAAAGAAGTTTAAACCTCTGGTTTCAAACAACAAAATTCATGTTCTGATTGCACACCCAAGTGTGAAAGAATTTTTGTTGAATAAAGATCTGAATGATAAAAGAGCAAGATGGGTCACTAAGGTTATGGAATACGATGTGGATATCAAGATCACCAAGTTGGTTAGAGGTAAAGGTCTTTGTGAATAGCTTGTTTCAGGGTCAAGCAGTGAAAATGACTTAGAACAGGATACTATTCTTGCTAATGCAAATGAACCCCAGAATGGTCAGGATGATATGCCTCTGATAACAACAAATTGGGCTCAAGACATGACCCATTTTTTACAAACTGGTGAGTGTCCACCAGGTTTAGATAGAGCTAAACGAAGATACTTCAGACTGTAGTCTATACCATATGTGTTGGTAGATAATGTTCTTTTCAAAAAAGATCTAAATGGTGTTCTATTAAGATGTATTCATAGTGATCTAGTTGAGAAGATACTTCACGAGTTTCATGATGGAGCTGCAAGAGGTCATTTCGCTCCAAGAACTACTGCTTGGAAAATTATAAGAGCTGGTTACTACTGGTCTAGCTTGTTTAAAGATGCATATGCATGGTCAAGGAAGTGTATCAAATGTGCTTTATTTGTAGGAAAAGAAAAGTTGTCTGCTATGCCTCTACATCCAATTCAGGTGGAACAACCCTTTATGAGATGGGGCATTGACTTCATTGGACCAATTAATCCTCCATCTAGTACTAGTCATAGGTGGGTGCTTACTACTACATATTATTTCACACAGTGGGCATAAGTAGTAGCTTTGAAAGAAGCAAATGAATCTTTAGTTTTGAGCTTTTATGAAGACATAGTCACCAGGTTTGGAGTTCCTAACTCCATCATTTCAGATAATGCTCTTGTGTTTGTTGGATTGAGAGTCAAAGATTGGGCTGTTAAACACATAATTCATTTGAATACATCCTCAAATTATTACCCTCAGGGTAATGGCTTAGCTGAAAGCACAAATAAGAATCTCATTAGGATTATTAAAAGAACAATGGAGGATAATCAAAGGACCTGGCACATTAAATTAAAGTATGCACTTTGGGCAGACAAAGTGACTCCTAAGAGGTCTATTGGTAATTCACCATGTACATGTTAGTTTATGGCAAAGAGGTAAGATTTCCTTTGTCTGTGGAGCTTCCAGCTCTAGACATTGTTCACCAATTGGAGATGTTTGAGGAACAGGACCCAATGTTTGTGAGATATGCAGAGCTCATGGAGCTCGAAGAATCAAGAGACAAAGCAATGAAAGTTCTGGAGTATCATCAATTCCAAACAAAGGGAACCTTTGACAAGAAAGCTACAACCAAAATCTTTAAAGAAGGTGATATTATTCTCAAATGGGAGGTGCTAAAAAGCAGGTCGAGCCATCACACAAAGTTTGACATGTGGACGGGTCCATTTATCATCAAAGACTGCAAAGAACACAATGCTTATCAACTGGCCACAACTGAAGGTGAAGTGCTTCCTATCCCAGTCAATGGGATACACCTCAAACCCTGTTTTCAAGTCTAACGAGTTCCTCCTTTGTACATATTAGGTTAGGTTTTATGTTTTCGATAAGGGCTTCTACACTTTAGTTTGATTGTTGTTCTTTCCCTAAGTATTGTTCTAGTATAGTATATGCTTCTTTTTAGTTTCTCCTATTTTGTCATTTTGGCAACCTGTTGTGTTCTATGAGTCTCACACGAGTTGCAGCCATGTGCGAACTATTTTTTGAATTTTCTTGAGTCTTTCTAATGACTCCATGCCCAATGGACAAGTTTTGGCTACTAGTTTCCATGTTCAGCAAGAAAACATCCAGCAAAGGTCACCGGAAATGTTGCCCAATTTTCACCTACGGGCTCAATCAGGCAAGATAAGTTATGTTTCAAATGTTCAAGAGGGCCAAATGGAGACATTTACATCAAGGGTTAGGTCCTTATTTGGTGCTACCTCACAGGGAAGTCTATTGGAAAGCCTCACCTCAGTCAGATTTGGCATAAAATCCATTAGAGAAGAAAGTCGGCTAGACACCCTGTTGTCTTTCCAACTACCAGTGCCCTCTATTTGTTTGAATACATTGGTCACTAGGACATTCATCTTGCCAGGATTTCTTATGTATCTCTCCACTAGAAAGAGGTCACACCAACAGTTATTCACCAAGCTGGCATCAGGGAGAGTGGTTTGTGTTTGGCTTGAGGTCTCGGAGACCAAGTAGAGTCTCGCCGAAGGGGGTTTTGCCGTCGACATAAGGTTTTGCCTTCGGCATGAAGTCTCAGCAACTAACAGAGGGTCTCACCAATAGCGAGCTCAGCGAAGGTTTTTTCCTTTGGTGAAAGGTCTCGCTGAAGGATGGAGGTCTCACCGAGATGAAGTGAGCTCAGGCAGAATGGAGGAGTTCGCTATGAAGTCCCTGACAAATGAGTGGTCTCGCGGAAAGAGATGTTGGCGAGAGACAAGAAGGACTCAGCCAGAAGGTCCCAAATGCATCGAAAGGGATGCTGTCTCACCAAAGGGAGGGTGTCTTCTAATAAGGACTATGGCATGCCAGTCCACTGCCCGGCCTCGGCATGTCCGCCGAGTTCCCCACAAGAGCTTGCTCAAAGATCTTGAGCTCGACGAGAGGTCTCACTGACCAAGTAGTGTCTCCCTGAAATGAAATGAGGTCTAGCCGAAACAAGGAGGTTTTGCTGAGAGTCTTGCTGACCTAATAGGCTCTTAACAAAGGATTTGAACTCAGGTGGAATGAAAAGGTCAGTGTAAAGTCTTATTGACAAGCGATGGTCTCGCCGATGGTTGTAAACCTTCGGTGTGACTAATGGAGCCCACCATGAAGTCCTACCAATGGATGAAAGTCTTCCTGACAGTTGTTCATCAGACCGTCATCGGAAAGAACGTTGCACATTCACTAGGAGGTCTCAGTGAAAGATGAAGGGTCTCAGTGATGTCTTGCCTTCGGTAAGAGGTCTCACCGACAATACCCGTCTTGCCGATGGAGGAGCATAGCGGTCGAACGATGGAGTTTCTGTGAAGAGGTCTCACCCCGACTTGCCAGCGTCTCACCGAAGGAAATGTTGAGCTCGAGGAGGTGGTTTGTTTTCGCTATGAGGTTTCACCGATAATAGAAGGTCTCCCCGACATAGATGACATCAATGTAGCATCTGGCCATTGGTGTGATGTCTTGCTGACATGGTGTGGTCTCACCGATGGAAAAGGATATCGACATGACTAATGGAGCCCACTATGACCTCTTGCCGATGAATTTTTGTCTCACCGACCGCTGAGAATAGTGTTCTCACCAAATAAGATGGCTTCGCTTAGGAGGTCTCACCGATAGTGAGCCTGCCGGCTATTCTTCCGCATAAGGTCCTCACTTTAACCAAGAGGGAGTCTCCCCCGAGATGTTGCTTTAGGCGTAGTGAAGGTGTTCACCATGATGTTCTTCCTCGATATGAAAAGGTCACCCAAAGATCTTGTGCTCTGTGAAGAGGGCCTCCTAATCTGATGAGGCCTTTGCCGACAAATGATGAAGCTATTTCATCAAGGGGTTTCTTCAAAGATAAGGTCTTGTCGGCCCGTGCGGAGTCTTTGCCGTATCATGATCAAAGCTCTGTGACCAGAACACTCGAAGGGTCTTGCCGATGGAGGAGCATAGCGGTATAACTCACAAGGATCAGTATGACCTCCTGCCGACTAAAGGAACTCTTGTTGAATGCAGATGACTAGGCAATGAAATGGCGACATCGGTGACTCCTGAGGGCTCACCATGATGTTTGGCCGAAAACAATTGTCTCACTGATGCTACTCTATGATATCGATATAACTTTTGGGCTCACTATGAACTCTTGCCGATGGTTGTGAGCTATGCCGATAACCGTCGAAGTCCATAATCGCATCGCGGAGACACAGTTAGTGTCTCACCAAGATGCACTCTTGATGAAGAGCTTTGACTCACCGGGCGAAGCCAGGTGGCCAATTCACCAATTGGAGTGGGAGCCACAAAATCCGCTGGCAGCCCTGGACGGCATAAGAAGATCACTGGGACACGATGTGGATCTACGCTGATCTCGTACATTCAAAGCAAACCGACAAGGAGATTTGAAGATGAGGGACACGAAGACCAGAAGTGAATGCAGTAGTTGTAGTTGCAAAAGATCAAGGAGGCCATTCCTAGAGCGACTCCACACCGACATGGCCACGGGGATGTAGCATTAATTTGATCAAAAAGATCTAAGGGGTAGATCTTTCTAAACATGGATATTTTTTGTAAGCCCTAGGGGCCAATATCTTTTGTATATATTGCATTTTTCCCTCTTTGTAACGGGGGTTTCAGATTGTGCATTCTCGGGAGTCAGTGATTTTTTAACAATCCTCTCTCAGCTGATGTATGCTTTGTAACTCAATCAGAATCTAGAATAAAACATAGAGTTTACCTAGGAAGCCAGTGTTAATGTTTGTATTACTCGCATTTCTGTATTTTTAGATTATGCAAGTTTTCAACTATGTTTTTCTAAATTTGTATTCATACCTAAAAGCTATGAAATTCATCTTTCCTTCTTAAGATATGTATGTAGATCAAGCCTTTTAAGAATGATGCATAAGTCTAAAGGGGTTATGTTGAGTAAGTGAAATAGTGACCATTAGCTTTCCAGTGTATGTTCAACTTGTTTTCATTTCATGATTTCTTATCAATTCGGTGTATCACCATAGTATTTAGTTTCATTTATATGTAATCCTTCTCCCTTTCCCTTTACAAAATCAGTAGTTTAGGTGATACGAAAGGAAGTTGGCCTTCTACGGAGGTTCACTTCAACTTTAGGTGACCCACAGCCTTGAAATGATCCTATGTTTCTCTCAAAAGCTCAATTTTTTATAACTTTGCATAGGGTGATTTTCTAGGTGATAACAGTCTCATTAAGACCCTGCAAGATTGGAGGAATGAAACCAATGAAGTGATTTCAAAACAAGTAGCTTTGATTTGTCAAGGAAATGATATGATCATGTTAAAAAAGAACATGGCTATGCTCTCTCATGCAGGAGTTGTTTTGGAAGAATTTGACAAAGGAGCAAATAAGGTGGTAACTAAGTATGCCCCTTACAAAAGAAAGGAAGCTAATGGAATCATAAAGTTCAACTGGCCTACAAAAGAGGAATTCCAAGCCTGGAAGGATAAGTACTTGGATGTGTTGGAAGATTTAGTTGTTGTTGTGATGTGATGAATACAATTTTGGCCTTATGAGTCTGCAACTATGGTGAGTAACGGATGAGATAAGTACAATGCATACCCTGGAACTAGTACAAATTAGGCTTTTACAAAAGTATGGATAAAATATTGACTTCTCCCCAACTTGAAATTGATGACAAGGTTGCGGACGTGGATGTTCTTTTGTCTTTTCTACTTTTAGCATTTTATTATTTCTTTCATTTTTGCTTGAGTACATGGACACACTTTTGGAGCATGTGGATATTTTCAAATTAGCTTAAAGATTCCTTTTGGAAGGCGGGACTGGATCTTCAACAACAAATAAAAATTTCTTTTGTCTCAGTAACATTTCCCTCCATTTGAAAGCACAAATATAACTATCAAGGGAATATGTTTTGATCGGTCCAATTAGAAAGGGACATGTGTACTTTCTAGCCCAAAGCTTGTTTTCTCCTTCATTTCTATATGAAAGAATTCAAGGCCAGATGTATGGGTTGGTTGCTTGTAATTGATCATAGAGCATTTTTTAAAGAATACAATGAGCATTTTAGAGTTCTATCTTGGGTTTTGAGTCTATCAATGCATATCTAATTTTGATAACATTACTAGCAATTAAATACAAAATGGTTCAAATTCAAAACCATTTCTCTCCTATGTACTTGTTTCATGAATTATGAATAATATGATCAAGGATTATCTTATTTGTCTTCATTGATTTCTAGTGGATGTATGGCTTTGTTCTTGCTTTTAATTCAAAGAATTAATGAAAATTCTTGAGTGAAGCTATAGGTTCATGTAAATTGAGTGTTTGGATATCATGAAGAAGTTGTGGTCGAGAGTATAATGTTGAAATGTAATGCAGTATTATCAAAGCTTAAATGATGCTATGTGTTAAATTTTTTATTAGATTATGTATGTTTTGAGTTGGACTCCATTCCTAGGATGAGGCACTAGTATAAGTGAGTGTTCATGATATATTTTGTTGGTCAATTTAGCAACAAATCAAATTTTATAAACAAACCTTTGAATGGATTACAAGCGTTACTATTTTGTGCTGAGTTTTACCATTCTCGTGCTCTCAATGTTGAGTGTTGTTAAGAAGCAACCAACTTTTTTGATATATTTTGTTTGTTGAGCTATTATATGAGAAATTATATGTTATTTGTAATGTATTCGGATAATAGGTGCAGAGGTCTTTAAATACATTGTGGGATCACCCTCCCAGGCTTTGCAAAGCCCAAAGTGTAGGAGGAAAGCATTGCTGCTTTCACTCATTCATTGCTTAATCCCTTCTAGTTGTTGAATATTAGAAATGGAAAATTCCATAGGCTTTTTAGAAGATCAACTTGGTTCTTAAAAATAACCAACACGGTGTTGGAAAATGAGCCATGTGTGAACCAAAGATGGACTGATCACCAAAAGGATGGGTAGCTTAATGGTGGACTACGACAGATTCATATTTTTTTGCAGCACAAATTTTGAGTTCTTTGGATTGAGTTATCTGGTTTTACTCTCTTTGACACATGGCTTATTAGGACACACAATGAGTAGGCCTTGTAGAATTGAAAAAATGCCCTAAGCATGTGAACACCATTTTCCACATCGATTCCCCTTCTTTTCTACATAATTAAATAATTTTAATTATTTAATTATTATCTAAAGTCACATTTCTTCTATTAATTAAATAAAATTATTTAATTAATTCATTTTCTCTTTTATTCTTCCTAGATTAATTAAATAAATTATATTTATTTAATTGTGTTACTAATTAGACCTTTCTCTCTATAATTAAATAAATTCTTATTTGTTTAATTATTTTCGTTTTCCTCCTATAACTAAATAATTATTTTAATTATTTAACTACTCATTACCCTTTTCTACTATAATTAAATAAATCTTATTTATTTAATTCCCACCTCTTTTGTTTCTAGTAAATAATTGTTTTAATTAATTATTAATTTGTCATTTTCCTCTACTTTTAGTTAAACAATTATTTTAAATAAAAGTCAAATTTCCCTCTTCTATAATTAAATAATTGTTTTAATTATTTAATTATCCATTTTCCCTCCCAAATTAAATAATTTTATAATTATTTACTCCAACAACCTCTTTTTCTACGCCATCGTATCTCTTTACATCTCAATCAACCTCCACCCTTGATAAAATTTCATTACCTTTTAATCTCCTCCGTCCATCTTTAACTAAACCCTAATTTTGCTCTAACCCTATTTCCTTGCTTCTTAAAGCAATCCCATCCATTGATCAACATCATTCTTCATCTTTCAATCCTAACCCTTCATTCAAATTTGGTTTTTTATAAAAGAGACCTATCACTTTCATTTCAAACCCTAATGAACTAATGATTCTACTAAGTACAACTACTATCTTCAATATTTTGCTGTCACTATCACTAGACTTATTCTTGCATACTACAAATCTGAGGGCAAGCAAACCCACTCCAAAAACCTGACTATCAAAAAATTGCAGAAATATGATTGGTCCATATATCTATTCGATTCTGTGTGTTTGAATATTTTTCTGCACAAGCCAACAATGTTCACTCCTCTCTATTCAGCCCTCCTGTGTGTCTTCATTCAAATATTGCCATACAAAACAACAAAAAGAAAATTCGATTTCTATATTTCTTGAAGCAGATGAATAGGCTGCAACAAATAATAGTAATGGGCGGCGGACTACGAGCTGTTCCATTCGTGCTTCAACTGTACCCTCCCTTCTGTTTGCGGTCCATGTATCCTTAATGCATTCTCAAAGTCCAAATAAACATGTATATAGACATATACGCAATATGGAAGATGCATTTTCAAAGTCTAAATAAACAAGTATTCTAAATAGCATCTTTATTTTGTTATAGATGTTATTTCAGCTTACCAGAAGCTCACAACATCTAGTTAGATGGACAAAAATTGAAGAGAAATAAGATTCATTAAACAAGAAGTGAAAGAGAACTCAGATTATAAGATTCCTGACCGTTTCTGTAATATCTACCGCAAGAAGATAAAGAAAAAAACATCAGTGTTCTCATAAATCTGGGCATAGGAAAAGTTCATTTAATATTCTTCATGGCAAATACTATTCACATTCAAAATCAAAATGATATAAAAAATTTAGTTTTCACAAAACGGTGATTCCATTAATGCCCAAATAAAATTCGCATTCAAACTCAAATCATGCGAAAGATTTAGCATTCAAAACACAGAATTCAAACACAATTTACATTCAAAACCCAAATCCTTTGAAAGGTTTAGCTGTCACTACAGTGATTCCATCAACGGCCAAAAGAAAAATCCTTATTTAAAAACCAAATCATATAATAGATTCAGCTTTTAGAGTATAGTAATTTCATCAATGGCCAAATTAAATTCCCGTTAAAAATCAAACCATATAAAATATTCAGCTTTCAAAACACACTGATTCCAACAATGGCGAAATAAAGTTTACAGTCAAAAACCAAATCATATGAAAGATACAGCTATCAAAATGTAGTGATTCCAACAATGTTGTATGTAATCTGGACACTTATTCATCAAAACATAATATTAATAGATTACCCATTTCAAAATATAACTACCCATTTCAATCTATGCATCGCCACCATTGTCAGATGGAGTTTTATTGACCTTAACATAATCTGGACACTTATTCATCAAAAACATAATATTAATAGATTACCCATTTCAAAATATAACTTACAAAGACCTTTAACACCAAAACTTTGAAACCCTTAATAGAGAAACACTGAACTATTCAGTGGTAAATTTGGTAACAGCCTTGCAGCCCTCAAAAACGGCATGCTTTGCAAGCTCTCCAGGAAGCATGAGTTTTGCAGATGTTTGGATCTCCCTGGAAGTGATTGTGGGCCTTTTGCTGTAAGTGGAGAGTTTGATGGCTTCACCGACCAGTTTGTCAAAGAAATCATTCACTAAACAGTTCATGATTTCCATGGCCTTGCTGGAAATACTCACCTCTGGGTGGACCTGCTTGAGAACCTTATATATATAACTGTTGAATGTCTCCCTCAACTTCTTCTGCTTTTTGCCCTTCTTTTTGCTTTCCACTGAGGGCAGCTTTTTCTCTGCCCTGGAGATCTTCTGTTCCATTGGAATGGACTGGTTGGCCACTGGCTTCTTCCCGGCTGTCTTGGAAGCCATATCTTCTCAGTCTAGGGCTATAAAATGCAATGCCACATAACAAAGAAAGGATTCATAGAGCTGGGTATATATAGAAAAGCTTCTTTATTCATCAATTTTTTAGGTCATGGACACTTGTTCCTTGTTTGTGGTCTTGAGAAATTCAGACAAATATTTTAATAGGCTTGAGTTAAATTCACCATTAAAAAAATTCTTTATTCATATTGGTCAATTTCATAGGTCATGGACACTTGTCCCTTGTTTGTGGTCTTGAGAAATTCAGACAAATATTTTAATAGGCTTCAGACAAATTCACGGTAAAAAAGCTTCTTTATTCATATTGGTCAAGCTTCTTTATTCATATTGGTCAATTTCTTAGGTCATGGACACTTGTCCCTTGTTTGTGTTCTTGAGAAATTCAAACAAATATTTTAATAGACTTCAGACAAATTCACTGTTGAAAAGCTTTTTTATTCATATTGGTCAATTTCTTAGGTCATGGACACTTGTCCCTTGTTTGTGGTCTTGAGAAATTCAAACAAATATTCTAATAGTATTCAGGCAAATTCACCGCCAACAATTCAAGGTGACAAAATCCACCTCACGACAAATTCACCTCATGGAAAATTCACCGTCATGAATTGCTAGTGGTAAATTTTCCATGAGGTGAATTTGTCATTGCCGGAAATTTTCCTACGTTTTATTCATTAATTTTCTTTAGCTAAAATTTTTTAAGCATTAGGAGGATTTTGAGGGATCCTAGCATAAACTTTTTATTAGCAATTTTTCAAGGTGGATTTTGAGGGATCTGAACTTCAACTTTTTATTTGCAATTTTTCAAGGCATTTTTCCAAGTGCTTTTTTTTTCTACCACAAAGACCATAATAATAAAGAAATAAGGTTAAAATTTTATCCCATTTCAATAAATTCTTTTATCAAAAATATTTACACACTTTTTGAAGAGATTTATTTACTTGTTATATTTTAAAACATAATTAAAATTTACTATCTAAATTCTAATAAAAATTAATGTTCAATATATATTAAAATTAATCTTGTTTATTTTCAGATATGCTATTAATCTTTATTACTGCTTGTGATTTTTGTTTCAGAATATCTTTATTCTTGTTACCAAATTTTAAGCCTCAACTTTCGATTGGTGGAATTTGGGTGAAAAGGGTATTATATCATGGTGAAATTGCAGTTTAAAGTTTAAGTGTTATGTAACATTCCACCTCTTAATACACAAGTAAACTCAAGAATTTACTAGAAGGTAAATAAACTTAGTAAACATGAGAGAGAATTTTTTTTTAAAAGTGAAAACATTTGCATAAGCACAAGAATAAAGTACAACTTTTCTAGATAAATTCAAACTTGAATTCACATGTAATCATAACTAGAATCAAGCTAATTCCTTACATAATTCATTTATATCACATAAAATAAATTTGGCATAAAGAATAGTCTTACCTCATAGGTTTTTCTATCATAAGCCAGAACATGGAGTTCACTGCATTTGGAATGTCGATCTCTATCTTCACAAGCCTCAGAGAGTCTACTGCTACAGAGGGAGAGCATCATCCGAGTGCTTTTCCTCCAACCACGGACTCAAGTGGTCCCCCGCGCACTTCCAAACTAGAAGTAACCCGACCCTTCTTGAAGAGTATAGATATAAGGAACTGCCAAGTTTCACCATCTGAGTCCTAGTGATGTGTACTACAAAACTCAATCGACCATACAACTCTAGATCCCTTCTAGCTAAGTATGATCATTCTGATTGGTCGTACCATCTAGACACACACCTCCGACTCGTCTTAGAAACTATCTCATCCTATAGTTTTTCTTACTTTATTTGGTACTCTAGACTCAAACTAGTCATTATAGAAAATCCATTATAGCCAATCTGACTTAGAACTAATCCTTAATCTAGGATATTCATTCAATGTAAAGATTTAGGTATTTCAACCCCTTTTAAAGTCCCTTATTGCATCCTTACAATATCTAGGGTTTATGACTTCCTGTCATTTTACTCTCAAGATTCAATACTCAACATCTTGATGCGTTAAATCGAGTTTCGACATTATCGTAGAATCTCTTAAGGTATTATAAAGACTTCCTGTCTTGTTCTATGGTTTTCTCAACCTTTCACTGTCAATCAATATATATATGTACAATGTCATATCCGACATAAGAGTTATAGACTCCCTACATCCTCCTTGTTTCAATACTAGGGTTTAGCTTCTCTAACCCAACACATGGAAATATCAACATCCTTGATTTTCCAAGGTAATAACATAAGTGTAATTAATCATAAGAACAAATTGCTTCTAGTCTTTCCTAGACCACTTGACATTGTTTGAGTTCACATTTTACATACATGAATAAACATAGTATTCAATCTATTTCTTTACCAATATAATATCTAAAAGAATACTATCATTTCATATCAATAGTCTTGATCTAAGTCAATCTTCCAACATAAGTTAGGTTTCCCCTTCTCACCCACTCTCAGGTGTCTTTAGCCATATGGACGACACCATGTCGTCATCAAGACGCACATAAGGTTATAAAAAGTATATAGACATCCTTTTCAAATACCCCACCAAGGAGTTTTCAATAAGGAACATATCGAGGAAGGAAAGAGGGCTTTCCTTTCCAAGGACCCAATTATTAATACAAAGTCACTCAACAAGTAGTTATTAAGAACTCAAGAATTAGTTATACATTACTCGAGTAAGCATTCTTGATAGAAAATCTAGCACTTAGTTGTGCTTCAGTCCTTCTCCCACTTATTTACTTCTCAATTAGTCAAGCTTGGTTCACTACCAACCAAGAAACTACGGTTTGATATTACCTTTTAATAATGGAAAGAATCTCATATTAAGCAATGATGGTTTCATGCTGCATTCCCAACCTTATCTATGCCAAGAAGGGTTCGAGGGAACATACCCCGACTACCTTTTAAGTATCTAAATCACTCTAAAACAATCAAGAAATATGCTTTCACGTTGTGTACATTTAAATAAGTCTCACAAAGATTCATGCATGATGTGGATTATAGGCAAGACTGCCCCATTACTGGTTTTCATAACCATTATTTTCACAATGTATACGTGTATACAAAGAAAAGGAAAGGTCCAATATTAAAGAAGAAAGATTACTTACCTTGACTAGTTGTCAGTAAGGAATGGCAACACTATGCCCTCAGCTTGGAATATTTACCTCCAAAGTCTCTAGCTATCTTTTATATTTTCCCATGGAAGGAAAATGGTTCACAGGCTATAGATATTTTATTCCCCCCTTGCCACGGGTTCACAGGCCCTTCTTTCATTGACTCCCATGTCTTCACATATATGCCTTTAATTTTCTCCTCCAATTTGGCCAAAAGGTTCATTCTTAACACAAGCAACAAGAGTTTTCTTTAGGCTCTCTTGCTCCCATCCATCATGTTATCTTCTCCACTATCTCGAAGTGTTGTTGTATATCTCTATATAATCATCAGTGGTACGCCCATATACTAAATCAAACACTAGCCTTCCACGGCTACCTCATACCTTCCTATATTTCTGAATCTTAGTTGACTGTTCTAGTTCTTCCCTTCACTTCCTCTCTCGAAGCGCATGCATTAATAATGATGGCTTTCTCATCATCCAACTTTTCCTCGGAGGCAGATGCGAGAATGACGTTCCATCTGTACTACAGGTCAACATTGCATTCGGCTAGGAGGCTTTGAGATTAAAGGTCCAACAATCCGGCTGGGCGCAACACACGAACTTCCTCCTTTTTTTGTATTCCTCCACAAGTTGTTGTACCATTCAAGTAATCCTCACTGTCTTCTCACAATTAGATGAGCATCGACTGTAACTTCCGCCATTCTCCTTTATGCTCGGGGTCTTTAGTCAAGCCTCCCATTACAATCCTAGCTCAAGTGAATAAGGTTCGCTGGCAATTTAGTGGTTCCATTCCTTCTGAAAGGGCTCCCACCCTCTTCTAAGATACTCCAAAAACTCTCACATGCCTTTTTTTTTTTAAACACCGACCAGCCCCGACTATCAGTGGAGACCCCCCGAAAATTGCCCCGCAAGAATTAGTTATAATAACCGATATAAAGACAGTTATAGTAACTGGTTCTTGAAGCGGTTAGAGACTAGAAGTCAATTAAATTTTGGCTTACGTGTAGGGAGCCACGTTCCCATGCGTGGAATGCCCAAACACAAAGTTTGAACCCGTGCTATCTTAGGGAGATGCCCGCGATCTAAACATGATTTTTTTAATAATCTTTGAGTTTAGACTTTTTCCACGTTCACCTTATTGGTCGTGGCTAAACAAAAGCCATTTTGTTATTTAGAAAGAAAAACTTATATGAATAGGCATATCAATGCCATCTCAATAATCAATAAGCTTCTCAATTGAGTTGAGCAAACATATCGATATGTCATGCCCCTCCGGAAAAGGAGCCTCGTCAAAATAGTGGACTCAACAACTGGCTTAGTCGTTAAAGTATCACCAAAACAACACATATAAATGACAAATCATTCCCAAAATTTAGGGTTGGTAACACCATCTTACACGATCGACAACGTTGATCTTTTGTCGTCTCTCGGGCGTATTCACTCCTTAAAATGAACTCAAGGATGATCATCAAAATGACTTCCTTTTGCAAGGAATTGGGTTATAATATTAGTTCCTCGACTTAATAAGTCGATTCAAACTATTAAAAGAAAAATAGACAAATTGAATGACTAATTATGCAATTGAGGTCATAGCATAACATCGTCACGACATGAGAAGTGACATATTCAACATAAAGTTGTCTCAATCGTGAAATAACAAAAGTTCAACCTTGACGACGTCACTATCCCCAAAATGACTAGGTTGACATTTAGCAACTAGAAATAGACTTAAGATGTTGACAACCTGTTCTATTCCTTGTATCTATTCCCTTCTCTCTGATGATGTTCTCCCTCCCTTTCTCGGAGGTCGAAAACCTATTTCCTTAATGCAACTTGCAATCAACAACACAATATTAGTGTTTCAGTAATCATTTTCATAATCCTCATGAAATCATCACATCTTGACAACTTTTAAACTCATGTCAAATTTTAGTCAAATAAACATGACTCATGAAAACATTGAATTTTCTAACCATTTAACTAAACGTCAAATCATTGAAACATGCATAATCATCTACTAATTACTTCAAAGTAAAGAAGTAAAGCATAGTTAAAGTTAGGGGTGTAACATATCTCCCCCCATAAGAGTCATTGTCCTCGATGATCCAATGCCTTTGAAACCTTATAAGACAAAACTTTTGTTTACCCTGCAAAAGCATAAGAAATTTAGAAAATATTTGATATAAAATCATGGTAAACTTTCCATGGCATTTTACCCTTTAGATATCGGTCCTACTAGACCTTGCATTTAAGAAGCTCAATCATGACCACCCCCTGGTCCTATACCTGTAAAACATTCTCAAAATATAATTATCATCTGCGATATACTTTCAAATGTAATTCATATAAAGCATTTTACCCCCTTGGGTAATAGCTAAGAATAAAATGATTCTAAAATTAATGGAATTGATAACTTCAAGAATTTTTGAAGATTCCTTTGTTTCTAGGAGCTAGTTTGGAAAACATTTCTTACTTTCTGAACTTTTCTATCTATTATCATCTTTCACCAATCTCTTGATCTATTTGATTTGTTTATCCATTTATGACATTTCTGGACTAATGCTAATCCTATCTTTTAGCTTACTTATCTTATAGGAGTTTGACATCTTTTCCTGTCCAATGTCTCAAATGGAGTCACCTTGTTAACAAAATTATAGAAGTTATATCAAGCACCACTATTCCTCATGTAAGATATAAAGAGTAACATCAACCTTCACTTTTCTAGCTAAAAATATTTTCATCAAGTACCAATTTTATTTATTTCATGCATCATTAAAATAAGATGATAAATAAATACAAGAGAAAGGATCAGATTTCCTTTTCTAGTTCAACTGTCCTCCAAGACTTGGCATGCCACAAAAAAGAGGGAACGCATCACCTAGCTATTGTTCCTTCCAACCACAGACTTAAGCAGTTCCTCCGCACACTTCCTAATTGGAAGCAGTCCTACCTTTCGATGAAAGGTTGTGTTGGAAACCCTCACAGTTGCCATCTGAGCTTTGGTGTGTACCCCCACTTAACCAACTCTGTCGCACTACTAAGGATACCCTCCTACTAAGTACAACAACTCTGGTTAGCTAAGTGTCTAGAGTACCATGAACTGACGAGTGCACGTTGTGGCAATGACACTCACTATGGCCATAGTTTTATATACATACGCTTTGCAATCCATGTAGTAATGGTTCACCACCCTGCTCGACTTGAGAGATTATTCACTTGGGCTTACTAGACTACCTGTCCACCCACATACCATAACACAAGGTTCCAAAAGTGTACCTCTTTCAGATAACTTACATATCAATTATATAACCCTAAAAGGGTTCGGAATCAATTCCTTTCCATTCAAGGTTTCTTCCATCTATAAAGCTAAGGACATATCAGGTGCATTTCCACAATTTACTCCCTTACACAATCCATCAGAGGCCCATCTAGGTCATGATAGAGAAGAGCATTACATCCAACATAGTGAACAACCAAAAGTTCTTGTATAGCCACCACAAAAACTCAACTCAATATCAAAATATAAGAGGTTTGAATTTCAACAATAAATCAAAGAATGAGCTCTTCCAATAATAAATCAAATTTTGACCAATCAGTCATAAGATAAACAATCTTCAAAATTCAGTGGCTAGACCATTTCAAAATAAAGAATAAACAATGACAATCCTTGCCAGTATTAAAAGGAATTTCACCAAAAATCCAAGTGTCAAAATCTAGAAGAACACTGTTAATACACTGTGTGACTTGACTAAGTCACTACAAGGGAGTAGATTGTTGCACTGTATTCAGATTTTCCAAAAGCTTATACGGTAGAGATTATGTTATAATCACATCAAACAATAAGTCCTTAAGACTTTCATCATGCTCAAAATTTTACAAATAATAAGGTTATATTAAATTCACTCAAATTTCGGGTGGGGCCTCTAGCCTCGTTGGTTAAGTAATTCTGCTGCAGCTCATATCATTAGCTCTAGTCTGCGGCAGGGGCTTGTTGTCGTACGTTTAAAAGTTTTTTCGCACGTAAAATTTATAGGGCACTGATTCATTCTCGGCCTCAAAAAATAAAAAAAATTCACTCAAATTTCCTGGAGTATCTATCATTCACTTGTTGGATGACATTATAAGGTCATTTTATAGCAACACGCAAAGATTATAGTAGGAACACAACTTCTTTTCCTCATTTGGCATTACAAAACTCTATTCTTACTTCATTGAACAGGTTACATGTTAAAACTTAAACAATTGACTAAATATCTCAGTGATAAATACATTCACCAATGTGGTTGTACTTTCTAGCTCTACCAAAAGGAAAGTACCTAGTTCACAACCTTTAATGATCCATTTATTCCACTTGGCTCATTCCATGCCATCTAGAAGTTAGACTAGAACCATCTTTGCTCGGTGTAATTGATATAATTTCAAGGATTTACAACACTCAAATGCCCCTTCAAAATACATCTACAAGGAATTATAGGTATTAGACTGACAAGTGTGCACAGTTTTGACAAGAATTTAAACACATAAGGGTTATTTTCAAAATGAGCAGATTATGCATGGAATAAGTAATCTACAAATTCAGTCAAAAATAAATTCTGTGTGGAAAAGGAAACAACATGAACTCATATGGCTATAGTTCAAACAAAGGATACATTTCCAAAATTTCATAAGTTTGTGTTCATTTTTTTTTATGAAGAGACAAATACAAAAGCATGCTAAAATAAGGAATTTGGATGATGAAGAAGCTCAATTTTTACACAATTAGAAGATCAAGAAAATAAGAGTGGGGTCGATCCATAAGTTAAATACATGATAAACACACAAATTTTTTTTACTCTCATAGGGGTTTTATATTGAAGGCAAAATGATACAACAAGACAAAGTAGGGTATGTGCGTGGGATCATCATGGAAAAAATAGGCCCTTAAGTGGCAAAATTTAGAAAAATTAGATTAGGCAACTTTTAAATTTTTTGAATAAGTTATCTTTATTATTTAAAAAATATGTAAAAATAGAATCTATAGTAAATTGAATTTAGTTTCTAAACGACTAGGATTGTGTAAAAATAAAAAAACTATTTGGTGAAAATTTAAAATTTCAATGCAATGGTACTTAAATTTTAGGGAAAAATAAGAAGTAGGTGTAGCGACCACCCTAACTACAATAAAATGATAATATTTTTATAATATTTTAGATATAAGTAGATGACTCATTCCCTGATGTGATGCATATTTTGTAATTTTTTCCAAGTAAATAATTAATTATGAAATTTTTATTACAACTTTTAAAAAATATAAAAACGTATCAACCACCTTAACTTAGTCAAAACTTCATGAAATTCAATTTTTTTTTTTAATCCTATAGTATGCAAAGCATAGAATGTGGATGTTTTGGATTCAAAAATGTGATACCATTTGAAAGCTATAGATTTTTTCAATCAACCTATCAATCAAGACTTTAGTCATAATTTGAATAGAAAATGAATAATAATTACTTATTAAATTAAAAGTAAAGCATAATTTATATTGGTGGAAATCTGAGAATATCCTTTAAAACCCTTTTTATTTCATTAATTTTTGGTAAAAAATAATTTTCAGCCACATACCCATCATATTGCCACTTTTTGGCCCATCATGATCCTCATACCTACCCACATTGGGTTTCAAATAAATATACATATTTTCACCATTTTCAACCATCCATGTGGGTATTCTTATCTCAACAACAAAACATTTTGTTCTATCAACCTAGTTGAGAATTTTATGTGAGGTAATAGGTATAGAGAAGGAGTTTTGTTCTTGAGTTGAGCTTCAAAGTTAGAAATACAGTTTTCCTTTTACTTTCATAATACCATATTCGGTTTTGTCCTCAAAAGTGAGGGAGCAAGGAGTTCCTGTTTGGGTCAAGCCCAAAAGTCTAATAAATGTATTTTCTAAGATACGTACAGTTGTGGCCAGAACATTCACAAAAAGAGAGACTCCAAGCCTAAAGGTTTTTCCATGAGATACAATGCAAGGAATACAGCTGATAGCAATACCCATGAAGAGTATTGTTCAACTTCAAAGTTTAAAAGACAACCAGTCATCGTGGGTCAAGCTCATGGCTAAATGCAAATGGATATACAAAGTTCCCGCATGTGGGTTTGGTTTTAAATACAGAAATTATAACTCTCAGAACGAACCCATATGGGGTTTTTAAATGAAATAGCAAAGACATAAAAGTGCAAATTTCCTGTGGTGAATCAAGCTTCAAAATGGAGAAAATATAGTTTTCTTCAGAAATTTCAAATACCCATATGTGGATATGTCTTCAAATACACAAGAAGGTGGATTTCTTGTTTTGGGTCAAGCCCAAAGCCTCTAATAATGCTTTCTACAATACATATATGGTGGCCAGTGAAGGGAAAGAATGCAGATACAGATACAAAGAGCTCAAGCTCAAGGTTTGTAGTCTTTCAAATAAGCACAGAAGATACAAAGAAATGTATTAGAGGCTATGTTAGCCACGGCCTTAAGGCTAAAATGAACAAAAATGTGAAGACATAGAAGCTATGAGTTAATATCTTACCTTGTGCACAGAAGCAAAAGCAAAAACCCATGAGCGAGCTCTCTCATAGAGCTTTCAAATTAACCTTGAGCTCAAAACAGGTCGGCTAAGCAAGGCGAAGTCACAAGAAGGTTAAAAAGAAAGTTAGAAATCACCATGAACAGGTCGTGGCCTTAATGTTTTTCTTGATTTTGAATGGAATAAAAGAACTTCAATACTCTCAAATCCAAGCTTACCCATTGAGGAGTTCAGCTACAGGAAGGTGGAGATGAAGATTATCGAGCATGGAGTTTCTTAGACCGAGCTCAACCACCATGGCAATGTGCTCTCAGGCAGAGCTCTTGTCCTTTAAAGTGAAGAGTGCAAAATGAAATAATTTAGGGTTTGACCTTGTTTTCCTCATGCCCTATTTTGACCCAACATCATAATCATCCAAAATATTCACAATGGGAAAATAGCACATGGAAATTCAAATGGGATAATCCTTACATCATATTTAATCAAAGTCTGAAGTTTGATATATGTGGAGGCTAAAATTTGTATGTTAGGTCGATGTGTTAGGTCTTATGACTTATTCTTTTTGCCTTAGTGAAATGTGAGGACTTGAATGAGGATTATATTATTGTTTTATGAGAAAACAATGAGAATATTATGGTGGGATACCTTATGACCTAGGGATAGTTTTTTATGATTATCTATTTAAGGTTTTTGTTTAATTCATTTTGAAGAAATAAATTGGAGATTGATGAGAAGATGATGATATGCATTAATATTTTTATGATTTTTTGAGAAAATCAAAGCATTGTAATGGAGACATAAGAAGGTTTTCTTTTTTGCAAAAGATTTTTAATCTTTAATTGCAAAAGGTAGATAAATTGTAAAATCTGCAATCCTGTAAAGCAGAATCGTAAAGCAATCTTTTATAAATTGTTTTATGATTTCTTGCTATTTTTAGCGGATTCATTGTTGACTTCTTCTTTTGGTCAAATTTGAGTCTTATCTTGGAGAGATAAGGTGTTTTTTGGGATTTTAAAGCAGATCCAGCCTATTTTTAGAGGCTTGGCAGGTGTTAGCTCTCAAAAATGCAGGTGGAAAACCTCAGAGGCTGCCAATCTCTTGGTACATTTTAGGGTAGTTTAGACAAGGTCAAATGAACTGAACCTTCTACTCTTCAGGTGCTGCTAAACCTAGGCGGGTATACCTATACGAATGAAGCAGACTTAATGTGCTTATTTCTCCTGAAATGTTTTGTCCACAATGATAGATGGGAGTGAACAAATGAAATCAAGTTTGGTATAAATCGTATAGCAATATTCAAAACTAAATCCTAATATGATCAGTTAACAGATGTAAAGAAAATGAATGAATCTAAATGGTGAAAATGCAAAGACTAGTGCCTTATTGGGTGTGCGGAGTCAAATGAAATAGAAATGGGAAACTTATTTCAGGAGAAAACTCAAATTGTTTGGCATATATTTTGTTTATAACTTGTATAAGCATGCAAGACTATGACTACTAAGCTCTTCTTAATGATCGAGATGAATTTCCCTAATTACTGTGATTAACCCAAAGGATTTAATCTTTTATGGAAAAGAACCAATCAATTAACCACACAGATACAACAAATGTGCACTGATAAACTGAATATAAACTTGTTATATCAATTTAAATAACCAGAAAGCATCAATCTTGGAGACAACTTAAGTAATACTTTCAATAAGCACAACAGACAATTGACACCAGAAATGAACTGCCACATTAACTGAATTTCATTGATATCTCCATTTGAAATCATGCATCATAGTCTTTGTTCTGAAAAATTTTATTCTACTATATCCATCTCTAATCTACCTACTATATATATCATGTCTAATCTAATCTGATGTTATCTCTTTGTTTCAAAAATGAATATTTATACACCAGCATTTGAAAGGACACATCACTTCATATTCCAATGTCGACGATCAATCGTGTCCAGGCCTTTGTAGAACAGTCATCGAGATATCCTATATAATCACACCAAGATACAATGTCTCATTGACAGTCATCCTTTGGCTCTTTGTGTTTCGTTGTGACCCTTTTTTGTTGGGGAGATGTCTCATAGATCATATTATGTCTTGTTGATAGTTTTCTTTCTATTTAGTGTGTCACTGTGACAATTCAGAGTTGGGGAGACATCATATCGGTTACCCTATGTCTTACCGAGACATACCTTGTAATAATTTTTTGGTCGTTGAGACATATTGATTTTCTCACCGATGAGACATCACCCCAAAGTCCTTTAATAGAATCCTTATGTGATTTATCGGCAAGACCTAGCGCATTCAATGAGACATTACTCTGACGCACATTAGTTTTACTGAAATGTATATCCTTATCGGTGGTCGGTAAGAAACAATGAATTCACTAAGACCTCATTCCAATACACTTTAGTCTTACTGAAACATTTTTCTGTGTGCCAGTCGGTGAGACATAATGCATTCGCCAAGATATTACATCGATACCGCTTAGCTTGGCTGATAAGCCTCCTCATGCATTGGTCGATGAGACACGACCCATTCGGTGAGACCACATACCGAATACAAATTGTTTGGCCAAAGTGTTCACATGCATCAATTAGTGAGACAATAAGATTTCACTAAGACCTCACCCCGATACCAATTAGCATGGCCGATAAGTTCTTCGGTGCACAAGTCAGTGAGACATGACTCACTTGGGGAGAACTCACCCTGGTGATATCACTCTCACCAATATGAATTTTCTTTTATCGCTGAGACAATAGATAGTGTCTTGTCGATAGGTGCCTATAGATGAATTTTGATTGATGTGACACCAAAGAAGTCTCGCCGATAGACGAAAACAAATGTAAATTAGCAAAAAATACACAATGGGTTGGGGAGACCATGATATCCTCATGCCGATATAGATCATAATGTGAAATACTTAGACCTAGGTGGATTTTATGGGACAAATATGGGAAAAATGGGGAAAATATGCTCATGGTCGGACTTATTTGGAAATTTATAAGTATGAACAACCATAAAATCATCAAAATTTTATGGTTCTAACAGTGGCTCCGTTTGGGGATGAATGATTGTGAGATCATTGCAAGGATCCAGATCTGTGGGTGAGCAGACTAGACTCAAGATGATGGGTTATATGAGCAAAAATGGAATGAATGGAAATGGAAATGAACAAAATCCTAAACTACTGTGCATGGAAAAGAATTTTAAAGAGGATTATCAAAATTTGTCCATGCATTGGCAACCCTTAATCCTTTGTGTTTCAACTTCATAAGTTTTGAATTGTTACGGTCTAAAACTCAAACCATACTTTCCCCTGTCAAATACCTGGTTTTGTCTTGAGTTCATCAGATTTTTCTTAAAGATATTCATGCAATCTTCCCGGTCACTATTATTGAAAGTTTTTAGAGAATCATCATGTTCAACTTGGCCCAAATTCCCTTCACCATTCTGCAGTTCAAATTCTTCATCATCATGGGGAAAATCTCTATTATCTCCAGCATACAAAGTACATGCATATTCACTATTATGTATTATGAACACTCTCCCAGCTGTATTGAAAATTCACCATCAAAGTGCTTCTCTTGAAAAACAAAAAAAATTGTCATATCAACACTATCTGAAACAAACAAATCTGAAACCTTTTGCACCTCTTTGACATCCATTTGAAAACGATATTGGATTATGACTCATATCTTCAAAATCATGCATATATGAACCAATCAATGCTGGACTTCTATCATCCTTGGTATGCAAATAAACGTCTTCTCCATATGAGTTAGAAATTTCAAGATCACATACCTCATCTTGAATGGACACAATTTTTTTATCAACTTCAAAGGTTTCTCCATCATTTCAAGAAATGTACAAGGAGTCATATGAATCATTGCACAAAGAATTTTCACTATCAAAACAAATGTAACCTGGACACAAAACTTCATAATCACCCTTATGTACATATCTTTGATATTCAAGAGTTAGCAAATCTGAAATTTGCTCACTGTTGAGTGAACAAGTCTCAACATTTTCATCACTATAGTTATATTCTTCACTTTTTTCATCATCAAAAAGAGGTCCAAGATTATCAGAGAATGAAAAATCAGAAACATTACTAGCACAGTCAATTATTCCATCATTTTGTTTGTCTGAGAATATCTCCTCTTTATCATAAAGTGGATTTGAAAATACCTAAAATTCATTCTTGGGCACACCTTTGCAAAATATCATCTGATCTTCTTTTAACTCTTCATCATACAATGGGTTTGAAAAAGTTTGGAAAACATTTTCAGATGTACAAATCTCTTCTTATCAAATGTGTCTTCATGGATTTCAACTGCAGCTGGAGGTATTATATACTCACTATCAAATGAATCAACATTTCCCATTGCTTCTTCCTCTTGATCATCACAAGAATTGCAAGAATCACCTTGATGTAAGTCAGAATCCATAAGTTCCTCATCATAATTTGAATACTCATTGGATCCCACATAACACACACTGCTTTCCCTGTCACAATCTGTTATGTAGGAAATAATTTCAATATCTTCATCTTCCTCATGTAGGCTGTCATAGGAATTGCTTTTACCTGCACATGTCTCATCTTCTACTGGCTGCATCATCTGACCAGTGTCTCTGTCTTCATCAATGATGTCACAATTATCCTCATCCCTTTCCTTATCTATGATATCAATCAGCACATTCACTTGGTCAAAAGGGACTGGTTTTAGTGACTTAGGCCAATGAATTGAATTGGTCCAATATACTCTCATGAACTGTTTAATAAACTTGGGTCCATGGAGCTTGTAATTCGTAGGAATTTGCATACAAGCTTCTAACATTCTACAAATCAAAGAATGCCCAAATTCTCCTCTATTTCTTCTTATTGCAAGAAGGGCCCTCTAAAGACTTTTGGCACATTCATCATTTTTAGATTGTCTATCCATTCTTCATCAAGTTTTTACCAGAGTCACCACCTACTTTTTCGAAAGTAGGAAAATGATTATTTTTTATCTTCTCCCCAGCGGAATCTCCTCACTTCAAATGTGAAATTTATATTGACTCTTTACATGGAAAGCCTAGAACCAAAATTTCTGATGTTATTCCCGAGCAAAGTCTCCAATTTGTTAAGTGTGTGGCTCAGATGGGGAGTGCAAATGAAACAATTGTGAACCTTTGGTTAAAGACCAATTTTATAACTTTATTGACTCTATGGATGGATAGGCTGGAACCGAATTTTCTGATGTTTGTCCCTAGCAGAGTTGCCAATTTGTTAGCTCTCAAAAATGTAGGGTCAAAACCTCAAGAGGCTGCCAATCTCTTGGTACGTTTTAGGGTAATAGACAAGGTCAAATGAATTGAACCTTCTACTCTTCAGGTGCTGCTAAACCTAGGTGGGTATACCTATACGAATGAAGCAGACTTAATGTGCTTATTATCCTGAAATGTTTTGTCCACAATGGAAAATGGGAGTGAACAAATGAAATCAAGTTTGGTATAAATCATATAGCAATATTCAAAACTAAATCCTAATATGCTCAATTAACAGATGTAAAGAAAATGAATGAACTCAAAATGGTGAAAAGCGGGACTAGTGCCTTATTGGGTGTGAGTCAAATGAAATAGAAATGGGGAAACTTATTTCTAGAGAAAACTCAAATTTTTTGGCATATGTTTTGTTTATAACTTGTATAAACATGCAATACTATGACTACTAAGCTCTTCTTAATTATCTAGATGAATTTCTCTGATTACTGTGATTAACCCAAAGGATTTAATCTTTTCTAGAAAAGAACCAATCAATTAACCACACAGATACAACAAATGTGCACTGATAAACTGAATATAAACTTGTTATAGCAATTTAAATAACTAGAAAGCATCAATCTTGGAGACAACTTAATTAATAATTTCAATAAGCACAACAGATAATTGACACCAGAAATGAACCACCACATCAACTGAATTTCATTGATATCTCCATTTGAAATCATGCATCATAGTCTTTGTTCTAAAATTTTTTATTCTACTATATCCATCTCTAATCTACCTACTGTATAGATCATATCTAATCTAATCTGATGTTGTCTCTTTGTTTCGAAAATGAATATTTATACACCAATATTTGAAAGGACACATCGCTTCATATTCTAATGTCGGCAATCAATCGTATTCAGGCCTTTGTAGAACAGTCGCCGAGATATCCTATAGTCACACCGAGATACAATGTCTCATCGACAATCATCCTTTGGCTCTTTGTGTTTTGTTGTGACCCTTTGTTGTTGGGGAGATGTCTCACAGATCATATTATGTCTTGTTGATAGTTTTCTTTCTATTTAGTGTGTCGCTTGACAATTCAGAGTCGGGGAGTGGTGCAAGAGGACCTACAATCATCCTCCATTTTCGCTCATTTAATGAAAATTTGTTGTTAGGAGGTTAGAATTAGTATTTTTGAGTCTTTTTTTCATTAATAAGGTCAATCAAGACCATTGAGCAAGATCTAGGGTGAGTTTTTGAGTTTTGAGTCAAAATATGCAACAATGCAATTTTGCACTAAAAGTTGCTTTTGTAGCCTTTGAAGGCAAAAATGTGAATTTTTATGTAAGTGTGCAAGGTTTGGGGTCTTGAAAATGTAATAAGGCTGTTTCAATGTTATTTGAATGGTTGTTAAGGTCTTAGGTCTTTAGGATTGCAAAGTTGCTTCAAAATGCAAAGTTGTCATAAGGAAATTTGGCGTAAAATCAGCATTAATGATGTAATTTCATTAACTAATGGTTCCCTCCTTCAAAAATCAGTTGAGGGCAGTTGTAAATGATGGGAAACAAGTTTAAGAAGCCTCCCTTGGGTCGAGGTTGGGCTGTTGTTGGCAGTTTTGAAGTTTTGAAGCATTTAATAAGAAGAAAACTTTGTTTTTTCTGTTTTTTACAGCATTTTTTCCTGATCCCGTGCTTGGTACGGTCTGGTACATCATTGTACGGACTCCAAATTGAAATGGTTTGAAAGAGGGAAGAATCTAATTTCTTTTGGTGGTGATTTTTCTCGTTTTCATTAAGAATTGAATAAGTTACATCAATTTTAGTGAAAGTGGGTCTGAAATCTTGCAAAACAAGGGTTTGGTCACCAAAATGGATGTAATTCCCATTTCCACCGTGGGAAAAATCTAAAAACTGGTGGATTGGTATATTTAGGACTCCTTTACATTCTGAAATTTGTTTCATATTGAAAAATGGAGTTTTGCAAAAGTTATGTGATGCCCTAGGTCTGGTTTTACCTTGAAACAGTCCAGAAAATGATCATTTGTAAGCTTTTCTTTTGATTTCTGAGTATTTTAAAGAAATAGAATGAATGAAACATGTGAAAGGGGTCTTGGGGAACCTTTGGAGTCCATTAAAGGCATTAGGGGTGTTGGGGTGTGCCTTGACAAGTTGAAAGCTTCCTTGTACATGCCTAGTTAAGCCTTGTTTATGGCTTGTAAATCAATCTTTTGATACATTTGTTTTGGGTGTTTGATCCTGTGCTTTTGGGAACTTGTGGGGGATCTTGTTAGAAGTCTAAAACCTGATTTCATTGTCTGGTTAATGCCTTTAATAATTTTTTATTTTGACTGTCCTATTTGGCAATGTTGCAAGGTTGCATGGGCTTGTGTAAGAGTGATGAAAGAATGGGAGTTTTTGAGTGTAAAGTCAGGTTATTTGGTCTTGTTTTGACATTTTGAGAGTGTACACAGCATCCCCAAGTCCTTCAAACATGTCTGGTTGTGTGAGTTGAGTTGGGTGATCAAGTTTCTTGTTGGAAGGAATAGTGAAGTTGATGTGTGCATTTAGAGAAGCTATTGGAAAAAGGTATTGCTTCCCCTGCCACTCTGCATCATAGTGGTATCAGAGCAGGGAGTAGGTTTTGGTTTGCATTTTGCAGGTTGAAGAAAAGGAAAGGTTGACAAGATGCCTCCAAAGAGCAAAGATATGGCTAAAGAGATGAGGGAGATGAAGGAAAGGCATGCAAGAGAACTCAAAGAGTTGGAAGAGAGAGTCATAGCCCTGGAGACAAACAAGAGAAGAGATGCTGAAGAGAGTGAGCCAGAAAAAGAGGAAGATGAGGAGTTTGAAGACATGGAAGAAGAACTTGATCAGAAGACCAAAGAATGGCAAAGTTGTTGAAGGCAGTGAAAGGTGACAAGCCTAAGGTAAAACTTGATGTTTCTAAATATGGTGGTAGTCTAAATGATGAAGAACTACTTGATTGGATTGCTGCATTAGATAACCATTTTGAATGTGAAGAAGTTCCCGAGGAGCAAAGAATAAGGATTGCAAAGACTAAGTTGCAGGGTCATGCTTTGGTATGGTGGAATTACTTTCAGTCTGAGAGGAGGAAACAAGGAAAGTCTAAAATCACATCATGGGACAAGATGATATCTAAACTCAAAGGTAAATTCTTACCCAAAGATCACCAAATTCAAATGTTTAAAAAATTGCAAAGTTTGAGGCAAAGGGAAATGGATATTAAGTCCTATACTGAGGAGTTTTATAAATTAAGTTTGAGGTCTAGTCATCATGAGAATGAAGATGAAAAAATTGCTAGGTATATTGGTGGTTTGAGGCTTAATATACAGGATGAATTGGTTTTGGCTAACCCTAGGAGTGTAGAGGATTGTTATCAAATGGCAATCAGGGTGGAGGAGAAGCTTAAAAGCAGACAAGAGAAAGCAGTAAGAGGAAGAGGTGGTCCTAGTGCAAGAGGAAGAGGAATACCTTCTACATCAAAGCAGCCAAATGAAGATCAAGGAGCAAACAAAGGTAAAGATCACAATGATTCTAGAGGTGGTTTTGGTTTTAGAGGTAGAGGAAGGTTTGGTATTGGTAGAGGTTCTAATGATTTTGCAGGAAGATGCTACACATGCAATGAATTTGGCCATCCTTCATGGAAGTGTCCTGAGAGGGTTGGTAGTTCTTCTAGTGGAGACAAGAAGATTGATAGAAGAGCACAATTGGTACAGGAAGAGGAGTGTGAAAGTAATTGTTCTCCAAGTAGGAATGCAGATCCTGAGGTTGGGGAAATGTTGATGGTGAGAAAAACAATCTTGAAGGCAGCAAAAGAGGAAGCACCTTTGCAAAGGAAAAGTCTCTTCAAGACAAATTGTAAGTGCAAGGACAAGGTATGTAGAGTAGTCATTGATTCTGGATCAACTGAAAACATGGTGTCATGTGAAATGGTCAATAAGTTAGGATTGAAAAAGATTCCTCATGAATGTCCCTATAAAATCTCATGGTTAACTGATGATCAATCTTTGTTGGTGAATGAAAAGGCTATAGTGGATTTTCAAATTGGTGGTTATCATGATAGTGTTGTGTGTGATGTTCTTACGATGGACTGTTGTCATCTCTTATTAGGCAAACCTTGGCAATATGACAAGAGGGCATTGTATGATGGTAGGGAAAATACTTACACCATAGTTCAAGATGGTCATTCTTTTGTGTTAACTCCTCTTGTAGAAGATGCTAAAGGTAAAGCAAAGGTCATAATGTGTGGCAAGAAGGAACCTATAAATGTAATGAAGGAGAACCAATTTTCTGATGTTGTTCCCTGTTTTAAGACTGAAAATGCAGATATAAGGTTTGATGTAGGGGTAAAAGAAGTGTTGACAGTGAGTTTGCATGAAAGTGTGTTAGTAGGAGCCATTGAATGCCCTATAGTTAAGACCAGGTCTGAGAAACAAACAAATTTTGCAGGAAGTACAGTACATAAGTCTGATTTGACAGTGGCAAAACAACTTGATGAGGCAGTGAGTGAAAGACAAGGAAAACAGGGACAAAAAGATAGTTGCACGCATGAAGGTGACAAAGGAAACAACAAAGATCATAGAGTTACTAATCCTTGTTTGTATGCAGGTGAAAAACATAGTAAACAATTCAATCTTGGTCAGGGAAAAGATAAAAGACTGTTTGCAGGTCTGAGGATAGAGAAGAGGGAAAATGCATGTATCAATGCATTCCAAAATGCTAGAAGTGCAGGGCTGTTTGCAGTTCCAGTTTACATGAACCAATGGAGTGGATTTGTGGATCAGTGGACCTTTTTTGAAGCTTGGAGACAGTGCTATCAAACACAACTCATGAGGCATGAGTCTTTTCTAGGGGGGGTGTATGGTGCAAGAGCACCTACACCTCATCCTCCATTTTCGCTCATTTAATGAAAATTTGTTGTTAGGAGGTTAGAATTATTATTTTTGAGTCTTTTAGTCATTAATAAGGTCAATCAAGACCATTGAGCAAGATCTAGGGTGAGTTTTTGAGTTTTGAGTCAAAATATGCAACAATGCAATCTTGCACTAAAAGTTGCTTTTGTAGCCTTTGAAGGCAAAAATGTGAATTTTTATGTAATTGTGCAAGGTTTGGGGTCTTGAAAATGTAATAAGGCTGTTTCAATGTTATTTGAATGGTTGTTAAGGTCTTAGGTCTTTAGGATTGCAAAGTTGCTTCAAAATGCAAAGTTGTCATAAGGAAATTTGGCGTAAAATCAGCATTAATGATGTAATTTCATTAACTAATGGTTCCCTCCTTCAAAAATCAGTTGAGGGCAGTTGTAAATGATGGGAAACAAGTTTAAGAAGCCTCCATTGGGTCGAGGTTGGGCTGTTGTTGGCAGTTTTGAAGTTTTGAAGCATTTAATAAGAAGAAAACTTTGTTTTTTCTGTTTTTTACAGCATTTTTTCCTGATCCCATGCTTGGTACGGCCTATTACATAATTGTACGGACTCAAAATTGTAATTTTTTGAAAGAGGGAAGAGTCTACTTTATTTTGGTGGTGATTTGGCTCGTTTTCATTAAGAATTGAGTAAGTTACATTAATTTTAGTGAAAGTGGGTCTGAAAACTTGTAAAACAAGGGTTTGGTCACCAAAATGGATGTAATTCCCATTTCCACCGTGGGAAAAGTCTAAAAACTGGTGGATTGGTATATTTAGGACTCCTTTACATTCTTCAATTTGTTTCATATTGAAAAATGGAGTTTTGCAAAAGTTATGTGATGCCCTAGCTCTGGTTTTACCTTGAAACAGTCCAGAAAATGATCATTTGTAAGCTTTTCTTTTGATTTATGAGTATTTTAAAGAAATGGAATGAATGAAAAATGTGAAAGGGGTCTTGGGGAACCTGTTGGAGTCCATTAAAGGCATTAGGGGTGTTGGGGTGTGCCTTGACAAGTTGAAAGCTTCCTTGTACATGCCTAGTTAAGCCTTGTTTATGGCTTGTAAATCAATCTTTTGATACATTTGTTTTGGGTGTTTGATCCTGTGCTTTTGGGAACTTGTGGGGGATCTTGTTAGAAGTCTAAAACCTGATTTCATTGTTTGGTTAATGCCTTTAATAAGTTTTTATTTTGACTGTCCTATTTGGCAATGTTGCAAGGTTGCATGGGCTTGTGTAAGAGTGATGAGAGAATGGGAGTTTTTGAGTGTAAAGTCAGGCTATTTGGTCTTGTTTTGATATTTTGAGAGTGTACACAGCATCCCCAAGTCCTTCAAACATATCTGGTTGTGTGAGTTGAGTTGGGTGATCAAGTTTCTTGTTGGAAGGAATAGTGAAATTGATGTGTGCATTTAGAGAAGCTATTGGAAAAAGGTATTGCTTCCCCTGCCACTCTGCATCAAGAACCAAGCTTGATGCAAAATCAAAGAAATGTATATTTGTTGGATATGGCATTGATAAATTTGGTTATAGGCTTTGGGATTTTGAAAATCAAAAAATTGTGAGAAGCAGTGATGTCATATTCAATGAGAAAGTGTTGTACAAAGATTTATTGCTGCAACATGAGAAGAAAGAAAATGATTATGTAGTGTTGGATGATATTCCAAACAATGATGTTTTAGTGGTTCCTCATGCTGGGCAACAACAACAACAATAAATACCACAAATTCCTATTAGACGATCTTCAAAGATAAGTAGACCTCCAGAAAGATTCTCTCCCTCTTTGTATACTATTTTGTTAAATGATGCTGGTGAACCAAAATATTATGATGAAGCTATGTAGGTGGATACCAAGGTTCAGTGGGAGCATGGAATGGAAGAAGAAATGGACTCCTTGCTAAAAAATCAGACTTGGGAATTATGCAAGTTGCCTACAGGTAAAAAGGCTTTACCAAACTAATGGGTTTATAGGTTTGAAAGAGGAGGATGGAGGTAAGAAAATATTTAAAGCCGATTAGTTGTAAAGGGATTTGCACAGAAAAAGGTATTGATTTTGATGAGATTTTTTCTCCTATTGTTAAAATGACTTCTATTCGTATTGTTTTAAGTATTGTGGCTGCTAAAGATTTGCATTTAGAATAGCTTGATGTTAAAACAACCTTTCTCCATGGTGATTTGGAAGAGGAAATATATATGGAACAACCACAAGGATTTGAGGTCAAAGGTAAGAGAAACTAGTGTGCAGATTGAAAAAAAGTTTATATGGCTTGAAGCAAGTACCTCGGCAATGGTACTTGAAATTTGATAGTTTTTTGGCTGAGAAAGGCTACAACAAGTGTAATTCTGACCATTGTGTTTATTTTAAGAGGTTGGATAATGACAACTACATTATTTTACATTTATATGTTGATGACATGCTTGTAGCTGGGTCTAATATGGATCACATAAGTGAGCTAAAACAACAGTTAGTAAAATTTTTTTCTATGAAGGATTTGGGGGCAGCAAAATAAATCCTTGGTATAAAATTTGTAGAGATAGGAAAAATAGAAAAAAAAATTTATCTCAGGCTAATTATGTTGAAAAGGTATTGCAGAGATTTCATATGGAGAATGCAAAAGCTGTCAGCACACCTTTGCCTAGTCATGTTAAATTGACTAAGGATATGTGTCTAATGAAACAAGAGGAGGAAGAAAAAATGTCCAAGGTACCGTATGCTTCAACTATAGGAAGTTTAATGTACGCCATGGTATGCACGGGACTAGATATTGCACATGTCATAGAAGTTGTTAGCAGGTATTTGAGTCATCTTGGAGTTGAGCATTGGAATGCGGTAAAATGGATTCTTAGCTACTTGAGAGGTACATCGAATAAATGTTTATGTTTTGGGGGCTCTAATACTGATTTAAAAGGCTATGTTGACTCAGATTTGGTAGGGGATATAGATACTAGGTAGAGTACCACAGGTTATGTATTCACAGTTGGTGGGACAATAGTGAGTTGGATTTCTTGATTGCAAAAGGTGGTTTCTTTATCCACCACAGAGGTAGAGTATGTTGCTGCAACAGAGGCAGCAAAGGAGATGATATGGCTGAAACTTTTCATGGATGAGTTGGGAAAACAACAAGATGGAAATTACTTGTTTACAGACAGCCAGAGTGCTATACATCTTGCAAAGAATTCTCCCTTGCATTCTAAAACAAAACACATATAGTTGAGATATCATTTCATTCGGTCGGTGTTGGAGGATGGACAGGTCAAGCTAGACAAGATACATATAGATGTCAATCTAGCGGATATGTTTACGAAGGCGGTGACAAGGGAGAAGCTAAGCTCCTCTTCAGCTTCAGTTGGCCTTCAAGGTTGAATTCAAGAAAAAATAGAGTAGTAGGGTCCAAGGTGCTTATTTCCAGTGGGAGTTGTAATTGCAGCAGTGTCATCCAAGATCAGTCTTCAAGCGGGAGGTTGTGATGGTGTGGAGCCTGATCAGTCTCCAAGTGGGAGATTGTTGGTATGTGGCGACTGATCATGCTATACTGTGTAGCCCATGGTATACTGTACACCCTGACATGTATCCTTGCCGGGGTCCGGGGTTGGGTCGGGCCCCGGGTCGCCCCCGAGGAAAAATTTTCTCCTACTTTTTTGTGTTGTCACTGAAAAAGGGAAAAATCAACGAAAAAAGAAAAAAACCCGATTTTGTAAAACCCTAATTTGGAAACTTCTAAGCTTGTTAAAAAGGGGTTCGGATGGGGGTTACAGTATGATGAAAAATGTGATTATTCGTAAGATTATAATAGGTTTTACACTGGATAATAAAATTATTGGATGGCCGCGGTTTGGTGGATGTAGCCTGGATTGGGTGAACCATGTTAAATTCTCTGTGTTATGATTTATTCTGTGTGTGTTTTAGTTTCTCTGTTTTATTAATTAAATCTGCATTTAATTGTTAGATATCTACCATCTCTAACCCTAACAATAGTGGTTTCCTCTGTTACTACTAATGATGACCCCACTCTACCATGGGCTAATTATCAACCCTCCAAGGTATCGCAAGAATATGATATACTACTATACTCTTACCTTACTACCTTGAGTTACTTTGTTGGAGGCCACGGTAAGGAGGTAAAAGGAAATGCACATATGTGGTGATCAATTATGGTAGTGGTATGGTGGTAAAAGGATAATTTGAATTTGTGGATGGTAGAAACATAAATTTTATGAGAATACTGAGAGAGACCTCTGATTTTACATGACTGCAAAATCAAAAGAATTTTCTAGTTCCAACAGCATCTCTAGTTGGGAATGAGTGATTTATTGATCACTACAAGAATCCAGAATCCTCTGGAAGAGCAAATCAGAACCTCAAAGATTATGAAAATGGATTTTTGAAGAAGACAAAATGAAAATGGAGATGGGTGAATATGGAAATGATCCTACACTACTTACTGTACATGGAATTTTTATTTTTTATTTTTTGATAGTCAGAATAATTTCAGGTAAGTTCTACTCACCACGCATTGAATTTTAAACCCACCTATATTGGAGGATAAACCCACCTATGGAATTAATTTAAGAGGTAAGGGATGCATCTTAGTAGAATCTTGAGTCTTGGATTAATCCATAGTGCTAAAATTAGTTCTAGTGTTCTTCCCTTGGTGTTATATTTATCTCTATAATTTCCCATACTTAACCATTTCATCATCCCTTTTCCCAAGCTATTTGTATCATAATATAAAATTGGTCCAATCTCACATTAGCCCCTTAGGTAATTATCCATTTCCTCCAAGTTGAATGGAACCTTTTGTACCAATGCATCTATGTTTTCCTACCCTAATGGATCAAGACTTGTCATCACCTTAACAATCTTCTTTATGTTAGCATATCTCTGAAGTGCCTTTGGCATTGTTTAGATGTGTCAATATTAACTAGATTGAATATATTAATTTTAAATTCTCATAACACATTCCATGACAAGAAAATGACTCATTTGGATTAAGGAGTACTTTCCTAAACCATTCCTTCATATTCAACAATCCCTTCTCACACCCACATCATAATTCATATCCATGTTAGTTGTAATGAGTGTTTCGAACCCACAATCAATGAATCATAGGATAAAAGAAAAATTGTTATGCACAAGGATAAGAATCAAAGAGACTGAAATAATCGATTCACTAGATATGCTCCCCATTATTGTAATAGACCAATGTAAAAGAATAAGTCATAACAAGAATATGACCAAAAAATCCTAGGAAAAGAAACCTTGTAGGCTACATTAATAAGACATTGATTGCAAGCATTTCTTCCATGATATTTAAATGACAAAATTATCATATAGCTCAATCTTTAGTCAAGTAGTATTTCAATCATTAATTCTTAGACATCCATCATGATTAAACATCATATATCATAAGCCTTTTTAACAATCACTAGGATTGTAGATAATATTCAATCATGTCATAGGAAATAAATCATCAAAAATTATAAAGAAAGAGAAAACCAACTATATAAGATCAACAAGCCACCATATAAAAATTATATTTTGTAGAAAATAAAATAAACTATATGTTGACATAGCATATATATAAACTATATATTTTGAATTTTGGCCCTGCAAGCGCAGGAGCATGACATAGCATACTGCACTGAGACCCTAACTGGAGAGTTGCACTGAGAACCATTGCATCCAATCCCTGAGTGGAGAGTTGCAAGACTTCACTGGATGAGTGTTGCAAGGCCATTAAGTTGAGGAGGAAGACTAGGAACCATTTGGTAGGAGGAAAGCTAGAGCAAGAGGTGAGGGCACTTAAAAGGGAAAATAGACCAAGGGAAAATGACTATAAGTGATTTTTCCCCCACATTTAGAAATCTTGTTGGAAGTACAATTGTTTAGACTCTATTTATTCCCATCAAGGTGTTGCGTGCTATATTTTGGTCAATTCAAGCCAATGTCCCATTAACAAACCTAAGTACTACCTAGTACTAGTGTCTAGTTAGTTTGAACAACCAAGCTTTGAGATGTTCAATTAGTTGGGTGGCCATTTTTGACCTGTGAACTACAGTTTTTGTATCCGTCTTAACATATTTTTTCTACTATAATATTGAAAGGAATTCTCATCACATAACAACACATGAAGTTCACTAGGGTTGAAATTTCTAAACTTCGATGAAATAAATTTACATATTGAGGTCCATAAATGATCAAAGGGACTGGAAACAATACCTGGTCCATGAGTGCAATGAAAAATGCCTAGTGCCTGTCCATAAGAGAACACATATAAGTACATGATGTAGCGTTAGAGGAAGGCAACAAACTCACACAATCTCATTTGACAAGTCACAAACAATCTTGAACTTTCCTTCTTTTGACACACTTATTCAACTACATTTCCCTTCACAAAACTCAACACAAACACTCTAATTTTTCTTTAGAGTTCCAAACTATTACCAAACCTTCAAACACCTTAGTCAACTTCATCTTGATCAAAACAAACGATTACCCAATCCACCCTTTCATTTTACCATTAACTCTCTTTATGACTGTCCTAAACTTCACAATTTCAACTCAACATAAAGTAATTTGACCCAAAACGATATATAGGATAATATAGACCACAAAATTTCCATTCCATTTCACTTCAAAAAATTTAAATCATCTCCCATCATTTATTCTTAAAAATTTAACAAAATCATATACTGTACTTTCATTTTAGTCTCCAAAAACAGGGCTATTATTAGAAAAATTAGTCAAAGCAATGGAATTTTTAACTTCATGCTTACACCAAACCTTATATCAAATGAGATAAAATTATACCTTGGTAATCTCTTAACCAAAACAACCAAGAACTCACATTTAATCATTAAAATCCCTTAAAGTTCTTACTGTCACTGGTTCCTTCATACCCTGTTTGCAACGCTTTGAGGTCTTCCAACCTATTTGTCAGGGCTTCATTCATATTATAAGCACTATTACACATGTCTATCCACACTTTTTAATTCCCTCCTTGCAGATCTAAAACATATTCAAAACAGGTATCAAAACTTTTACAACACAAACTTCGAATATTGTTGTCTCAGACATATTTAGGCCTAATTAGGCCTGATTTGCATAAGGGTTTGTTGCTTTACTAACTCCTAACCAAAGTAAACTTTTCCAGTGCTTGGGACATGTTTAGTTTGACTAGTATATTCTCTTCAAAGCATCAAATTTTGTTTACAAAGTATTTTCACAAAACCCTAAGGGCTTAACCTTCATAATTACTCTATTCATAGACTAAACACACAACTTTTCAGTCAAGAAACTTCATTCCCTCGCATCTTATCTTTATGATTTTTCCCTAAATCCACTAAAACATGAAAGAAAATCATAGTAGGATAATCTCACAAGAAACCAGAAGATTCCACCAATTAATAAAGGAGAAACATAATTATTTATGTCTCTACTTACCCTAACTTAGGGTTTTAGCAGTCTAAAGTAAATCCACAATAACTCACACAAATCTTAACTAAAATGCATGAAATTTTTTGTAACAATAAGGTGATTGAGATTATTACCATATCCAACCATTCTACCATGCCTTCAAGTTCGTACAATTTTGTACAATGCCTATAAATGCAAGATTTATGAAGAAAAATGATTAAAAATCAAAGATTTTCCTTGAACTTATTCTTTATTCAACCACCCTCAAAGTTCTAAAAGATACAAGAGCCTTTTTAAAGGAAAAACAACTGAATTTTAGCCTTCTACCTACCTCTAACCAACCCTAGTGACTCGTCATCTCTTAATATTGCCTTTTTGATTAAGTTGACAACTTTTTACATTATTTTCATTTTTGCACTTTTGGACTTAATAAACACCAAATGACCTCAACATGACCTCAAATATATGAAAACATGACTCTAGTAACATGATTTAAAAAGTAGGAACAATAACATTGAATCAAATTTCAAAACATTACTTCATAGATGCCTAATTATGCCAAGGTGCTTTACACTAGTACAAGAGATGAATAAAAGACAAGGATCCATTAAAAACTAACCCAATAAACCTCCAAGAAGCAAGAAAATGACTCCTCTAGATGTTCCCAAAACCCAAGGCTTCAAAATACAAGGTTGGTTACCCTACAAACCATTCCCATGCTTACCAAGTGATCTTTGATCATCAAACCCTTACAAGGTTTATTGTTGCATTCACAACTATTGTTACCTCCACATGCATTTGACTAATAGTGACAACCTTGGTTTTTAATCCTCAAATACCATACCTTGGGATCACATCACCATGAAAGAACTTCATCCAACATCCTTATGAGTGCAAGTACCACCAAATAGGTATTTTTCAGATCTGTCCTCCTCGAGTGAGGGAAATTCAAGAAGAGAAGAGGAAAGCGAGACATGTAGTAGGTCTAAAAGAGGGAGATCAAATATACGTCAAAATATTATATGATGAGAGAATAGGTGACATAAGGTGCCCTTGAGGTATAAACATCTACGGAAATAATGGGTACCCAAGGAACTTCCTCCAATAAACATTGATTTTTGTGTCAACAAGAGGATATATCGCATATCACCATCATCATTACATGGTTTGGGCCTATTTTGCATGGATGGCATAAAGTTATGTTATGAAAAAGTTACTAAAGTGATGGAGTATGTCAGACCCTATTACAATTATAAAGATTGGATGCAGCTGGTTCAGTATGCACTATTAGCAAATTATGTACGGCTAAAAGATAAGGATCAAAATAAAGGAGTGGCTATGTACATTGACGTAAGGCCAAAAGCATCAAGGAATACTATAGGGTTTATAAATAGTACATGACCTAGGTCAACAAATAAGCAACCCAATTGCATATTCGAGGCGCGCGAGGGAAAGTGTGTATTCGTATGTGCGATAAAATCAATAACTACAAGGGAAGAGTTGTTAATCGATTACAATTTGAATCACATAGATACAAAAAAAGTTACTATGGGTGTGGTACATACTATTTACCATTTTACCCAACCTCCAATTAATGACTCCAATATACCATTTTATTATTATGTTTTTTTTGTAAGTCTATTGGTTTCATTTCGGTAATGTTTTTTTATATATATTTTTTTTTATAGCAGGACATTGATCATAAGGGGAAGGCTCCAACCCAGAGCACAGATCATGAATCACCTTCAAGCGCTTCTACCTAATAGGTTTACCTTATTGTAATTCTACAAATTAGATACAAGCAAATTTTTTTATTATTATGTTTTTTTCATAAGTTTATTGGGTTAATTTTGATAATGTTTTTAATATTCTTGTTGCAGTCGAATGATCGGGGAAAGGAACCAATAGTAGAGGAAAGCATCCATAGGGAGGTACAGTCATTATTATGTGATGATGACATCACATAGTCCACAAACCCTCTAGATATGATAAGGAAGACCCAAAAAAATGCAATGAAGAAATCCTTTAGTTTTTATTCATAGTGCCTCAAACAGATGAGACAAGAATAAGGGTTAAAATATTGACTAAGAGAGCACGAAACTTGCAAGTGAGTTGTCATGAGATCTTTAATTATAACATAATTTCATTCATGGTTTTATATTTTGTACTCTTTTATGTCATGAACTAAAATGTGTTGTTTTTATAGGTTTTTTTGCATCCTCATGATGTTGTTGGCCATGATCAGGGTACTGCAGGTGCTGCCTGAGGAGTAGGGGTTGGTACAAGTGTCGCCCTTGATCTTCCTGTGCATACATCATATCATCTAACACCATCATCTATGCCTATATTGGCAACTGAAATGTCGACAACACATAACATGCAGGCATTGGGTAGTGCACCCTCTGGCAGCGAACACATGCCAGAACATGCATCAAGACATGTACTTGGGGATGTAGAGGCCACTAGTATTGGGGATGTTTTAGCAGCATTTCCTAGATCTTCCCGTATTACTAGTATGGGAACATTGCTGGTTACATTTGTGGTAATTGAGGATTTCATTCCCATAAAGATAGAGAAGGTCCCAGGTACTTTAAAATGTTTTAATTATTATTATATATAATCCAACTAAAATTTACTTATTGATCACTCTTTTTAGACTAATGATCCCATGATCATTTTATAGGAAATGATGTTTTTATAAACATCTAAATGATATTACATTGGAGATCTTTGGGCCCAACATATGTACACGGTGGAATGCCCAAAATCAAGTTTTAAAATATGAGCTCATTAACCGTTTAACTATTATTTTTATTTTCCCAGGTATCATATGAGAAAGCACACACACATTTTGCTAGAGATCCATCACAAAAGTGACCTTCTCTCTCTCTCTCTCTCTCTCTCACACACACACACACACACACACACACACACTCACTCAGTCGCTCTCACACACACACAACTGACCAAAAATAGAATGTACTATTTGGAAATCATTAGTTGTGGATTTAATTTCTATTTTAACTTAATTGTAATTAGGTGGGCTTCATACATTGCGGTGTGCAGTTCAATGATGGCATCAACATACTTGTATGTTGTCTTTTCACTAACTTTTACCTATAAAATGTTAAGAAAATATTTTACTTTATTCCACTATGAGAGAAGAAGGTGACTATTAGATTTTTTCCCAAGGAGATCTTCACATATTTGAAATTTTACCATAAGTCTTCCATTTTTTCATTCACCCGTCTCAACTATTAAAAATAATTTTGTGATTAATCCTTTCAAATTAGTAGACAATTGTTTACTTTTTGATTAGTTAATGAGGGTTTTTATAGGGATTCCAGAACCTTAAGACACAAATTTGGGTCCCTAGTTTCCATGTGTGGGTTTTCAACACTATGCCCATATGCTTTGGGACTTGCATTATTGCAAGTCATGAGACATATCCAACAATTTCTATGCCAATTTTTCCCAAGTCTTCATTGTTAGGTCTTCTACCATTGTTCTTATAAGCTATTTACTCACTATATGTATCCAAGACCCACTGTTTACACATTTAAAATCAAAGAGATATAACATATCGGCCAAGCAGTATCTATGTCACCCCGATCATGTTTTATGTTTATATTGGAATGATACAATATATGAGCACAACAACTAGCAAGCTTCACTAATAAAAACATTGTAGGAATGGCCTATGTGAATGAGGAAGAACATTGTACAATATTGACATAGGCACATTGCATTCATACCGATCGACATAAGACATTAGGCTATATATTTTGATTAAAAAGGAACAAATAGAGAATGTAGCACCACAGGAAATGCATATCAACATAACTCATGAAAGTTTCCCTGACAAAATACTCATCGACCATCAGAAGCCTAACAAGTGACAATTTTGATCTCATATACTACTCCAATGAAGATAAAAGGCTCATATCAGGGACACATTCTTTTTGTTCTACCGATGGGTTATTCAAGAAAGTAAAAGATAGACTCACTCAAGATTTCGGCATGAGGTACACCAATATATTTGATCAGAGGAACACATTGATGTTAGAACAACAAAAAATGGACCACCCAATGACACGTCTTACACTCATAAAATTTAGTCGATAGAACATATCTCAAGTTATGCTGACATAGTGGATAAAATAAGGCACCATTGGTGAAATTTGTGCCAATGTAATTCATTGGTGGGAGTATCACCATCAAAAGTAATGAATAACTTTGGGCCCGATGAATGAAGTCTCTCCAATAGGATTACATCAGATAAGCTACACTGATAAAGGATGCAAGGAAAGACAAATACTTGTTGGAGTGACTTATACCAAAAGATACATCGACCAAATTATTCATGTAAAGAACAAAACCCATACATATAACCATGTTAGGGAGAGAAGATGTCTGAAAGAATTATTAATTTTTTTTTTTTTTGTAGGGTTTCATCTCAATTTTGATGAACATAGCTCAATGAACAACACAAATTTGTGATGAGGTTGTTATACATGCGACATAGTTTTCATCGCAATGGGAACGACGGTTTGCTCCACCTCGTAGAACATGGATGAACATTTGGGGTTTTTTCAATGATTTCAAATGGGCATTCAGCAACATTTTGTGATTTTTTGCATCGATAGATGGATGAAGTTACATTGATTTTATGATGGACACAACCAAAATTTTTGGTGGCACTGACTGATGATGTTGGGTCATTGTTTTGATGAATAAAAATTGGTCATTAAAGCAACAAAATTCCAGTGATGAAATTTAAATCAGTGTTGCGTCGGTAAGTCGACAATATTTTGTCGATATGTCACCAAACATTCGTCAGAATTTGTAGTGAAATACAATAGTGAATGGCACTCCAAATTATGGCTTATGGTATCCTAAGGATATTGACTTTACACTAATTGCTTATACCTATGCAAATTAGGTTGGATGTGTAGATGACAGAAAAAATGAAAGTGGTGGTGCATTCTTTCAAGAGACAATATGTCCAAGTAATAAGTGAATGTGTCAAATATGAAAAAAGTGAATAAATTATAGTTGGGGTTAAATATGTGCATAAACCAAATGATAGAGCTCATGAATGCCTTTCAATTGCCACTGGAACCATGAAAATTGGATAAATTGGCAAAAAATTATGAACTCAAAGGTCTGAAAGACAAAATGCACTTTACTTGGAAATAAAATTTACCTACAAAAAAATATAGAAAAATGAGCTGCACCACTACAAATTACATGGAACCAACTTTTTGTTGATATCTTTTTTGGAAAATTTTGATACCTAGGTAAAAAATTAAGCTCTAGAAAAAAGCCCAATTTGGGTACTTGGAGATCAAATCTTGGACCCTTGGGGCTTGTAGTCTTGCCACAAGATTGTGGCACACAAAAGGGAAAAAAATGTTTTTCCACTTGGGTACTGGTGGAATGACACTAAGTGGTGGCACCACCTATAGCAAGTGGTGGGTGCCTACGCCACCAAGTACAAAGCATAGACATTGTCTATGTGACCGCTATGAGGAACCAAGGGTTCCAATAAAAAATTAAACTATAAAAAATAAATATTAATCTGCTAATCGTTTGTCTAGCATTTATGCTAGGGTTGTATGCCAACTACACAAATGCTAACACCTATAAAAAATTCTAAAAAATATTCCTTTGAGGGTGATCCCACAATAGTTGTTTAAATTTTTTGGCCAAACTAGACACTAAAATTATTATTTTTAACTAAATCTTCACATTCAGGAATCTATAGCAACTAAACTATGAGGAATTTGAAGATGATGCAAACTAGAGTCTCATCACATTTTGTCTGTAGATTCTAAAAATATTTTTTTCAATTTCTTTGGAATTAGATTCCCTTTCTTTTTCCATCTCCCATGAAAACTGGTTTATTTTTCAGAAAACAACATTTTAAAAAAGTGACGCACACCATATAATGCATAAATTTTTTTCCATGAAGGATAAAATTCTAATTCTTTTGAATTTATATTTATAACTCTGATATCTAGTGATTCCACTTGGTCAGATAATTTGTTATTGAATATTTTTTCTTTAATCAAGTTTCGAAGCCAAACCAATTACAATTCAAACATAGCATGACTGTATAACACATGACTTTTTTGTATATATCAATTTTTTTTTTGTTGGATCAAGGACTTCAATATCTAGTGCACTCATATTTTTTAATTTTTTCTTATAATCTATTAATTTTCCAAATGTGCAGAACAAAGACCTTCAGTTTTTAATGAAAAACCTATGTTTAATAAAACAAAAAAAAAACATAATAAAACCAAAACATATTAAAATTATATTTGTTGGATAGCTCCTTCCAAGGACTACCTGATTCCAGTTGGCTTTGTGAAGAATCCTCCATTTTCATCCTCAACCCAAGCTTCAAAGCATAAAAATTTAGGGTTTTTTGGTGTTTTAGGGGGAGAGCGAGGAATAAGGGGGGTTCGAGCAAACCACCCTTCAATAAGCATTTTCTTTTGTTTTTTGGGGTAGGAAATGTGGGCCCAATAATTAATGGGTTTGGTAGAACTTGTACATTCATTCAAACCCCTAAAACTAATTTTTTTGCCATGGGGTTATTTTTTCTTAGTTTTTCTTCCTCCAAATTGTAAACCACTATTGTGGCTTCACCCTTGACATGAATTATAATGATGACTGTAGTTTCTTGTGACCTAGACGGACCATACATAATTGTATAGATTCATGTTGTACATATTTATGCCAATAGTACTTGACAAAAAAACCTCTAAGGGCTTGAAGCAAAAGTCTTTGATTTTGACAATTTGACAAGTGTTCTTGAGGTTTTTGGGAATTTTGGATGCAATGGCAGGGTCAATTTTGGCCTAATGTGCTATGAAAAATTATCTACCTCTTCGATCTAATAACTACCTGTCAACTTGAAACCCGCATAGATTTGACAAAAAAGGTTAGATCTTGATGAAAAAAAAAGCCAATATTGAATTTCTTGGATGTCGTAGACTTAATGATGAGATAAGATTACTTCCAAAATGCTAAAAAAATAACCTAAAAAGATGAACTCTCCACAATTGGTGTTTTTTTTCAATTTTTTTGATTCTTATCAATGCCCCTTTTTCTAAATTCTCTAAAAATAGGAAATTACTAAAAATAGTAAGTCAACAATCCCAAAATAGAAAATTAGGATCAATTGACAGTTTGGGAAACAATAATAAATTTGGTGATTTGATTGAGATTAGAATATTATTTAAACACCAAAATATATTTAATTTAAATATCTTCCCTCATTTTGGCAAGTGGAGATTTGAAAGCTTCACATGGACTGTTTGTTGGCTTTTAGTGGTAATTGGCAGTTTGGTAAAGTTGACAATTCATGGGGAGTTTGTGGAAGTTAGGAGACACTTGGAAAAAGGAAGGTTTATTTTCCTTGGTAGTAATATTTTGGTGCCTAATTTGAGTTTTGAAATTGGTTTCATATATTATTGGTTTTGGCTCCAAGTTTTATTATTCTTGTTTGCATATTTGATAGTGCTTCAACTTGTTTATTTAGAGGTTGGTAAACCTATGAAGACCAATCTTCAAGGCTGATAAACCATGTAGAATTGAGGCTCAAGGGAAATGGTTCTAGGGGTCTCTAGTAGCAATATCATTCATAGGTTGTACTGGAGCTAAAAAAAACTAGTTGCTTCAACAGTTTTCAAAGTTTGTTCAATTTTAGTGTGCAAGATTGTCTAGTTTGATTTTATGGAGCTTTTTGGAGTTTTACTAGTTGCATGTTATTGCATGTCATTGTAGGAGTTGTGTTTCATTTATTTCACAGGTTTAAATTAGATTGGAGAAGCAAGGTATTGCTAGTTTGGTCTTAGGAGTTTTGCATGTGTGCTTTTAGGTGTTCTTTGGGTGTGGTTTTGAGTGCTTTCTAACATAATTGTGTGATTATTTCATTTTGTAAGTTGCTAAAAATAGTATTCTATTTTTCTCATGTTTTTAATAGCTCTAATATTTATATTTTTCAATTGGGTTAGCAATCTATTTCAGTTGGAGAAATTGGAGTGAATCAAGTAGTCTTGCTTTGCCTTTGTTGAGTCCAAATTTGTGTGATTTTTAAAGTGTGAAGCCATAGTTTGGATTGATTCTATAAATTTGAATTTCATACTTGTGTATCAATTTCTTTATATCATAAAATCAACTTTATGGTGTTCTTTGATGATCTCATACATCTGTTCATTCTGTGCAAGACTAGTTTACTAGTTTTGGTGTTTCTGGTGAAATTGGCATAATACTTGCAAATTTAATTTTCAAATCTAAAATTATTATTAAATATTTGGTTGAATACATTACAATTCCTTAGATCACCATCAGATGCAAGAGAAGAGCATACTCAACTTTACTAAAATTCATCAATATCTCTCACTAGAAATAGATTACCCTCAAATCTAAGAAGGAATTAATGAGTCCATGATTTGAAACCATGTAGGAGCTAAAAATTAGCTCTATCCCAAGACCACCTACAAAAAAAATTAAAACCTTCAACAAGAGAGATGCAAGAAATGAGCTTTCTTGATATTAAGATGTATCAAATATGATGATGAAGTATTTTACAAGAGTGTACAATGACCTTGCTTATATAGAAAAGGTGTGATGTAGTACCAACATTAAATGACTATGTCATAATTAAATGACATGAGCCAACATTAAATGACCCAAGACTCTAATATTTAATAAAATATAAAAAAATAAAATCTTATCCAAAAAAATTAAATATACATAGGACCTAAGTGGACTTAACATGTAAATAGGAGCCCATTAAGTAACTAGTTAGGTAAAGTACCCAGTTACACCAACAATTAGTAATTTGGGTAATTCTTCATTTTCACAATTTATCCAAATACAAGTATGATTTAACCCTTGGTAAGAAAAATAGTAACTTTCAAAAAATTCATTAAAGTAGAAAGATATAACTATTAACACTATGATTTGCACCCTAGCTGAATCTCAAAATAGCTAGTCATGTGAAACATGGGAAATTTTCTAAAGTTGTGGGTCACCTATAGCAGAAAAGGACCTCCAAAGAAAGCTATTTCTTTATTGAATATCACCTAAACTACTTTACTAAACTTGCAGAGGAAAAGGGTAGAAATAAATAACATGAACTAAAAATTTGATAATGAAAACTAAAGGTGATTCTATAGATTATACTAAAAATATGAAAATTTTAGAAAACAAGCACTTGCTTTTCAATGAATGAAAATAAAATTTGCACAATTTTTTCCTGTAAACCTATGCATAAGTGTTTTGAAAAAGAGGTTTGGATGCATTCGGCTTTGAAAAGGAAAAGACACCATCACATTCTAAAAAATAGATGCAACTTAAAACATAGATTTCAACCTGCACAGGCATACTTTTGTAGAAAGGGAAGAATAATATGAGACAAAACTACAAGGAAGTGAAAGTAACTCACATGTAATTGAATCAATCATTTGATAACCACTATACTGCAATAAAATAGAAGGCACAACTTCAAACATTGACATCCAAGGTTTACACTGTATTTTATGTCCAAAATGAAAATGAGTTACAAAGTCTGCATGAAATTAGACAAAGGACTCAAAAAGGCTTTAAGTCTCAATTTTCATCAAAATAACTCCCTTACAAAAGAGTTACAAGAGTGAATATATCACTCAACTCAAGTAGTTGCACCAAAATAGGAGCAAGCAACTACCATGGGTCAGATCCACCACAAGAGCCTAAAATTGAGGCACTAGATTTCCCCCAAAACTATCTCCAACATGTGGGGAAAGTGATTTTGACCATGCCAAACATCTAGGCATCAAAAATCACCCCTAGATTCTAGCAAAACCTCCAACAAGGTGCACAAATGCTCCTACATACATGGCATATGTCTCCAAACTGAAAATAACGTTCCATAGATTCCCTCCATGCCACAAATCAAAGCGTTTCTTTCCTTAACTAAATGTTGAAAATCTCCATCATTTTTCATTTAAGAATAACAAAATGACTTAAGGCTTATAATTGCACCTTAACATCATTTGTTTTACAATAAGCACATATGCAAAAGATGACAATTAATTAACAATGTTAATAGCATGTGGTGGTATACATGTGTTACAAAGGCTCTACAATGGTATGATGTGGCATCACATTTTAAAATTTGAAAAAATATCACAAAGCATAAAAACACAAGGCATCAAACATTTGCCTAAGGCAAGTAATACTCCATTGAGAGGACCCGCGGCATATTTACTTGGCATTGATTTAAATTGCTAAATCAAAGGTGAAAAATACACCTTCTATCAACATCCTTAGGGTTGATAACCCTAAAACAAAACAAAGTAAAATAGGTCATTTCAATTTATTTGTCCATGAAGCTTCCTGAAGAAGCCTAGCCACTGACACAAGGGCTTGTAGAGCTTTGTAGATGATCTTCTTGTGAATTTTTGAATCTCCAATGGCAAACTTTGAAGATTATAGAGGAATTATGGCATGAAACTTATAAATTTCCTTCTAAGGAAACACTGGTAAGTTGCCTAATTCAAAATAAAAGATCTTTTTTATGAGTCTAAGCTTTATAGGCCACGACCTCAATAGTTTTCTTACTCATCTTATGTGCTTTCTTTCTTTGTCACGTTGAACCTCCTGTAGATGCAAGGAGCCACCAAGGATTTCAACCTGTAGCTTTAGTGCTGGTTTAGATGACCATGGTGAGTTTTCTTACTATTTGATTTCCATTTTATTCACACATTTTTAGTTTCTTTAAAGGGAAAGAAACCCGAATCAAAATCTCTTTGTATTTCATGAAAAATGGCCATCTCTCTTGTAGATTTCTTTTGTTTATAGAAACACAAAAATCATTTACTTTTATGGCCATTTTGGGTTAGAGTAACTCGCACCTTCAGACAACAATATGGGTTTTCATTTTCATTTGATTCAAAACTTATTTTCTAGGTCAAGGATTTATGATTTTTGAAAACCCTTCATGAAAAAATAGCTAAGGTACTGTAATAAAAATATTGTGTTTCTCTTTAAACTTATGTGGCTGCTTCTCGGGAAATTTTCTTTTCATTTCCTATATGTTTTATGGTTGCGGCCATTTATGCAATTCTAGGTATTTTTTTTACTTGCAACATAAGAGAAGATAATTTTGTGCACAAACCCTAGAAAGAAACAAGACATATTATATTAATGAAAGATCTTGTTATTATCTCTGTGCTTGTATTAATGGTTGATTCACCATATTGATCCATCAAATTGTCACCATATTTACTTCTTCTTCAAATATTTATCACCATGCCTTGTATTGAGAAAAGATGTGAAGCAATGAATTTGTAACATCACTCTATTTTGAATACTATTTCATCTGTAGAATATAATGTAGTCCTTGAATAATCACCATTTGCTACTCCTATGTTCTTGAGTACACACAATATGATTACTCCTCTTTGAAGTTACATAGTCACTATGATAGTTTTCTTCCACATGTTGCTTATGTCATTGATAGATTGAAAAGGCATCCACAATATCTATACATGCTCATTACAAATAGCATAGGCCATAGGTCATGGCCCTTTTTTTTCTCTTCCATTGCAATATCTTCCTACCTAACAACTTTAGTGTACATATTTGATAGTGAAATATAAGATCCAAAATTTTCAAGTTCCATCTCAGAAAGATGGCTCACCACACTTTCTTCCATGTATAATTTATAGGTGCTGACTTTTCCTCAATGTAAAAATGTCCTCATACTTGGACTATCAACTATAGGTTGCATATTCTTCTTGCTTAAACCTTCTACTCTATTCCTATTCTCCTAGATCACTATCACTAGAATTGCTTTTCTTTATTTCCCAAATGTAAGTTTGAATGTTTTTCCATTTCACTTCACGACTTCCTTCTATGAAGACACTCTCAAACATAAATCTATCATTGAATGACTGAAGAAACCTTGAGACTTGATCCTCTCAAAAATATGCAACATGCCTTTCTTTACCATTTCGATGACAATACCATTCACATTACATTCATAGTCTTTAACCTTGAATCCTCCCTTGGAAAATATTGAACAAGTAGAGCTTCATTGTGAGAGAAGCTTAAAAAAGTACAAGGGTAGATCTCGGCTTGTATACTATATTCACTGGGTGACTGTTCACCTTTACTTTGCCACTAAAACTAATTCAAAAGTATAAAAGCTTACTATTATTCCATGAATATTGAATGTAATTTGAGTTTCATGCACATTAGCTAAAGGTTTTCTCAATGATCACTTCCAGGAAATGACAACCTCCATGTGAATTTCTAGGCAATGCAAACCATCCTTGCAAAGCATAATGTATTATTTCTCACATGCTTTTCCCTTTCCATTGTAATGTATCTGTTCAATTTATTCTTGACATTTTTTGACAGAGAAGGATATTGTTTTCTGAGTGATTTCAATTTTCAATTTCATTCTCAGATATTATTCATGCACTTATTTAAATCTCTTATTTAGATGCATGCCATCCCTTTCAAAACTGGATGAACCTTTGCATAACCACTTACATAGAGATAACACATCTTTTGGCATGTATGATGTTGAAAAGCACATGCAAATTTCAATGATTGAAAGAGATGGTAGTCTATATTTAGGTCCTAAATTCATGTTGAAGGATTTCACATTGAATACTAAAGGAATATTCTTTCATGACAACAACCTATATTTTGAAAAATGCATATAAACTCTTGACACAATAGTCCCTTTCTTAGTTGTCTAGGACTTTCCTAGATATTTGTTGCATCATGACAGTTTGCACAATATTTTTTCATATTCTATATACTAGTTTTTTAAGAATATGTGATGCCCCTAAAAATAATGTTGCTCTGATTCCTTTCCTTCTTGTTAACAATGATAGTGCCTTTCATTTCACTACTCCATATCCATGATCAAATATTTTGACATTCATTGTCTGAACTATAATATTTCATTGATCAACCTCTTTTATATCCATATCCATTATCACATGTAGAAACAAATGACTATTTCAACCAAATATCCTAATACTCTTGATGTCTGATTTCATGCTTTATGATTTCTTTAAATAACTATATGTCACTTATGACAGTGGTTGTTAATTTACTGTTATAAATGATGGGTACTTATTTGAGTGAACTATAAAGAGATGATCCATTTGATGAATAATCTTTCAATATTTCTTTAAAGAATAGCAAAGTAGCATGTCAAGCTCAACCCTTATGGGAGCCACATTTAACCCATGTGCTAAAATTTGATGGAATAGTAATTTTTCTTTTCCTGTATCTGCACATGAAACAAATAGTTAGAAAAATACATGCATATGCTTGAAGGGCTTCATGACCCTATTGTTTTCTTGGACATTTACAGTTTATAAGTTTGTTTAATGCACTTGAGGGTTAGTTTATACATTCATGGGTGCATGTACATGTACTATTAGAGATTATCATTGCTTAGAGAACTAGTCTAACATCATTGCAATTCCCAGATGCAGGGGCTGGGAGTAGGGAGCTACGAAGGACACAATAAAACTCAAAGTAGGAGACAAAGCAAGAAAATAGACTCTGAACCAGTTATTGGGAAATGACTGGCCTCTTCCCCTATATGTGCATTATTTTCTCTTAATCCATCAATGTATAAATTGTTCTTCATTTTCATTAAACAAGTTAAGTCTCATGGCTTGTGTGAGACAGATATGTACTTCTGTATCAATAAAGATTACTTTTAGAGATACTTGTGAAAATCTTTTCCACATTGTATGCACTTGTATAAATGTAGTAATTTTTTACTAGAACTTGTAATCTCTTTGATTTTTCTATTTATACAATTGAATGCAATATAGGGAAGATAGAAAAGAAATGTACTTCATTTTCAGTTTGTAAACACTCTAAACTCAATCAACTAGAGTAAATGACAAATATGAGTAATAATAACCTAGCCTATTTATGGATCCATGTTGAAAAATGATTTATCAAATTCATTGAATTTCCTTCTATAAGGCCATATTTTTTTCTTCCAAAGTATTTATGCAATATCAAAATGTGAATTTATCCTTAGATACCAATTTGTATCTTCTTGTTGAAGCTTCTTCTTAAGTCAATTAATGGTGAGCTTTGACACATTGCTAGATATCTACTCTATTCAATATTTCACATTCTAAACCAAAAAATATTAATTCTCTGTAATTATTTAATATATATCACTTTCAACATGTAATTGGTCATATTCAACATCATTAAACCAAAAGAAGAAAGATTCATGATCAATTTAGTGAAAATAATATTTAAAATTATTTTTATCTTCATCCATATCTTCTGTTGGATGTCCTTTATAATGCATCTTGAAATTTTCAAATTTAGGACACTTGATGAATTCTTCTTTCAACACTTGGATATCAGTATCCATCATACCAATTTTTTATTTATCTTAAAAATAATGCAAGTAAAACACTTTTTCCCCTTTCTCATTTGATTAAAAAAAAATGGAAATTAAACTTATTCTTACTTATACACATTTAAATCCCATAGTTTAAATTTTGAGGATTTTTAACTGGTGTTTGATCATACTTTGCCATAGAGATGCATTGTTTTTTTTTGCTTCTCATTTGTATGAAACAATTTCCAAATAAATCACTCCAACTAGGATATGAAGTATTTAGCCTTGTGAATTCATAACACTTAAACAACTAATCATTAATATTAGCAATATTTAAAAATACTTTTGTTTTAATTGCTCTATTTTTTTGGAAATGGCTTCAAAATGGTTTCTATCCTAAACTTCACACTTGTACACTTCAGAAAGGGAAATGAGATTTATTGATGAGGGCCACACCTCCTGAAACTCAAAAAAATCACAATAATAGATACCAACATGAAAGATGTGATATATAAAAGAAAAAATCAATTTCAATTATTTTCAAAAAATAAAATTACAGATTCAAAACTTACATGCTATAGCCTCATGGGATTGATTCATTACACCAAAATCAACTCTAAAAAAAAAATATATTATTTGGACCCACAATCTGCACCAATGGAGCCACCTTCTACAACCCCCACCCAACCCTTTTTATTTTACCCCAATAACTGCCCTAGAATGTTCCAGAAATTTCAACTTTCCCTTTTGTTTTGGTGTCAAAAGTCCCACTGATTGATTTCTTGCCTCAAAGGAAATTTTGATGAAATTCACTTTTTAGAGGAGCAACAACCATAACTTTTGATCTAGGTGTTTGATTTTCTATTATTGCATATCATTGGAAAGATCTTGGAGAGATCTGCAACACACATACCCACCATAGGTTAGTTTGTCAAATTTTTGAGCTATTTTGGGGCCTCTAAAGTCTTCATATATGAAATTGAAACTGCATAGGAGAAATTTCCTGAGATGGAAACTTTAATATCTCCCAAACTATGCAAGGTACTAAGACGATTCTTTCACGACTGGAAATGTTTTTCAGTTCTGCTCCTTGGGTAAATTTTTAGCTCCATATGAGCTTGTTTAGGTTGACTTACTAAAAATAGTAAGTGATTTTTTTTCACTATTTTTGACTCTTGACTGTCTTACACCTCTTAAGTTCCATCGTGGAACTCAACAACTAAAGAAAATAAGAAAAAACAAGTTTTTTGGGTGATGCAAGATTGCCCTACACCACTGGATGCTCTTGCATTAGATGCCCAGGGTAATTTGAAAAATGACCCTATCACTTCTCAAGAGTTAGAGGGAAACCAAGATGGTTAACCTTAACCTTAGAAAATGATGATGAGTCTTCAATATTCCTTCCTCTCCATTTCACCAAGTACTCTGCGTATTTCCTATTTCTTGTGCTTCTACCCACATGACTATCCAAAATTTCTTCTATCTCCTCCTTTTTTGAAGTAGGCGCTGGAATATTCCGCTGTGCTTCTATCATTTCTTCATCAATTCATCCTTCATGATATTCTATTAAATTTGAAATGTTAAACATAGGTGAAATATGAATTTCATCAGGCAACTCTACCTCATATGTATTTCCTAAATCATGCTTCTTCAGGATCTTGCATAGTCCAAACTTCTTCATCTTTAACTTGTTGTATGCACCAACTAGAAACCTTTCCTCTCGCAAATGAATCATGAATTCATCTCCTACCTAGAAATTCTTATACATCCTTTTTTGATCTTCTTGACCCTTATATTGTGAGTTCATCTTATTGATATGTTTCTTCACTTATTCGTGCAAATTCTTCAGGTGCTCAACAAAATATTTAGCCTCAACACTACTCTTCTCCCCCTTATCCATCTTTCTCAATTCAAAAGCAGTTCTTGGAATAATCCCATACACAATGTAAAATGGTGATTTTCTAGTGCTCTTGTTGACAAAATTGTTGTAAACAAATTCAGCCTATGGTATTGTGATAGGTGGAATCTAAGCGCTAGAAAATGAGCAGCAAGCAAAAGAGTGCAAAATAACACTAAAAACTACCTACACCTCAAGATTAGACTAGTTGGATTCCACAAAAAATAAAACAACAAATGAAACCTTTTACCTTGTGTCGAATCGATCCTTTGGTTGGCCCTTGGATCTTTGGTGTTGTATGCTCCTTGGATGGCAAGAGATGCAAGCTAGATGGTGATGTGAAGATGGATGCAAGTGTGTTTGCAAGTATGAAAATGGCTAAGTATGGATTCTAGGAAAATTTTGTAAGAGTTTGGCTACAATGCATGATCTCTCCAAAATGAGAGAAAAGAGGGGGTATTTATAGAGATTTTGGAAATCTCTAGGGAAATGGATGGTCAAGATTGAGCCACCAAGATCAAGATGTGGGGCCAAGGTGAGTTGAGAACTCACAAGCCCTCACATCTTGACATGTGGCATGTGATATGGCTTAAAAGGGGTGATGTGTACATGAGGTGGAAGGATAGTACATGACATGGAGAGGGTACATGGTACCTTGGGGTTGGGACAAGATCTCCTCATAAATGAGGTACTTGTCCCAATGTGGGTGAGAGGACAAGTGGGGAATTAAAAATTTCTCAAATATCCTTATGGGGATGAGAGAAGGAATTTAAAATTCCTTTAAACGTATTGGGGGATTAAATGTGAATTAAAAATTCACATAGGGAATGGAGATACCTTGTCCAAAAGGAGAAAGCATTTAATAGGGTTGACTTGACTAAGTGATTAAGGTTGTGCAAGTACTTGATTAGACTAATTAATGACATATTAGAAGAGGGTTAGATTTTACATGTGACTTGATGTGAAAAGTCAAAGATCACATGGGGAAGAGAAAAAGGAATTAAAAATTCCTTGAGAGGTTGATTAGGCTAGTTAATGAAGGATTAGAGGAGGGTTAGGTGGCTAAGAGATATTAGAGGCCAACTTGCAAAAGTTGGAGGATGTGACACATCGTAATCAAGGATTAGGAATGTGCACATCCTAATGATGAGATTAGAAGATGGATTAGGATTAGATAAAAATGATGGAGGATGTGATGTGACATAAAGGGAATTAAATAAATGGCATATTTATTTAATTTATTTGATGAAAGGAGAAGGTATTTAATTATTTAACTAGATACCTTAGGGATTAGAAGAACTTTAGAGGGATTAATTAAATAATAGTGATATTAATTAATTAATGCGGATGAGGGGAAGCTTAGATGAAAGGGAATAAATTTGGATAAATTAAGTGTCCAAATTTAGGTGTCTACAGGTATAATCAAATCCCATCCCTTGGGCTTGTCTCCTACTAAGCATCTCAACAAGTTACCCAAACTCCTATTGACCACCTCCATTTGTCTATCAATTTTTGGATGGTGTGTAGAACTTAAATTCAAATCCATCTTCAACTTATTCCATAATGTCCTCTAGAAATAACCAACAAACTTGGTATCTCCATCTGAAACTATACTCTATGGTAGACCATGTAGTATCACCACTTCTCTAAAAACAACTATGCAACATGAACAACATCACTGGTCTTATGACACAAAATGAAATGTGCCATCTTTTAAAACCTATCCACCACCACAAATATGGAATCATGCCCTCTTTGTGTCCTTGGAAAGCCAAGAAAAAAATCCATGCTAATATGCTCCCATGGCATCTTAGGTACATGTAATGACTAATACAATCCAGTATTTTGACTTGTTCCTTTCACCATCTGACATACTCTGAAACTTTGTACAAAATTCTTCACATCTTGTTGTAAATGTGGCCAATAATAATTCTCACTAACATGAGCAATGGTCTTATCTAGACTGAAATGTCTAGCCAATCCTCCACTATGCTCCTCCTTGATTAGATTCTCTCTCATAAAACTCCTTGGAATGCACAATTGGCTTCCTCTAAACAACATCCCATCTTGGATTAAGAAATCCAGCTATTTTTTCCTATCTAATGTAATAGGTTCTAAAAAAGCCTTCCAAACTTCTACAAAGTATGGATCTTTAGGATACAACCTCTTGAGTTCTTTGAACCCAACAACCTATATATTCATCTCTATCATCAAATATTTCCTTCTACTCAAGGCATCTGCAACTCAGTTTGACCTTCCACTCCTATGCTTGAAAACAAAGGTATAATTCTACAAAAACTCAACCCATTTTAGGTGCCTTTGATTTAACTTTCCTTGACAATTGAGATATCACAAAGCCTAGTGATCAATATATAATAAATTATTTTGGCAATAAATAGTGTCTCCATTTCTTCAAAGCCTAAACTATATCATAAAACTCTTGATCATAGATAGAATATTTCTTCTTAGCATCATTTAACTTCTCACTAAAATAGGCAATAGGATTACCTTCTTGACTCAAAATAGATCCTATGGCAGTGCCACTAGCATTATAATCTACTTGAAAGACCTTATTGAAATATGGAAGTTACAAAATAGGTTTCTCTATAACTTTATTCTTCAACATATCAAAACTTTTGGCTGCTCCTGTAGTCCACTTAAACTCTTTTCTATCCCCTCTCATTGCTTCAGTTAGAGGTTCACAAATGCTATTGAAATTATTAATAAAATTTCTATAAAAACTTGCTAGACCTATGAAATGATCTTACCTCTGTAACACTCCTTGGGGTAGGCCATTCAATGATATCTCTCATCTTCTCTAGATCCATTTTAAGACCCTATGTCGAGACAACAAATTCCAAATACACCAGTTCTCTCTTCACAAAACTACATTTCTTAAAGTTAATCAACAACTTCTCCTCCCTTAGCTTCTCAAAAACTCTTTGGATATGCATCAAGTGCTCCTTGAATGTCTTATTGAAAATAAAAATATGATCCAAATAAACAATAACAAATTTTCCTAAAAATTCTTCCAATACCTCATTCGCAAGCCGCATAAATGTGCTCGGTGCATTGGTTAGCCCAAAAGGCATGACTAACCACTTGTACAAGCCCTCCTTGATTTTAAAGGCTATCTTCCATTCATATCCTTCTCTAATCCAGACCTGGTGATATCTAATCTTCAAATCCCTCTTTGTGAATTACTTAGCTTCAGTGAAACAATCCATAATGTCATCCATTCTTGGCAAAGGAAATCTATACTTGATGGTGATCTTATTGATGGCTTTAGAATCTATACACATCTTCCATTACCCATACTTCTTTGTTGCTAGTACTGTAGATATTCCACATGAACTCAAACTCTCTCTGATCAATCCCTTCTACAACAACTCTTGCACTTGTTTTTTCAAATCTTCACTCTCTGTTGGAGTCATACGATGAGCTTCCTTATTCAACAAACTAGCTCTAGGAATCAAGTCCATCTAATGACTAATCTTTATTAATGAAGGAAAACCTTCATGTACATTATGATAAATAATATCTTGATTTACTCATTCAACAAATCTGAAACCTCTACAGGTACCTTAGTAGTATCTTCTTTATCAATTATAGGGATCAATACAAAACACATATGCTCATGCCTCATACCTTCTAGGAACTTTCTTCTATCAACCAAACAAATTCTTGCTTACTACATACCTTTTCTTCTACCTCTTTAAAGGGCTTCAACTTATGACAAACCCCATCCTTTGTCAAAGAATAGGTGTTGGCATGTCCATCATGTACTATCCGTCGATCAAATTGCCACATTCTACCTAACAACATATGAAAAACATCCATAGGCATAATATCACCCAATACCTCATCATTGTAATTTTCAATCTTGAACTTTACCAAACATTGTTCATTTACCAAGGCTTTATGGTCCTTTTGCAACCAAGCAATCTAGTATGGGTTTAGATGCCTTCTTCTCTCCAACCACAACTTATTAACCATTTCTTCTGAAACAAGGTTATTAGTACTACCTCCATCAATAATAACATTGCAAAATTCACCTTCACACTTACATCTAGTGCAAAAAAAATTCTTCATTTGAGTTGGTTCCTTCTCCTCATTTAGAAAGGATCTTCTAGTAACAAGAACCTCTCCTCTTTCTCCATCCTCAGAATGTGAAGACTCAACATCTTCATCTACATGTACAACTTGTGCATTCCCCCCAGGTCTTCTATTTTTCCTTCCTAAAAGTTGTGGAAACTCATAGGCTCTATGTCCCTCTTCTCCACACTAGAAAAAGGTTCTATGAAATCCTCCTCTTCCCAGTCCTCATCTAGATCTTCATCTTCCTCTTTGTTCTTCATTATTTTGATCATGAGGATGGTAGGTGTTATCTCCTTTTCAATTCTAGCTACTACTAGAGCCTTCACCCTTCTTTTCATCTTCATTTCGACCTCCATATGACCGTCCACCAGTTTTTCCTCCATAGTCTCCACCTGGTTGTTTATTCTCAAACCTCTTGTTTAGTCGTTATTCAACCCTTAGAGAAAAATGATAAGCGTCCTCAATGGTGGTCATTCTTACTAGTGCCAATTCTTCCTAAATGCTTGGCTTCAACTTGTTAATAAAACAAGCAACTTTGTCTTTATTTTCCTTAGAATGTCTTGTTTGAATTAGGACTTTGTGAAATTCCTCTATATATTCTTTCACCATCCTTGTTCCTTGCCTCAAGCTTTGCATCTTCTTAAGCAACTCCAATTTGTAATCGAGTGGAATTAATTGTTTCTTCAATTTTGACCATTCTATCCCATTTGGAAGTTTTTCTTTCCCTTGTCTTTCTCATTCAAACTAGACCTCTTTCCAACATATTGGTGTGACCTTTCAATTTTGTCTTTGAAAATATTACTTTGTGAGGATCTTCAATCTCCTCAAACTCAAAAAATTCCTCCATGTCATTGATCGAATCGATCAATTCTTCAAGATTTAGAATTCCATTGAAAGTTGAAACCTCCATTTTAGGTCTCTTCCCAATGCTTGGGATCACTCACAAAAATCTTATTTCTCCAAGATCCATTGGATCCTACTCTTCCTCCATTTCCTCTTATGCTTCATCTTCACTCTTATCTCTTTCTTGTTGCATATCTCTTCTTCGAACCTCTTCCTCCAAGGTTTCTAATTGCCTTCTAAGGCCTTTGATTTCATCTCTAGGTGGATCTCTTCCTCCACCACCTCGACCTCTACCTCTACCATGATGGACAAGTCTTGGAGGCATCTTGAACTCAAACCACACTCATAGGTCTTGCTACAACTGCATCATTTTCTGTGCTCTATTATAGGATCAAGAAATCCTACTTTGATACCACTTGATGCAAGCCACACCACCTAAAACCCACACAAATCACACCAATAGATACCAACACAAAAGATACGAGACATAAAAGAAAAACTCACTTTCAATTATTTTTAGAAAATGAAATTATAGATTCAAAACTTACATGCTATAGCCTCATGGGCTTGATTCATTACACCAAAATCAACTCTCAAAATAAAATATATTATTTGGAGCCACAATCTGCACTAATGGAGCCATCTTCTACAACCCCCACCTAACCCATTTTATTTTACCCCAATAAATTCCCTAGAATGTTCTAGAAAGTTCAACTTTCCCTTTTGTTTTGGTACCAAAAGTCCCACCAATTGATTTCTTTCATAGGAGGAAATTTTGATGAAATTCAATTTTTAGAGGAGCAACTTCATGGGGCCATAACTTTTGATGTGGGTGTCCAATTTTCTATTATTTCATATCATTGGAAAGTTCTCAAAGAGAGCTCCAATGCATGAACCTACCATAGGTTAGTTCGTCAACTTTTCAAGCTCTTTCAAGGCCTCCAAAGTCTTCATATTCGAATTTGAAGCTACATTAGAGAAATTTCCTAGGATAGAAACTTTAATATCTCCCAAACCGTGCAAGGTATTGAGATGATTTTTTTGTGACCAATTTTTTTTTTCAGTTCTGTTGGACTTGGGGTAAATTTTTAGGTCCGTACAAGGTCGTTTAGGCTGACTTACTAAAAATAGTAAGTGATCATTTTTTTTCTATTTTTTGACTCCTAAATGTCATACACCCCTTAAGTACCATCTTGAAACTCATCACAACTAAAGAAAACTAGGAAAAACATTTTTTTTGGGTGATGCAAGATTTCCCTAGACTATTGGATGCCTCTGCATCATTTATCATAGCTAAATCTATCCTTACAAGAAAAGTTGCACACCTAAATTCATCATGATTTGAAGTATTATGAATCCTGCAACTTCAAGGTAATCCAAAATTAGATAATTTTTTAGGAAAAAGGTTTTATATTCAAATAATTTTAAACAAAAGGAATGCTAATTTTAAGATTTTCTTCATCACAAGGTTGTATATACCAAGTTGATTTTCCATTAAAACTAAAATTTTAAAATTTTGGTGTTTTTTCTTTTTTTTTTACTTTTTATGATTTTTTGAATTTAAAGAGATCTTCCATCTTAGAATAGGAATTTTGAAACTTATTGAATTGAAACATATGATAAAAGTTATCTAAATACTTGGAGGGGAGAGAGATAGAAACTCCTAGCACCACTTTTATTTATGATGATGTTAGTCACGCAAAGACATAGATTTTGAACAACAAAATCTATCTATCTTGAAAAATTACTGACTCTATTAGGAGTTAGTTATCTCAAGGCTCGAGAATGTCAAGTCTTGATTCACAAGGTTCATAAAAGGACCTTTATCTTTGAGTATTATAATTTATTGGAATTGAAAAGTATTTATTTAAAAACTTCACTTTCCACAACAATTATTTTCCATACACATTATTCCAACTAATCTAAGATAAAGAAATTGAAAAATACTAAGGTAAGAGAGAGAAAAGGCCTAAGAAATTTAAGGCTTTCAGATATTGCACACATACATATTGAAATAAATGTAAAATGAAGTAGAAATTATATGTAATTCACCATATTTTCTCATAGCTACATACAACACAAAGCAAGAGTTTGAATAAAATAACCATTCACTAGAAAAATAGCTTCAAATGTACCCAAATATGGCACAATAATTTGATTATTCTACTAGATAAACAACTTATAGTCATGCAAGATATATGATCTAGAATGAATTTTGAATTACTTCAACTTTACAAGTCCTTGTGTAGTATGTATAAGTATTTAATAAAAATGAACATAAAAAATGAAATAGAAGCTTGATTGGAAATTCTCCAATTCAAATTATATTCAAGACTCAACAATTTTTGATCCTTCAAATGAGTTAAACTATTTTATTTTATAAAACTAAGGCTAAGGTTGATTACAAAAATCACATGGAAAACAAAAATAATAATGTTATCAATAATTGAAATGTGGTTGGAAAATATCCTCTGCACATGGGCTACTAATAAATAGTTTTAGAATAACTAATCAAATTTCTCTTATTAGACTAGTCATTATGGATTGTCCATTAACTTTTCAAAATTCTAGATATTCTTTACCTAGTCAACTATCCTTGTAGTTAACTACATATTGCTAACAATCCTTCAACTCAGGCTCCACTACCCAAATTAGTTGACTATTAACATATATTTACTTATTTATCTAATCCTTACTCTTCACTAAAAATTGCATTAGTTCTATCATGCTACAAAATCTCCACAATTTGAGGTATTATTTTCACTATCAATTTCAATATTTAGGTATATTTTGGATCTAGATCTAGATCTTCACTTTGAAGTGCACCTTTCTCTATCCCATAAGGCTCCCACAAAACTAAAGATGAAGGCTCGTTAGTTCAATTAATATTTATTTTTCACTTGCATTGGGATTAACTTCAATTAAATATCCCACTTCAAAACCAATATCATGCCTAAATTTGAATTTAACTCTTAAATATTTCCATTTTTTCCTTAAAACTTGATTCGACAAGGCATAAAACCAAGATAATACTAATCAAACACTTCCTACATTTGAATTTGGCTTGCTATGACCACTTTACACTAAAACATTTGCTTAACCACTTCAATAAGCACCACCAGACCATTTTGGGGATTTTTTTATGGTTATCATAACTTCAAACATTCGTACTCAATGTGGAATTCAATAGGTATAAAGCATCAAGTTCCATAAGGAAAAATATGTTCACACAATTAATGATTTTTTGCTGGGAATAAGTGAATGAGTAACTAGATATACTATTGGGTTCAGTAACCATTATTAATTCCACTTTTTTGCCAAAGGTGTTCCCTCACTAAATTTTGTGGAATACATTTCGTCTATTGACGACTAAATTTGTAGGACAAGGCATGCAAGCAAATGAAATGAATCTTATCCACTCATCATTTTTTGCCAACTATTTTCACCCCTTTTTGCTACTTTCCCCATTGCTATTGCTTTATGCTCCTCCAAACTCTTCCTCATTGGTATTGACCTTTCACTTCTCTAATTTGGTGAGCTACAACAACTTGTCCACTCACTTCACTTGCAAAATCTACACATTTTTCTTTTTTGCATCATTGAGAGAAAGACAAAATTTGTGCAAAAACTTGAGGTAAGTAACTTGCCTTGATTTTAGTGACAAACCATAGGTTTATATGGTTTTCTAAATATACTTTTAACTTTGAAAACCCTATATTTGTATAGTATTGTGCATTAGGGTTTAAAGCTATGTATAAATGGAAAAAGCTACAAATGGGGGCTCAAAACCCTCAAAATATTCTAGCGACAACTATGAAATAAATGTAGAAAGCTTCACTAAAAGATAAAAAAGATTGTACAGCCACTAGAAAGAGCATAGGTAGAGCTTCTGGGGCACCTGTGAGGTGATAATGGTTTCTACTCCTCTGTTGTCTAAAGATTTTCATTATTTGAAGTCATTGAATTTTAGGTATGAGTTCCCTAAGACTGTAATGTTGTTCATGGGCAATGAGAGACATTTTCTTTTTCTTGCTTGGAACACAAAGTGCATATGTAACCCTATCCAACCCCTGTAGATATTAACCATCATGTTTTTCTTAGTTCTTGGATAGTAGGACTAGGGATGTGAGCATCTGTTGTAAATATGCTTCTCAAATTTTTATTAAATTATATTAATGATTGCAATTTGGTAAATACTTTAATTTTGTTAAAAGAAAAGATCCATTTGTGTCTACACTGTGAGAATTGAGTAGCTAATAATATTGAACTCTACAATGGTTTGATTCCTCTTTATCCAATGACTAACTAAATTAATCTATATATTATTTGAAAGAAAAAAAATATAGCAGATAAAATATGGATCACTGCCTAAGTCATGCAAACTCTATTGAGCCCAGGAATCAAATACGTCATTAATTTTTGTGGTTGTATTTCATTGTGGGTAGTCTATTTGTAGCATTTTATGAGGCAGGGTTTGGGCATTATTTGTTTTGTGTGTACAAACTTTGTCATGACTAGTGAGTACAAATTCTATCAAGATTCATGACCATTCAGTGTAGCTCATAAAGAACTACCCAGATGAAACTTTTATAGCTCTAGCACTGGCCAAGCTACAGGGCATGACAGTAAAGTCATTCTCTAGTAAGACACTATTAAAATACTTGTTCCTAGTGTTACTGTTCATCCAATCTAATATGGATGAATCACACCATTTTTGTTTATACTTATGTTAAACCAAAATTTTGAAGCATGTTATTGTATGCAACTAGAATTATCTATATTTTGCTACAAACCCAAATTTTATGCTAACTCCCAATATTACATCTAGGTTTTCTCCTAGTTTGCACTGAACGAACTTTAAATTCTAATGTGATGGCTTATTCTATTTGGTAGCAATCCCCAATCTATCTATCCTGGCCCTTTTTGGAGGAGGCATGTTTAGAGTTTAGGTAAACAATTTCTTAAGAGGAAAGTTCAAAGCATTTATTGTATCTTTTTGAGGGTTTTTGTATTAGTTTTGAATTCTTGGATTGCTTTGGGTAATATGTTATGTAAATTTGCAAAAGATCTGGTTTGTACTTATTGGTAAAAAGAGGACTTGTTTTCCAGGTTCCATGATTGTATTACATTTAATTTTTTTTCCTATTTGTTCCTATTAAAAATACAATTAAAAAAAACACTTCAATTTAATTTGTATGCAAAAATTGTGGCTTTTCAAGATGGGGGACTATTGCAAAAGGCTTTTGTAAATTCTCCAAGTTGTTTTGAAATTTTACTTCTAGAGAATTTTTGTAACTTGTAAAGTTATCAACATACATTGCAAAGGTTGAATGTATATTATTGGATGTTTGATATCCATTGGGGAGTTGTAGTTAGGGGTTTTTAAAGTGAAATATCATAAGTTTTGAAGACTCTCATAGCAGCAGAGGCAAGGAAAGTAATTTTTGAATTTTTGAATGTTGTTATAGAGCTTAGAGGTGTATGAATTCTTTTTTCAAGCCTAAAGGTTGAGATATTTTCTAATATTGTTTTTGAAATACGAGACCATGTTGACATTTCAACTTGAGTTTTACTCGGAAGAAGTTTCTCTTAGGTTAACTTGTCTTCTTTCATGGTGTTTTTTTTCTGTCATGTATCATTTTCTCATTCATTTTGTCCTATTTGAATTTAGTCTTGTTTACTCTCTTAGAATAAAAAAATAATTTTCCGTTGATGATAGATCACATATGCCTAAAATGGAACTCCACTATTCCTATAGAGAAAATAATTAACACAAAGGAACTTGTTAAGGAGGTGATAAAAGTAATTAGAAAAAAGAGGATATCATGTAGTGATTTCTAATTATTTGTGAAAGGAATTGATCTTTTAAGTGAATATGAGTTAGCTATATATCATGGGATTAATAATATTTTTCATTTTTATCTTCAGGTATGGATCTGAAAAAGAATATGCTCCAATATAGAAGAATGCAAAGTGGCCTCTTGGATTCCCATTGATAGATTTCCTAGTCCTCTGGTGAGCATTCAAAAGGAGGCATGTTAAAATTGTAAAAACTTAGATATTCTCATCAACTATGGTTATGTTAATTGTATGTGAATGATCTTAGTTAAGTTGCTCAATAGGAAAAATTGTGTTCACAACTAGAATTTACTTTCTAAGTAGGGGCCTTAAACCATTGTGGATTTGGAGCTCACAAAACTTGGGGCCATGTCTAGTTATTGATGCCCACTATATTTACATCTCCATTCTGCAAATCAATATTAGTGGAATCAATAGAGAGGTTATATTAGGATAAATATAATTTTCAAACTTCCTAGAGCCCATGTTGTACTACAACTTAATTGCTTTGAGATTTGTTTGGATTTTACTTTGATTTTACCTAAGTTGGGTTCTTTTCCCTATCTCACAATAGGGTAGCTTATGAAATTCGTATCATTACTTTGATAGGCATTCCTATTGTGGGAAAAGATCTATGACATGTACCCTTACAAAATCAATGCTACTATGGATAATAGTACTTCAATTAGAGATTTTCATTTTTGCAATGATTTCCTATGCAAAATAGTGTAGGGGGATCCTAAGGTGTAGGTAGACCCTGAAACCAAAGGAAAAAGAGAATACCAAATTTAGTATGGTTGTGTTAAGGACAACTCACAACACCTAAATCATCACCATTAAAACATAGTAAATACAAGGAAATAAAACAACACAAGGTGGAGATAAGGGAAAGGAAAAAAATAGGCTAATCACTTCAAAATGAGTTAGAGGAAAATCAAACCAAGATTGAAGAATACTTTTCAAACAAAGGAGAAAGGGAGGAAGAGGTCCACTCTAACAAAGATCTATGTAACCACACATCTACCTATAAACTCTGCACATTTTTCTCCACATCATTGAGAGAAAGACAATTTGTGCAAAAACTTGAGGTAAGTCACTTACCCTAATTTTAGTGACAAACCCTAGGTTTATATGGTTTCTAAATAATTTAAATTATTTCTTTTTATAGATTTTAATTTATTTTGAGAATTTAATTTCCATGGAAGCTTACCATTTGTGAAATATAGCTTTCTTGTCTATAAGCTTTTCCTTTTTCATTGTCCTTTTGTATTTTTTTAGGTTTTTTTTTTTTACTTTACAAATGAACATTTGTAGATTTCAATTGCGTTTTAGCTTTTTGTTTCCATGTATGTTTACCATATGTTAAATTTAGTTTACTTTTCTATGATTTATAAATGTTTTCTCTAAATAAATCTTTGATGGATTATCCTTCACAAGGAGTGATAAAGTTTACACCATTCATGACACATGAGCCATATAGTGTGTGTTGTGAGACCACACAACAAGTTAATTAAATCACATTTATTAATTTTTTTCTTTGCATCAAAGGAACAAACCTAGGAAAATTGGATCCCCTTTAGGAAGTTAGCTAATCATAATACATTTGTTGTTTTGTGTTCAAATGTTGAGTATAAAAATTATTGATCCAATTTAATATACTAGTTATTCTATATCTTCTTTTCCATCTTAACATTTTTGTGAACCAGACTTAGCTTACATTTAAAATTTTCCTAATTTAATTTCATAAATTATCAAATTTTTTCTACTTATTTAAGGAATTAGATTGTTTACATTTGAAAAAATATTGTGTGGTTAGTTAGAAAATAAAAAACTTAAAAAAAATTTCTTTGTTTTTAGATTAGAAAACCTAAAACCATAAACAAGATTTCTATCCCTAATTCAACATTTTCCTTTTTATCATCTTTCTTCTACTTTTATTTCTTCTTCTCTCTTATATCTTTAACATCTTGGAGAAAGTAATATTTTTTGATCATTTTAAATCTCTTTATACAAGACTTTCATGTGTTTGATGAGCCATTTATTAGTGATGATTTTGATTTGTTAGATTAAGCCCTTGATAAATTCAGATTGACAGAATCATCCTCTATGACTCTTAAAACATATCTTTACCAAATATTTATTAACATAATTGAATCTATGAAACCAAAATTTTCTATTCACCTTCATCTTAATTTTCCACAACCACAAACTAATCCTATTCTCACTATTAGAGGTGTTCCAAATGTACCTAGACCTTCTAGTTACATTCTAGACTTTGCAAAAAAATTCACTCAAAATGACACTCTTAATGAAAAGGTGTTGCAAAAACCTCATTATCAGGTAGTTTCTCACACATATAATAATTCAAATAATAAACTGTATACGCATAAAAATGGTCATGTCTATAATCCTGGCAATTAATTAAATATTTATTATTTAATTAATTTTTCTAAAATCCTCTACATATGATTAAATTTAATTAATTTAATTATATTATTCATTCATCTTATTTCTCTTCCATAATTAAATAAATTTATTTTATTTAATTATTTTCATATGTCCACTTAATTAATTAAATAAATACATTCTATTTATTTAAATTAATTATTGCCGGTATTGGCATGGTGTGATGGTTTATAGGTGGCATTGTTGTTCTTGCCACCAAGGTTCAAACCCCGTTGGGGTGGTATTGTTGAATGGTTGTATCCGGTTCATAGCTCCGGTCAAAAGTGTTTACCCCTTGAATTGAAAAAAAATTTAAATTAATTATCATTGTTTGAATTTAAATTAAATCTTTTGATTTAATTAAGTTTAAATATCTCTCTTTTCTTCTATTTTTAATTCTTCTTCTAATTAATTAAATGTTTCATTTAATTAATTTCATAAAAGTGGTTTAATTAAATAAATCTTATTTAATTAAAAATATCTTATGCTTTCTTTCCAAATCAAAATTAGGTATTTTAACCTAATTGTGCAATCTTCTTATATCATGATTAAATATTTTATTTAATTATGAGATATTCTACTTTTTTCAATAAAACATGATTAAAGCTCTTTTCTTATTACCAACTTTCTTCTGCTTTTAAAAGCTTAATTAAATATTTTATTTAATTAAGAAAAGTTGAATATCCTCCACAAATGAATAATTGATTTTTTTAATTAATTATTTATCAGCTTTAAATCTTTCTTTTATTCTTTTAAAGAAAGATGATTTCTTATCTTCTCTTCTTTTTCCTCTTTCATAATAAAATAGAAAAATCTTGTTTTTAGGTTTCTTCTATTTTCTCTTTAGTTTCATATTTCTTCAACCGTTCGATCTGCTAGGAATTATCACAACCGTCAATCGAGACAGCCAATCAAAATCATTCGAAAAACTCTATAAATACCTGTGTGAATCCAAGCATTGGTAATAGGCAATTAATTAGAATTCATGCACTTAATTCATTTAGAGTTTAATTATCATAGCATCATGTTTATTTCAAGTTTCTTAGTTCATATCATCATCATAGCTTAATCTTGCATCTACATCATAGCAAAATCTCATTTTTTAGGAAGACAGTTTGTTGAGCCTAGCCTACAATCTGAGAACACAAAGCTGGAATTAATAAGAACACTAAAGATAAAGGACAATAGGACGACAATGGAAGCATAATAGAGTTTGCACTTCTTTACTCTTTATATTTTGCTTTGATATAATGTTCTATTGGTGTGTTTGAACAGTTATTGTTAATTCACTTATGCACTCATTTTTCATACACACATTAAATGGCGCCCACCATGGGGCCTATGCCCCTATTTTAGACTTCTTTCTTGCAGGTTTTCTTGTAGGTTTTCCTCACAGGTTTTCTGGCATTCAGCAGCGCATTGGGAAGATTTGAATTTTTTTATTTTTGCAGGTATTTCGGCGCATTTGAAGACTGTTTTGGCGCATCTAGGAATTTCTGCGGCGCATTTGGGAAACATAGTGGCGCATCCGTCACTTTCTGTAGCGCATATAGGGGTTTAGTTAGCACATATAGGACTTTCTTTAGCACATTTAATGTATATTCTAGAAAATCTAAAAAAATTATTGCATTTAGAATAGCGCATATAGGTTCTATTTTCGCGCATTTGGGTAACAGAGCAGCGCATTTATATTCTGTTTTAGCGCATTTAGGTAACATAGTTGCACATCTGGTCTCTGTTTCTATGTATTTGGGAGACAGAGCTTCACATCTGAACTGTAACCGAGATTCTGAGTCTGACGCCTTCCGCAGACAGAATTTCTTTCATTTTTCTGTTGGGTTTAAAATGAATCAATCTAGGGTAGCCACCACACCTTTATCATGCAATTAAAAAGAACCCCATGTCTGTTGTGAAGCAAAATATTCACTTAGATTAAATCACTTTTGATTTTGGTGCATTTAAAATGAACTTGTTTACTCTTATTGACTGTGCTTGAAAGTGGTAGGTGATTATGCTCTCACCCTGTGCAAACTAGGTGATCAGAAAACCAGACCCACTTTTCCCTGTGTAACCCTGACTCAATAATTGAAGTATCCTCTCCCCTTGCGCACTTGTGCGATCCTGGGTGCAAGAGAAATGGTTATTGACTCTAGAAATTGGGCCTGCCTTAAGGGAAAAAGTACTCACCTTAAGGGATGACTCAAACCAGCAATGGAGCTAAGGCCAAGCTACCCCCAACCGGTATATAAATGTAAATCTTAAGGGAAAACCTAAGGTTGCTTGTGCGGATGTGTCATACGGACGGAGTAGTACTCCCTTAAACCCTGTTGGCTTAACCTCTTCAGGCTGGAGTGCCACCTTAATGGTGATTAATCTCTTGCCCCATGTATGGCCACTCGAACGGGGGTCCCAAACTAAATACCATTGTTTAGAAAGCCAAAAACCTTCTATCTGCTAGTCCAGCATTGGTCGGTGTGAAGCCTTCCACACTTTCGCAGTCAATAGTAGAGGTGATCAGCTCGCCATGGGAGTTTCATGGGGGTTGGAAGCTTGGTTGGCCTGAGAAGAGAGTGCACTATAAGGGGGAGCCCGTGCAGCCAAGCTTCTGGATTCACATGCTACTGATATGCAGTTGGGGAAACCCACGTGGAGTCTAGCGGATATTGTCCTGGCCTAACCTAGGTTGTGCTTGTCTTATTTTGTGCTTGGTTACGAATCAACTTAAATTAGATTATTTACTGTGATTTCAAAAATATTAATTCAGATAAAGGATCATCCAAAAACCAACATGAAAAGTTTCAGCTGAAATTGGTCAAAACTATCTCTAGAAAACTATTTTAGCGCATCTAGGGAAAACTGTAGCGCATTTAAACTCTGTTCTGGCACATCTGTGTTCTATTTCAACGCATTTAGGGTATTCTGCTACGCATATGTGCTTTGTTTCTACACATCTGAGGTATTCTGCAACACATTTGACTCTTTCTCCAGTGCATTTAGCTTTTTCTGCAGCGCATTTAGGAAATAGAATAGCGCTTTTAGGTTTCTATCACAGACCTGAATTTCTGAGCATTTACTCCCATGTTGAGAAAGTGGAAATCAACCAAGTTCACCAAGAAATCAGTTTTTCATAGGATCAAGAAGCCCAAAAAAAACTTAAGTTGCAAAAAGACTTTAGATTGCAGAGAATTTCTGTATAAGAGTCGAGACGTCTTGCTCCATTATCGCACATTCCTCCATAGATACCAAGACTACATTAGGGGATTCACTGACGATTATGCTGTAGAACATTTGGCTACCCAAGCTTATTATCAAAGATTAGCATTGTCTCAATGTCACAATCTTAATCAACCTCTTGAGTTTGAGAATATACCACAACCTTCAATTGAATATTCAACGCATCCTAATCAAATCCTTCATTGACCTTTGATCATATCCGAGGATTTCTTACATATGCCTGTTTTTACAAGATCTCAACACAACAAGCTAGGAGAAACACCTCAACAAGAAACTTCCACACACAACATTCAAGAAGGTGAACGTGATAATCCTCTTTTTAGTGTGAGTTGCAATCCCCTTTTCAGTGACAACAATATGGCTAATAGAGAGGAAAATTCGTTACTTAAGAATAAAAACCTAAACAAAACTCCCGTAGATAGTGATGATGAGCAAGAGGAAGAACTTCAACTTAAAGAGGCGGAACAAAATCCCAAGTTTCTTAAAATCCTTGAACAGATTATACAACGTGACAAAGAGAAGTACTTTATTTTCTTAGCTGATCAAGGAGCTAAATTGCCTAAAGACTTTGATACTGAGAAATTAAAAACGACAGAAGAAGAGCCATCCCTATCTAAATTCGCCTCCTTAGAAAAAGAGTTTAGAGAAATGCAGGGAACACTCAAAGAATTATGAGGAGGAACCACAACTAAGAAATACACTTTGGATGACATATGTCCTTATCCTTTTGATAGAAGTCTAAACATGATTCCATTTCCTAAACACTGTGAAATTCCCAAATTTGATCGTTATAATGGGAAATCAGACCCAGTTGACCATGTTAGAGACTTTCAAAACATGACATTGGAATTTGCCCACGAGGATACATATTTATTGCGATTATTTCCTTGAAGCCTGGGAGTCAACTCTATGGAATGGTTATCTAAGATTACACCTCCTGTTCGAACATTTGAGGAATTGATCAATTTTGTCATAACACAATACGCCTACAACATCCAACACCAGATCACCATGATTGATCTTTGCAAAGTTGCTCAAAAACTCGGTGAATCTTTCACTACCTTTCTTCAAAGATGGAGGAGAATGTTCGCTAGGTACCCATGACCTGTTCCTGAAAAGGAGAAAATGGTTACTTTCATCAATAGCCTCAACTCAGAAATGAGCTATCGCTTAAATCTACATTGTCCACCTTCCTTTGAGAAATTGATTGAGGATGCCATCACCATCGAAAGTGCTTTGGTCAAAAGAGGGACAATAAAACTTGATAGGGACAACCCTATCTCATCTAACCATTACAACAATCAAGACAAGTCTAAATTTTGGACCCGCAACAAGAACGTTGTAAACGATGGTGTTGTAGATGCAAATCATATCACGACTAGGCCATTTGTCCTGAGCACTCCTCATAACAATAATTACAACAATGTCAATTCAGTTGCGAATCTAGGAAACAATCATCCCCCTTCAATGAACAACAATCAGGGGACTGCCAACAACCAAAACTACCGGGGAAACAACAACAACAACACTTTAGGGAATACCTCAAACACGAAACCACAACGCTTTCCATTTTTCTCCAATAGAAGAACTTTCACTCCACTAGGACAATCCTTAGAATCAGCTTTCAAAGAGGTCATGGAAAAGAATGTCCTTATGTTACCACCGCAATGCAATTATGAACCTAGTGTAAAACCTCCATCATGGAACGAGGCCCATTTTTGTGACTACCATAGGTGCAGAGGTCATCACACAAACAACTGTCAAGGTTTGAAACATGCTATTCAAGATCTAATTGACAAGGGCATTATCACAGTAGAAGGAAAATAGAAATCCAACGAAGATCACCAAGCATTTCGAAATCCTCTACCAAATTATCAAAAGGGAGAGTTTTCTAACAAAAATGTGAACCAAATTAATGACAATGTAATCTGTCACCTCTATACAGACAATGAGCGAGTCAATGTTATAAAAATCAAAGAGAAAGTGGACAATGAACAAGTGAATGTCACAACGAGAGCCCAAGCTAAAGTTGTCTTGAAGGGTACCTCTTCAAAATCTACTGAGACCTTCCCTCAACATCAATATGACTTAGTTAACCAACTTCGAAAAACTCTTGCTCAAATCTCCATTTTAGAACTCCTAAATATTTCCCCTGCACACAAGGAAATTTTAGACAAAGCCCTTTTTGAGACGACTGTATCCACAGATTTGGATGTGAACCGATTTCAAGCCATGGTAGGACACTTGTCCTCACCCACATACCTTTCATTCTCAGACAAAGATGATGTTTCCTTGACTCATCCCCACAATTCATCATTATACTTAGAGGTCATGATCCATAAATTCTGTGTTAAACGTGTTCTAATAGATGGAGGGGCTGGTCTAAATATATGTACCTTGAAGGTGGTTCAAGCATTAGGATTTGCCGAAGACTCCATTGATCCTAGAAGGAAGATTACCATTAAAGCCTATGATGATGAGGAAAGAACATCTAAAGGTCTAATCATGCTACCAATTAGAGTGGGACCTGTTATCAAAAATACCTTTTGTCAAGTTTTAGATCGAGATCTTGCATACAACATCTTGTTGGGACATCCTTGGATCCATGAAATGCAAGCTGTTCTGTCCACTTACCATCAATGTCTTAAGTTTCCATATGACGGATAGGAAATCACTATACCAGCTGATAATTCAAACACCCAAACTTGTGCTAATGTCAAAGCTCATCAGGATACTTTGGTTCCAAATAATCGAGAAGCACTTGCTAATACTTCTCCTAAGCATGATACACAAATCAGTCAATTAACCAAAAAATTTGACAAGAAACTGTAGTTCAAGGAAAGTGGAGTTGGGGAATATTCCCTTTGTCTTGCTAACCTACCTACATCTCCTCGATCACATGGAAAACCTTCCATTACACAACAACAGATATCAGCAGCATCAACATCAGCACAAGTACAAACAGAGCCAACCACCAAGTTCAATGGACAATTTATCAAAGAAAAATTCCCCATGGGAGATCTTGAAGATACAGCAATTTTGGATTGGCTCTATAAGGATGAAGAGGAAACGGTTCTAAATGTCACCTTACCAACTGACAGATATGGGAAAGGATATTCCATCATGCAAAAGATGGGATATGACAATGGTCCTCTTGGAAAAAGAAAAGAAGGCGTAGTTGAGCCTATCCATCTCCCAGGACTTGCTGCATATGATAAAACTGGAATAGGCTATGATGCTACCCAATCTAAACAATCACAAGGTAACGTTTTCACACTACAAGAAGGTAAGAAAGAGACATGTTTGGCATCAATCCTGAATTGCATAGAAAATAATTCTGATACTGATTCTACTGAATATGAATGGGATACCATCCACAATAATGAATTTTGGAGGGACAAAGAGGTAGATGTCATACACAAGTTTACGCCCGCTTTAATCAGAGGAGAAGGTTCAGGATCCCAACCACAAGAATTTGAACCACAAAGCAACTATGAGTCTAGTGATACTGAGTCAAATTTTAATGAACAAGACTATCAGGAGAATAGTACCATCCTTGACCTACCTCATACCTCGGATCCTACCGATAACTCTGTCTTGACCCTAACCATCGCCGATTTCACACGACTAGATGACGTGCTACCATTAATCCATCCTGATCTCATTGACTGGGATCTAACTGAACCTATTGACATACCTATTTTTCCAAATGATGAAGCTATCATAAATTTCCTTTCCGCAGACAATGTAAATAATGGTTCCACTAGCGATTTTCAGTATGAAGTCTTTAACCAGGAGAGTGTCAAGTCTCCTAGCTGCAAAAATAAAAATAAAGAAAAATGATCTAGTGGTGAAAACTAGAATCTGGCAGTACTAGATCAAGCAAAAGATAAAATAAAGAGTGTATCAGATGGTGAAAACCTTTTTAAGGCACCACCTGATGGGACTCTTGACACTCTCCTGGAGTACTATCATGAGCGATCATCCATCTTGACTGAGCCTACAAAGGAAATCAACATTGCAACTACAGATAATCCAAGGATTCTACAGGTAGTTGAATCAATGACAGATAAAGAAATTCCAGAGTTCATGAAATTTCTCAAGGAAAATCAAGTCAATTTTGCATGGTCATATGCAGACATGCTAGGTCTCGATCCTGATCTCATAATGCATCATTTATCTATCAAACTAGGAGCCAAACCAGTAAAACAAAAACTTAGAAAGATGAATCCTCATGTTGCACTATTGGTTAAAGAAGAACTCAAGAAGCTCCTAGATGCGGGTTTTATAAGATCAATTGCCTATGCAGAATGGATCTCCAATATCGTACCAGTAACAAAACCAGACAAACGTGTAAGAGTATGCACTGATTTCAGAGATCTTAACAAAGCTTGCCCAAAGGATGACTTTTCGCTTCCAAGTATTGACACTATAGTTGATCTAACAGCTGGCCATGCCATGTGCTCATTAATGGATGGTTTCTCTGGTTACAACCAAATCAAGATTGCACCAGAAGACCAAGAGAAAACAACTTTCACTTGCCCATGGGGAACATATTGTTGGAATGTCATGCCTTTTGGCTTAAAGAATGCTGGAGCTACTTATCAAAGAGCTATGACTACGATCTTTCATGACATGATGCACACATTCATGGAAGATTATGTAGATGACATATTGGCAAAATCACACACCAGAGAAGGACACTTGGAGATACTGTCAAAAATATTTACCAGATTGGAGAAATTCAAAGTTCGCCTAAACCCTAAGAAATGTGTTTTTGGGGTCACATCCGGAAAGCTGCTAGGATATATTGTTTCAGAAAAGGGAATTGAAGTAGATCCTGCTAAAGTTTGAGCAATCATGGAGATGCCTCCCCCAAAGAACATCAGTCAATTAAGATCATTACAAGGATGACTTCAGTCTATCAGAAGATTCATTGCACAATTGGCTGAAAAAAGTCTACCATTCACACATCTCTTACATAAGAATGTTCCTTTTAGATGGGTTGACAAATGTGAAATGGCATTTCAACAAATCAAGCAGTACCTGATGAATCCACTAGTTCTTGTACCACCAAATCCAGACAAACCATTGATTCTGTATATTGCTGCAACCGAGACATCTTTGGGAGCATTATTAGCGCAAGAAGACCATGATAAGAAAGAATGTGCAATCTATTACATTAGCAGAACACTGACAAGTCATGAGCTTAATTACACTTTCATTGAGAAGGCTTGTTTAGCAGTCGTCTTTGCTTCACAGAAATTCTAACATTACATGCTAACTCATGCAATTCATCTTGTTTCAAAAATTGATCCACTCAAGTATCTACTAAGCAAAGCATCGCTAACAGGGAGGTTAGCAAAATGGGTCATGATTTTGAGTGAGTTCAACATCCACTATGTTGATCGCAAAGCAATCAAAGGACAAGTTATTGCGGATCAACTAGCAGATGCTCCTCTCGTAACGGAGTACCCCTTACACATTGAGTTTCCAGATGCTGATATTTTCACAGCAGACTCTAAGCAGCTATGGTCCTTATACTTCGATGGTTCTTTTACTCAACATGGATCGGGGGCAGGCATTCTCTTCGTCACCCCTCAAGGACATACCATTCCTCGGTCATATAGGCTAATGTTTCCATGCACCAATAACATAGCCGAATACGAAGCACTAATCACTGGACTGAAAATAGCATTGGAATGAAGGATTACCGAGCTACAAGTTTATGGTGACTCACAACTAGTTATTAATCAAATCAATGATGATTATCAAACCAAAGATGACAAGTTGTTGCCATACAAGAAGATGATTGATGACTTCAAGAAGTACTTTGTACACATTCAGTTCACACAAATTCCAAGGATTGACAACAAAGCGGCTAACGCTATGGCTACAATCGCCTCATTGATACAACTCCCAGAAAAATAGACTCGCTATGAATTTCTGGTGGAACAATTATTTACACCTGCCTATGACACACCTGAAAGCCAAATTATCTCACCTTAGATCCTCCGATTCTCCACTCGGCATGGTCGTGATTTATGCATACCTTAAAAGACGATACTTTACCACCGACTTCTATCCAACCAAAAAGTAACTTATCCGGCCAATCCTCTCGATATACCCTTATTGTCGATACCCCTTATCGTCAGTGGTCTTGATGGTACTTTACTTCGATGTCTTGAACGTGACAAATCTGACAAAGCTTTACAAGAAGTTCATGGGGCATTTGTGGTACTCATTCGAGTGGACTAACCTTATCCAAGAAATTGATTAGAATGGGTTACTACTGGCCTACAATGGAAAGGGAATCATTCACTTTTGTTAAAACATGCTCAAAATGTCAGATTCATGGGAATCTTATTCATGCTCCTCCACAAGAACTTCATTCATTTACACCCACCTGGCCATTCTCTCAATGGGGGTTAGATCTCATGGGAAAAATTCATCCTTCTTCTTCAAATGGGCATAAATTCATTATCACAGCTTAATAAAAATATTTCACTAAGTGGGATTACCTGCGACTTCTAAAGTCAATCGAAAACGATCTCATCCCTTCATACTCAACTACATTATTTGTCGATATGGTATTCCTAATGCCATTATTACAGATATAATGGTCGCCCCTTCAAAATCAAGATGTTGATGAACTTTGTGAAAGATTCCATATTCAGCATTTATATTCCACGCCTTTACTATCCTCAAGGAATGGCCAAGCAGAGGCCTCAAACAAGACTATACTAAAGATCTTGAAGAAGACTGTCAATGACTTAGGGAAGGATTGGCATGTTCAACTCAATCCCGCCTTGTGGGCTTACGCTTAACTACTGTCCAATGCCGACAGATGGCTAATCTTTGTTCTCATCTATGGCACGTGACGCCTATATTGGCCTCTTTTAGAGGTAGAAATACCTTCATTAAGAGTATCACTGAAAGGTCTCATAACAGATGAGGAATACAGAGTTTCCCAACTCCAAGAGTTAGAACTTTTAGATGAAAAGAGACAGAGAGTAGCAGACCATTTGAAAGCATACCAACAGATGATGTCTCATAGCTATAATCACAAAGTAAAGCCACGTACCTTTCAGGTGGGTGATCTAGTTCTGAAAGAGAACCCACGCAATCAACAAGACAGAGAAAAGAAGGGAAAGTTTGAACCAAATTGGTTAGGCCCCTATGTGGTTATTGCAGTCTACGGTTTAGGAGCATACAAGTTATCAACGCCAGAAGGAGACCTATTTGATGAACCCATCAACAGTATACATCTTAAGAAGTACTATGTTTAAGTCAGAAAAAGTCCTGAAGAAATCCAAAAACAACAGAAAAAGTCCTGAAGAAATCCAAAAACAGCAGAAAAAGTCCTAAAGAAATCCAAAAACAGCAGAAAAAATCTTGAAGAAATCCAAAAACAGCAGAAAAAGTCCTGAAGAAATCCAATAAAAATAGCAGAAAAAGTCCTCAAGAAATACAAAAAAAAAATCAAAAGAGAATGTCATAGGGTGAAAACCTGGCAAACAGGCAGTCTATTGACAACAAAATACAAAAAAATCAAAAGAGAATGTCATAGGGTGAAAACCTGGCAAACAGGCAGTCTATTGACAACAAAATACAAAAAAATCAAAAGAGAATGTCATAGGGTGAAAACCTGGCAAACAGGCAGTCTATTGACAGAAAAATACAAAAAAATCAAAAAGAAATCAGAAAAATGCAATAAACACGGATAGTGAAAATCTGGCAAACAGACGCTATCTGTACCTCTCCATTTATTAGTTCCTGTTTTGCACTTTGTCTTTTCAACGCTTCCCTTTTTCCGCATCTTTTTCACATCTTAGGGTCACTAATCGCATCATCCTGCCGCCATTTGCCTAGAGGGTTAAAACGTCTTACCATGGCTTGATCGTTTGTACATATTCTTTTCCGCAAGTTGTGTCAATAAACGGGGCAAAACTCAACTGGGGGCACTTAACTTTCAGAGCATACCAAAATAGCTAGACCATGACATAGGATCTGATCATGCAAACAAACAACAAACTCACGCAACAACTTTATCCGATCATGACACACTTTTCAGCAAGATATCATATCATTGTCTATTGGATGATCCAAATATCTGAATAATGTATGAAATAACAGTATTACATGTTTGACCAAAAGTTGTTTGATTTTTGATATCATTACTCTGGAGCACACTCAATGATGTACTAAACTAGAGTAGCAAGGAACGAGAATGATTTTTCTTTTGTCTGCTGTCTGGAGGTTAACAGTCAATCTGATGCAAATATGTCACCAAGACATGATCACCAAAGCAATATCATCGATGACAGTTCCACATTTGCATCAGAAAGGTGGTTAATCTTTGTCTGTTTATGCAAGAAATGCTCAGGTCATCTCGGTTCAATTATACCTCGATGCTTGTGTTCGCTTGCTATATCAAAATACATGAAAGTTGTACTCTGGTCATCATTGGCGCTAATTTCCCCTCTGATGCTTGTACATACTTCCAACATTTCAAAATGTTCTATGATGATTCAAGAAGGCTTATAACTGGCTCAACAAACTGGTTAGTTTCATGTAGTTGCATATTCATTAGATCATTGTATATATCTGCATATTGGATTCACATCAGTATTTTGCAAGGCTGAATGAACGCATTAACGGTTGTCCTATAGTTTTGAGTCTTTGTGGAGGACATTTGGACATTTGATTCATTGCATCCATTCAGGGTTCATTTATCATTTTATCATTCATTCTCATTTTATCATTCATTTTATTATATTTATCTTTATCATTCCCATATCATTTATTATTCATTATCATTCTCATTATCATTATCATCTCACATATCATTTCATGTATCATTATCATTTATCATTTTACCATTTATCATTTCATTATTTAATCATTGTTATCATCTCATATCATTTCATTATCATTATCATTTATCATTTTACCATTTATCATTCATCATTTAATCATTTTTAACATCTCATATCATTTCATTATCATTATCATTCATCATTTTACCATTTATCATCTCATATCATTTCATTATCATTATCATTTATCATTTTACCATTCGCATTTATCATTTTATCATCATTTCATTATCATCATATTACCATTTTACATATCATTTATCTTTTCATCATTATTCATACCACATTCATTATCTATCATATCATAATGCATTTCATACATGGAAAATTCAAAAAAAAAATTAACATCTCACATATATACATACATCATCACAAAATCATTGCATTCACATCATAATTACTACACCATCTTGCATCATAATGATTAGTCCGCAAAAATAATAACAACATATCACAATCCATCTCATATCATAAATGCATATAAATAATATCCATATCATATCACAAATGCATCCACAAAAACATCATCAGAAACATCGCCGCTGCATATCATCGCTCATCAAAATAATACAAATATCCAAATGTCCAATGAAGCTAACAAGGTCAGAACATCATACATAAGACATGCTCAAAACTCAATATACATAACAAATCAGCCCCAAAATGGCTAACTGGTGGATGCCCCTGAAGGAGCCTGTTCGGAAGGAGGTGGCCTGCCACTCGTACCTGCATCAGGATCCTGTCGAGGCCCTATAACCTCTCTGCCATGTGTCGATGTCCAGGATCGGGTCCTTGTCCTGTTGTGCGATCGGGGATATGGCTCTCACCGCTCGGGAGGGCATAGCTCCTCGTAACGAACTCTATAGTACTCGGCCTCCGTGGCAGCCTCGAACCCCTCTGCAATGGCCTCTCGTAAGGAGGTACTCTCTATGGTACCCATCAGCCTCTGTGCTACACCCTCGGCCTCCAGTGCTCGCCGTCTAAGGGCATCCCTCTCCGCTATCAACTGTGACACTTGGGAATCTGGGGCGGGTATCTGTTCCTATGCGTGTGCCTGTACCTGTGCCTATGCCTATGCCTGTGTCTGGGCCTGTACAAGCTGTGCCTGTAACTACACTATCATGCTCTGAGCCTGGACTAACTGACTCTGAAGCTGTGCCTGTTGCCCCTGACCCTGCAAAGCATCTATCTATGCCTGTTGGGATGAAGATGTCACCCTAATCACTGTCTGAGGCCTAACAATGGATCTGGACCGCTGAGGAATTGGTACTCTGCCTAGGCTGTCTAGCCTCTACTGCCTCTCCTCATCCCCGTCATCTCCATCATCTCCATTGTCTGAGCTGCTCTCCTCCTCCCCATCTCCACTCTCATCACTCTCCTCTCCCTCCTCCTCCTCTCCTCCACCCATAGCCTGCTCCCCTCCACCCATAGCCTTTCATCAGGATACTATTAGAGGTGTTCCAAATGCACCTAGACCTTCTAGTTACATTCTAGACTTTGCGAAAAAATTCACTAAAAATGACACTCTTAATGAAAAGGTGTTGCAAAAACCTCATTATCAAGTAGTTTCTCACACATATAATAATTCAAATAATAAACAATGTAAACAAAACATTAGTTGTTCATGCTTCTATTTAGTTTCCTCAATCTTTTTTTCATCCCGCACCTTGTCTTCCTTAACATGTTGGTAAAGAATATGATCTTGTTGAGAATATTTTTTCTACTCTAGCTAAGATCTTACTTTGGGAATTGATACAAATTTTTCCTTCATACCACTAGATACTTCAAGAGGCCTTCTAGAAGGTAGTTGTACGAACTTATATTAGACCAAATTTAGTAACTTCGTTAGATTGTATGAATGCAACAAACTTATATATTGTATCCCACCAACATGAACTACCTTCCTTTGAGATTCAAAAAGATTGTATGAATGCAACAAAATTAGATATTGTATCCCACTATTATGAATTACCTTCCTCTGATATTCAAAACAACATAATCCTCTCATGATTCTTCTCACCATTAATCAAAATGGAATAAATTATACTCCAATTGATAAAGGTCTTAATGTTTGTATCATTGAACTATTACATAAGACTAGTGTTAAAGATATGTCTCTTATCAAACATGATGCTCTTTTTATTTGTGGCTTTGATAACATTAGTAGATAATTATTAGGTACAATAATACTAATAGTTGAAGTAGGACCTATGACTTTTCTTACCCTTATCCATGTCATTCCTGATTCTCTTCCATACAATCTTCTTCTTAGTAGACCATGGATTCATGTTATGGGGGCATTCCCATCTACTCTTCAAAATATGATGAAGTTTGTATGCAATAACGAGATCTATATAATTCAAGCAAATCCAAATCCAAAAATTTTCTTACAAGAAGTCAAGCATTGACCTCTTATTTATAAATCCCTTAGTACTTTGATTTCATATTCAAAAGTGAAACCATTATCTTCCAAGGATAATGATATCGATGATTGTAAATCATCTACAATTGTGCTCCTTGGTGATGATTGGTGTTAATTATATTTTACACCTTCCTTCATTGGAGAGTATAAAATATCACTATCAAATCCTGAGTTGAAGGTTGTTACAATGGCATCTATATAGTATTTTCCTTCTTCTTAAAGATCTAATATGGCCACCCCAACTTTTACCTTGAAAATTGGTCCTCCTTATACCTCTACATTTGATGAAACCACTAATGGTCATCCACCATATTCAACATAAATGACATCCATTTATGGTTGCGATTTTAAGATCTTCTGTCGATTTGGCTATAAAGGTAATGGTTGTGGTAAAAAAGGAAAGGTATTAAAGTTCATGTAGAGCCTAATTCATAAGGTTTGATGGGTGGTCTTGGATATTTCCCTTTAAAACCCAAGAAATCCTCTCATAGACCTTATCTTAATGTAAACATGATATCTCAATCTCAAAATCCTTCTACATCACCACTTTTAAATCTATTCCATAGTAAAGTTAGAAAAAAATTACACTCCTAATACACCTTCATTTGATGTCTTCTCAATTGATGAGTCTTGGGTTTAATTTTTTGGGGTCTATGACCACTTGCCTCGATATCATCATGATTGTAGATTTACTTATTGCTTAAATTTTGAGGCATACATTAGGAAAGATGCTTGTGTATCATATGGCACATTCATTTCTCAAGAGATTCCCCAAGAATTCTCTCATACACCTAATCTACCAAACTATAGTATTCTCTTTGTTGGAGATACTATTGATGTCTCGATAGACCCAACTAACCTTGAAAAGGTTATGTTGATTGGAACATGCCTAGACTCTAATGAAGAACATTAATATTTTACTCCTTTTTATGAATTTCCTAAATTTTTTAGTCATATTTAGATATTCCTAGTATTTATTGTAAAGTGGTAACAAAATGTATCATATTGCAAGTTGATGCCAAGACTGGAAGACAAAAGATCCAAAAAATGAATCCTAAGGTAACATTGTTGGTTAAGGTTGATGTTGAGAAGATCCTACAAGCTGGCTTTATCTACTAGGATATTGATTATTCCCCTTGGATATTGAATATTTTTATTTTTGCTAAACCTAACAACTGTAATTGATTATATGTTTATTTTTAAGTCCACTATTGATTATGTTTCATGAATCATTTTGAATTCATTGGAAAAATTAGAAAGAACCTAATGGAGACTTGATTTTTTGTTTTTTTTATTATAAGTAGATTTTATCTATTCAAGGAATCAAATGTATGCAAAATCTATATTATATATAGATATATACTATACGCTATTTGAACAAATAAATGAATTGCGATGATAAGATTAATCAAATTCTGGATTAAGTTGAGTGACTCAGATAGATAAATTTATTTTTTTGAAAAATACAAAAAGATATTTTTTCCCAAGATCTAAAAAAAAGGAATAAAAATGAAGCTTTTTTTTTAATTTTATCTATTCAAAGTGGTACATTAACAATATGTAGAAAAAATATAGGAAAATATGTGAGGAAAATGAGGATTCTGAATATATTCAATTTGGGGCATTTTAAGAATTTGTGGGTTTTGTGTAGAAATTGTGAGACCCTTGTTTAGAAGAAATATTTAGGATAACAAAAAGGTGTTTTTGCAGAATGTGGAACTACTCAACAAATGACTAGTTCAAAGGGAATTGAAATTTTAATTGATAATGGCACTCGGTTCCCTATGGCCATGAATTTCTTGTTGCGAGTATGAGTAGTTGGTGTTGTCATTGATGTCTATTGTTGGATGATATTATTGCAAGAGTCTCAATAGTTGATGCTTTGATTAGTTGAATTATGTTGTCATTAACAAAGCTACTAGTGTCAATCTCTATTTTTACTGTGATAATATTTTGTGATCTATGGTTGAGTTGTTATTGGTTCATTTGTGTGGATTTAGTGATGAAAATGATGAGGATGTGTCTCTAGTGCTTGGTTTCCAAATTCTTTTGAGAAAATTTGATAAAAAGAGGAAACAATGTGTTGCACTGGTGTTGTGTGTTGCAAAGATGTGTTCTAGTTTTTCTCCCCATTTATTCTAGGTTGAAGATTTGCATGTATTTTGGATATGCTAGTGAGAGGTGTTTAAAAGTGTTGTATTTAAGCTTTGGTGTGCTATATCGCTCTGTAGAAGAAGTTATGTTCACTAGTGTGTGAACTATGTTTTGCAGAGGTGTCTGGGAGAAATGTTTCTACTCCATATTTCTCTACAGTTATGTTTTAGGTCTTGCAGATCTAAAGGAGTGTTGATGGTGTTCGTATTTTACTTCAGTCAAGATGGTTTGAGGTTTGGTGCTTTGGAAGATGGTTTCCTGAGTTATAGTGTATGGAAGAGTAGCTTGGATGTACTGGGTGTGTACATTATTCAGGTGAAGGTTGTTGTGAAGGATTTTTTTATATTTTAGGGTTTTTATGGAATATTCTAGAGTGTTTTCAGGTGACATTTGTTGTCCATGAGTTATGGATAGATAAAAGTAAACACACGTACTTAAAAGTTTAATGGTGTTTACACAGGTATTAGATGACCATGGTGTTTACACTACTTGCGAAGGTTCTTAGTTGTGTTTGGAAGCATGGTGTGGTATGTAAGGATGGATTTATGTCCTATATAAGGAACTTTGTGGCCCACCTTCATTCCTTCCCATTGTGAAAATGTTTTGGTGCTGACCTAATTTGAATTTTCATGCTTGAGGTATATAGCTGATCTTGGAGAAAGTTTCAAGGTTGAAGATAGTATAAATATGAGCTAATTCATTGAAGCATGGTGTGGTGAAAGAGATAGACAAGAATGATGAAAATTATAGAGTTGTAGAGTGTGAAATTGAGATGTGCAGTGGGAGATTTCATGGGTTAGATTATTGGATGTAGTGAGTAGAAGGTGTCTACAGTTCTTCAATCAGGCTATGAAGGTGTTGGTGATATTATGGTGGATTCTCTATTGCATTGAGATGATGTTCTCTATGTAACATTTATTCTCTATGTTCTTTTCTAGTCTGGCAATGAGCCTTTATTTTTTTGGGTAGTGAGCCTTTGTAATTAGTATTGATATTACTTATATTGTGAGCTAATCCTCACTGTGGTTTTTCCCATCTTGGTATTTCCATGTAAATCTAGTGTTTTTTTGTGTATGGTGTTAATTTGTTTCAATTTTTTTTATTTTATTTTCATGCTAACTCATCATAATAGATTAAGTGTTTATTGAATGAACGTGGAAAATGAGTGTTTTGAAATTTTAAGGTACAACTGATTCACTCCCTGTCTCAGTTTTCTTGTGCATTCAATAATTGGTATCAGAGCAAGGTTACTTGGAAGAAATATTAACCACTTAAAGTAGATCTAGGATGGCATACAAGAAGGAGATCCTTATATTTGATGGAAGAAACTATGCATTCTAGAAAACAAGTATGGAAGTTTTTCTTAGTTATTTGGAATTTGATGTCTAGAAGTCATTTGAGAGTGGATATACTATACCTATAAATGGTCCATGACCTCAAGTTGAAATCAAGGCCTATGAAAGAAATAGTAAAGCAAGGTATGCTCTCTTAAGCAGTATTAAAAATTCTAAATTAGTGAAAGTTATGAATCTAAAAATAGCTAAAGAAATTTGGACAAAGTTGGAAAGCATTTATGAAGAAGATGATAAAGTTAAATAGGCTAAGATGTAGAATTTGAAGATCATATTTGAGAACTTTTGAATGTATGAAGATGAAAATATTACAAGCTACATGTAGAGGGTAGACGAAGTGGTTAGTTCCATCAGAGATCTTCATGGAAAAGTCAAATAATCAAAAGTGGTAAAGAAAATTCTTAGAGCCCTTCCTAAAGTTTACAGTCATAAATTTGTTGTTGTTGAGGAATCTTTAAATCTATATCATTATACTAGAGATCAATTTTATGGTTCTCTAACTATATTTGAAATGAGATAATTTGGTATAAATAATGGTGGAAAAGTTGAGATTGCTTTTAAGGCTGGAAAACTAGAGAAGATTGAAGAATTAGATTAGGAGGATCCTAATGATGTGGAAGCTAACTTTGTGAGAAGGATGAAAAAGGGCATTGGTAAGTACAAGCATAATTTTCAAAAATCTCAATTTTGGAAAGATAGGTCACTATGCTTCAAGATGTCCAAACAAAATTGTTAATGACAAAAACAAGGAGAATAGAGGTAAAATGCTTAAGAAGAGGGGTGTGTGCAAGAAGTTGAGTCCACTTTTTGGCCAAAAAGTGGAGGTGTTTTCCTTGATTTTCAAAATTTATCATATTTGACCTTAAAATTTGAAGCACTTAGAGATGAAATCTTAAGAAATTCACAAAACATAACATGCAGGACTCAGAGTCTAGTTTCAAAATATGTAATTTATTTCAATACCTAGATGATACAAATTTATTTTCAATAGGAATTTATAAAAACCACTATTTAAAAGTCACCTTTTTTACCATACCATGCACATGTATGTCATCCATATTATGACCTAAATAATCCTATTTTTCTAAATCTTTTTGGGAAAATATTTGTAACTCACTAAAGCACTCTTTTGATATTTTTTTTGTAATTTTTTATTGGCCATATTTGTTGTTTTGAAAAACATCATGTATGTCACGCATAAGATGACATAAAATTATATTTTTTTATTTGTTTTTCAAATTGAAAAGAATTGTCTCAAGTATGCTTTCATGCAATTCATTTTTCAAAAAATTATTTTAATAAAAAGTTATTAAAATACTAAAAAACCCTAATATTTCAAGTTTATGGATCATTTTCATTAGAAATTAATTGAAAAATAGAAAAAAATAATCCAATTGTGAAAAAATTACATATTTGGAATCTGCACTATCTCATCTATAATGGGTTTTAATTTCATAAAAAAAATTTGCAAAAAAGGTCTTTAGACATATGTCCAAAGTCACTATTATTGAAACAGGCCATTAAAAAATGGGATCCCATTTTTGAATCAAACCTCAAAAACTTGATCTTCATATCTCAATTTTATTTTATGAAATAGGCCATTAAAAAATAGGATACCATTTTTGGCTTAGGGCCCTGAAGCGAAACATGATCCCGTTTGTTAAATAACAAGATCTCATTTCATTTTTCCCGATTTAGGGTTTCTTCTAAGTCTAAAACTTCCACCTTAAGTGGACTCAACTTTGTGCTTTCACCCACAACTATTATGTTAGAGAAGATGCAAGCATTTCTAATGATGAATATGATTATGGAGATGATGACAAATTATTGTTCATGGATTTAAAAGATGAAACCAATTCTGGTAAAAAAATGTGTGAAGGAATGCCCTCCAGAGACAAAGGAAAGGACTGAAGGTACTTTGGTACCTACTTTCCATGCTAGACATGATAAGAACTATTAGATCACTAACAATGTATGCTCTAACTATTTGACTAGAGAAAAGAGAAATTTTTTCAAACTTGAAAAGCATGATGAAGGACTTGTTATATTTGGTGATGATTTAGGTGCTAAGATATCTAGAATAGGTATTAGTTTTGATGGAAAACATAATACTAATGGTGTTTACTATGTTAAGGGTTTAAGGAATAACCTCTTGAGTGTTGGATAAATGTGTAGCAAAGGATACAATCATATTTTTTAGGATGATGGATGTGAGATTAGAAAATGGTCCAAAACTATGATTGCAATTGGAAGAAGGATGAATGAAAATGTTTATCAACTCAAGGGTGTTGATGGCTATTGCTTCATGACTTAGATTAATGAAATTCAACTATGGCATAGGAGGATGTGTCACATTAACTTTGATAATCTAGTAAGAATCATTTTAGTTCAAGTAGTGATAGATTCGTTAAAGATTACAAAGCCTATCAATGTTGTCTACAAGGATCGTCAGATTGGAAGCAAACAAGCATAAGTTTCAAAGGAAAAGAAAAATCTTCTACCGGATTATTGGATTTGGTGCATACAAATATTTGTGGTTCCACAAGAGTAAGAATTCTTCAAGGTAATAGCTATTTCATGCTTTTGATTGATGATTATTCTAGAATGGAAGGGGTTACTTTTCTTAAAGAAAAATATGAAGCCCTAGACAAGTTTAAATAACTTAAAGTTATGGTTGAGAATGAAATTGATATGAAGATCAAGTTTTTGAGGTCTGATAGAGGTGGAAAGTTCACTTCTAGTAAACGTTAGCGTTATTAATTATTTATTACACTAGCTTAAGTTAACTTAGGTCTTGCATTTAATTAATTAAGTCCTAGGTTGCATTTATTAGAAAATCATAAATAATGGGGTAATTCCCCTTTCAATGTTTGTAGGGATAAGATTCCTTCTAGAAGATGAGTTGTCCTTCTAGAACTTCTCTCAATTTTTATCATTTCCTAGGTAGGGTTCACATGTTGTCACATGTTGTTAGATCATGGCACATGGCAACATCATATTACATCTTGCATCTCATTCATACCTATATATTTAGGGCATTTGTACATTTTTAATCATCTAATATCTCATATTCTAGATCAATAACAATCTCCATTTGTATGCCCTTAGTTGAAACACTTTCTGTGCGGTTGAATTTCTCCTTAGAAAAGGTCCTCTTGAAGGCTATAGCTTCAGGGGAATTGTGCATCCATCATTTCAACATGGTATCAGAGCCATTACATTGAGAGTTCATCCCAAGAACAAGAAAGTTGGGCTAGAGAGATTCATCGTAGGCTTGAAGGTTTCTATTGTAGGCTACTTGACTCCACCTAGGGACCAAGCTGATTTATGGAGTAGATTGAGTGAAATCTGAGCTCACCATTGTCTTCAGAAGGCTTCGAAACTATAGGATCACCTATTCAACCATCAAAATTGGATTCATCAACCCGGGAGCCAACAAAGGTATTTGGGTTTGCAAAATCAACTGGGACGATCCATACAAATTTGCAGTAAAAAAATCCTCCTTTTAGTTGTCCTCTAAGGAAATTTTTTTTAGTAGCGGGTACTTTTTCATTTTAGAAAAAATCAGGCTTTAATCTCTATTGTTTTGGAAAAAAATATTTTTGGGATATTCTCTATAGTTTGCAAAAAAATTAAAATCAAAGCGATCTGAAATTTTATTTACCAGTCGGCATCAAATGGGTTTGATTTTTTAAATTCCATAGACTATAATATTTTCCATTAGCATAGGGTTATATCTATCAGCATTTGGACTATACATTTTTTGCAAAATATTTTATAAAATCGACATTCAATTTTTTGAATTGCTTTTAAGCAATATTAAAAAAATATATATTTGGGGGTTGATTTTAATTTGTAAGTTTGCAGATTTTCCTTTGCCGTCAGTTGCATTAAGATCTCTATTAGGGGGTGTACATATTGGTCAACCACTTGTGTTTATTTGACTGCTAGCCATTACTCTCCTTGCTATTGGCGTTTCCTTCCTCTTGTTGGCCCTTACTCTCTACCGCCGGTTGCTTTTTTACCGGCCGATCCTGCCAGAGTCATTTACTGACCGACATCCATTCTCACCAACCATCAAACTTCTTCCTACTAGTGACCACAACTCTCCACCGATGCCATCATATATTTTCTATCGGTGATTGTGCTCTACCTACAGTTGACCACCAATGACTTGGTCACATCATAGACTGAGGGTTCTATTTGTGAGCGACACCACCATTGAAAAGAGTTTCTCTACCCTAGTTCTCAACCTTGCTACCACTCTAGAGGGGAGCCTTTTTTTTTCCAATCAATGATGAGATCACATCAGCGATTGAGTGCTAAGCCCGAAGGGGCTTATTTTTTGCCCCTAATTAGCGAACAGAGTGCCTCATGTAGGCATTTTTTTCATTTTCTCATAACTTTCACCCACGGTATCAAAATTCAGCAAATGAGATATCA
>VDFB02193867.1:700327976-700349151 GCA_007258455.2 Sequoia sempervirens
GAATTCATTACTTAAGTTCTCTTTAAATTCTATGTACCTCCATTGAGCGTTTGATCAAATCCTTTCGAGGAGTGTTTCCTTGAAACCTCCAATAGTACCCTGTTCAACATCCAAAATCACATATTAAAATACCATTCGTAAAACAATGCTATTAACACATGTAATAAATTTATAATTGTTTACTAACTTTACATACCCCATCAATAGGTGTACTACAAAAATAAGTAGGTGGATGACTGGTGTATCCAGTCTCTACACTGTGACCCTACAATTTTATTAAAATAATAAAACTAAATTAGTTAATCTTGCATTTCACTTTCAAAATTTAATAAATTAAATTCAATGAACATGCTGAATTTTACCTGAGTGTCAATGACATATGCATCATGCAAAATGTCAGCCATCCTCTCCATCCCCATAGATGCATATGAATCAGGCTGCGTAGTAGCATATGGATCCTATGTAGCACTCTCTTGAGTGCTGGTAGGGTCATATGAACAAGTCACCTCACAAGATTGACACACATGGGTTCAAAGGCCACCACCTGAAGACTCCCTTGGATGGCATTGTACAATAGGGCTAGTGTGATGGATGACACTCTGGGTCAAAGTTGTGATCGCCTGCAATGTCTCTATGTTGGCACTCTCCTTCGCAACAGTAGGCATCACAATTTTCTCATGAGGTGGCCTAGCGAGAGGTCATCTCCCTTGTAGCGTAGGATCCGGCTGTGCACTGGGCCTATCCTGAGCTGACCCCCCACCTCTCTCCTAGAACTCCCTCATATCAAAATAATTTGGGATTTGATTCAATACAAACTCACTATATAGTTTCCTAAGAAAATATTGGGGGACTTCACAATTATTGCACGGTGGGTAATCAAAGACCATATACCATCTTTCATAAAAATGGTTCTTAATCTCTTGGTGGTGGCACCGATGAATAGGAAACTTCTTTGCATTGAGGGTAAAATTTTGATTTGTTTTAGGGTTAGTGAATAGAGAGCACAAATCACCTTTAGTAATTTTTAAATCTTTTACTTGTTTATATGATAATTTGTCTACATAATATGCCCTAGCTGTCTACCTCCTATCTTGCCATCCGAATATTTGTTGGGTGATTGCATCTACATTTTTTAACATGTATTTCAATGAATTTGCTAGAAGCATTCTTTCTATGGTTGAAGCATTTGGATCACTCAACCCACTGATAAGATCCTCAAGTTGTTTTCTATTGTTTTCAATTTCACTCAAATTTTCTTGAGTGCCAACAGGGAATTGAGAGAATGGTGGGGGAGGTTGATTTTGTTGTTGAGGTTGATTTTGTTGAGGATTTTTCTATTGAGGATTTACCTCCTCTTCTTGTTGAGGATTTGCAGGATTTCCTACATATTTTTTAAAAAATCAAATCTAACCTAAAACAAACAAAATCAATTTCAAACTAACAAATTCAAAACAAATAGTAAACAATACTTACCTCCTGCATCTCTTCATCGTCGTGGCGCCATATTTGTAGAAAAAATCCAACTGTTCTTGATGAAATTTGCAGAATTCCTTCCTCCTAGAATGCGAGTGCAAAATTGAGGGTTGTTGGCCTTGGGCAGAGTTGAGAAATAGTGAAAAGCAAATGATACACATATCACTTTTTTTTCTTTTAATAGTACATAACGCGCTCGCATTATAACACAAGTGCATTATGTGTTTCCCCATTTTTTTCCCATTTGGCCACAAAAGTGCGACCAACTTCGTGCACCCGCCCATCGGTAGATAAAAAGATTATTGGATCAAAGCGGGTATTTAGAAATAAGTTGAATGAGAATGGAAAGGTGATCAGAAATAAAGAGAGGCTTGTGTGTAAAGACTACTCACAAGTAGAAGGCATATATTTTAAGGAGACTTTTTCTCTAATGGCAAGAATGGAAGCTATCAAGATGTTCTTAGAATTTTTTGCTCATAAAGATTTCAAGGTCTATCAAATGGATGTTAAGTCTACATTTTTGAATGGTGAGCTGGAAGAAGAGGTTTACATGGAACAATTGGAAAGATTTAAATTGTCAGATCAATCGAATATGGTTTGCAAATTGAAGAAAGCTTTATATGGATTGAAGCAATCTCCTAGAGCTTAGTATGCAAGGTTAGATAGGTATTTGATTCAACAAGGTTTCAACAAAGGTACAATAGATAGTAATCTATATTTTAGAATTGAAAATGACAAAATTTTGATTGTGGTTGTATATGTTGATGACATTATTTTTGGAGGAAATAAAATTATGTGTAAGATGTTTGGAGAAGAAATCCAAAAATAATTTGAGATGTCAATGTTTGGAGAGATGAATTTCTTTCTTGGGCTACAAATTAATCAAACAATGAAAGGGATTTTTATTTCACAGTCTAAGTATGTGAAAGAGATGTTGAAGAAGTGTGGGATGGATGGTTCCAAACTGATATGCACTCCTATGGTGACTAGTTGCAAATTAGGTAAAGATGATGATTCACCTAAGGCTAATCAGAGCAAATATAGATCTATAATTGGTGGACTATTGTATTTGAATGCTACTAGACTGGATATTATGCATGTTGTATGTCTTGTGGCTAGATTTCAAGATCCTAAGGAAACACATGTTGCTATTGTTAAAAGAATATTCAAATATTTGAATCACTAACTCATTTGACTACAAACTACGGTGAAACTTTTCAATGAAAGATGTATAATTAGATGTATTGTCAGATACCTATGTATTTAATGTGAAATTTTCAAAAAAAATAAAATGAATGCCTGACGTTCCTCAAAATTGTGATGCTCCATGTTTTTCGTCACTATTTTGACATACACTTAAATTCAACCATCCCGTTCCATCAATTTGTGGGCCGACATATGGTTAGCCTCCTTAATTTGTGGGCTGATGGGAATATGGTTAGTGTTCGTCAGGGTTCCAACGAATTTTTTTTAATAAATAAAAGTGAGTTCGACAATTTATCTATACTTATGATAGTATTTTGCTATACTTGCGAATTTTCTATACTTGTGATAGTTTGTGGAGGTTATAGGACAATTTTTTTTGGTGCAAAATATCAAAATTATTAGATTTTGTTACCTGTCTATGATTAAAAATTATTGGAGCGTGAGTTTGATATTTTTGAAGATCTAAATATTCAAGCTTGGTAAAGAAAAATCATGTCAGATAATATTAGATAAGAACAAAATGAAGAGACACTTGCTAGATTGTGGGCTAGATTGAAAAGAAGGGGTGATGGTAAATGTTATTATCCTTGCAATAATTGCAAGGGCTTAAAGATGAGAAGACTTTTAATCACAACAACTGAGAAACATTGTAGGTAGCATGGTCACGTTGAAGGGGGGGATGCTTATCATCCATTAGTAAGTTGTTTATTTTATGTCTTTATATTGATTGAATTTGTAAATGTTTATATCATTTTAACCTTATATATATAATCACTTGATCATGATCATGGTTTATTTGTGCTGATCGTTATTATAAAGGTGGGGTGCCCTAGGGCACATGATATGGATTATCATGGCCCAGAGAATTTGTGGTTTTGTAAGCGGAGGAACATGGAGCTATGAATGTTGAAGATGAAGTTAATGATCCTATGGAAGAAGATGATCATGTGCTAGAAAACATAGTTGAAGATAATGGTACAAATACATTGATCATGACACATTTAGTGGCACAACTAATCATGATGATTGAGATGATTTTGATGATGTTCATGATTTACCTATACTTGAGAAGGCATATAAGCCCCTTTATGAAGGCTCCCAAACAACTCTTCTCTATGTTGTATTGTTGCTGGTGAACTTGAAGGTTATGAATGGTTTATCTAACATAGAAATCTCATGGATGTTAAGGTATGTCATATATGTCATCTTTTTCCATCTATTTTTGTTGTTAGTTCATCACTAGTAAATAAAGGATGAAATATGTACCATTAATATTCTCTATATTAACAAATTATTTTTTTGTTGTAGATTGATAGGTAAATTTTTGTTACCACCATCAAATATTTTACCTCACTCATACCAAGATTTATCTGCTATTATGAAAGATATTGGAATGGAGTATCAAGCAATAGATGCATGTCCCAATGATCATATTATATATCATAAACAACATGAATTTTCAATAGGATGCTTGAAATGTCATATTAGTAGATATCAAATAGATCAACTAACAAAAAAGGTGCCTCACAAGCTTCTTCATTATATTCCCATTATTCCATGTATGCAATGATTATTCAGGTGTGAAAGCTTAGTGTAGTTTATGGATTACCATGCATAGAATAGAAGTGGAGTTGGAATTCTACGAATGCCTATGGATGGTTCTGCATTTGGGGACATGGATGAAAAATGGGCACACTTTAAAGAAGAACCTCGTAATCTCAAGCTTTCATTGGCAGTAGACAATGTCAATCCATTTGGAGAGTTGAGATCTATTTACTCAGTGTGGCCTATTTTTGTTATCAAAAATAACATTCCTACAAGGATGTCAATAAAGAGGGAGCACATAATGTTGGCAATGATTGCTCCAAGTATTTGCTTACATCAATTTTCTTTAACGTAGTAGCATCTCATTTATCTTATTTGATGCATAATGACTTATATTTTTTTCATTTAATAGTCATGCACATTAATTTATATATATATTGTACTAAAATGGTTATAATAATTATGTAATGTTTATGTTCATTCAACTAGGTAAGTACCAAGTTAAAGATATTCAACTAGGTAAGTACCAAGTTAAAGATATGAATGTATATATCGAGCCTCTTATCAACTAGTTACTAAAGTTATGGAATGGCGTCACTATGTATGACTTCTCTAGACCAATAGGACAAAGAAAATTTCAATTCCATGCAATGCCTGTATGGACAATTCATGATGCCCCAGGGCTAACACATTTTTGTGGTATGTTATAACGTTCAATTTCACTTTAACGATATTTAATTTTATGAAGTAGATATCATGCATGCTTTTTTAATAATCTATTCATTATATATAATTATAAAAATTGACATATTTAATCCAATTATATATAGTATGGACAGTTCATGATGCCCCAGTAGAGTCGCCAAACTATTAGCTCTCAAAAACTCTTAGATACCTCAAGAGGTTGCCAAACTCTTGGTACGTTTCAAGGTAACATACAAGGCTGAATTGTTTAGACCTTCTTCTCTTCAGGTGCCACTAGACCAAGGTGGGTACACCTATATGAATGAAATAGACTTGGTTTGTGTTTATTCCCTAAAATAATTTATCCACAATGGCAAGTGGGAGTGAATAAATGAATTCTTATTTTGGTATAGATTGTATAAGCAATATAAGGGCTAATCCTATTATGTTCAGTTAATAGATGTAAAAGATAAAATGAATGAAACTAAAGTGATGGAATGTGGGGACCAATGCTCTATTGGGTATATGGAGTCAAATATAAATTAGAGTTAAGTGAATTATGATTAGCAATAATTCTAACTATTTGGCACTTTTATGTATATAACTTGTATAAATAGGTAGGGATGTAATTATTAGTTTCTTCTTTGATAATCCAAAATAATAATTCTAAGTTGCTATGAATAATCAAGAGGATTTTAATCTTTACTTGAAAGACCCAATTAATTGTACCACACAGATATAGCAAATGTGCATTGATAAATTGAAAATATGCTTGATATATCAATTTAAACAACTAAGAAATATCAAATATGGAGACAAATTGATAGTATCTTCAATTAACTTAACAAACAATTGATACTGACATATGGCCACCAAATCAGAGATTTTTCATTAACTCCTTCAAAATTTACACTTGCATCTTGGTCCTTTTTGATGTAAACATTGTATCAGTCCATATTCTTCTACTCCTTCTATCTACTATCTTCCAATCTAATGCCCCTTATGGTCTCAGTATCTCTTATTTATTCAAGAGGAAACAAGCTTTAGACCAAAGGACATGACTTTTGATAATAAAACTTAATTGGAAAGATAAAATGTATTAGATATAACTCACGCATGCCAATCTATTAATTTTTGAGTAAGAAGCATGTGGTCATCTAAGACCTGTGCAAGGGTCTTTATGATATGTTTTCCTTCTGATGATGTTGATCAATCTTCATCCAAGCCCAAATATTTTTCCTACCATTTTCTTATTGTTAAGTCATGTGACCACTTGAATTCCAATGCAACAGTGAAGTTTGTAAGGTGACTCTTCCATTTTCTATCAAGCAAGTTTCTAGAATCTATAACAAACTTTGTGTAACCATTATCCAACGTCATAATTCCATCAAGCAGAGTGTGAAACTTCTCCATATTGATATCACTATCACCCTGAATACATGTCAAGCATTGAGGAACCATTTGATCAAACTCATTCTTCCATTCATCTACATCCTTGAATTTTCCATCATCTCTAATGATCAAAGGATTGAAACTGTGTTTTTATCGAATCAAATGAATTCCTTATGTTCTCTACCTTCTTCTTCATGTCAATCAAATACTTATGCTCATCAATAACTGCCTTCACCATCTCTTGACTAGGATTTAATCTTGGAGGTGCATCAAGATCCCTCTGTGTTGCTTTGCATAAAGTGGTTACAATATGGTAAGTGGGCTGCCATCTTTTATGCAATTCTTCTAGGATTGGGGAATTAGTATTTATTTGTTCCAGAGCTTTCACCAAATGACTAAAACCCTCATGGAATCCACTTATCTTCTCTTTTAAAAATCCTACTCTTTGCTTCAATATTTCCTTCAAGGTACTCAAGATATGCTGCTTGACATCATCCATATTATGTTTCTTCAAAATTTCAATCTCTTCTTTCAATTGTTGGATTTTTGGATCCTCAACTGGAGCAGGTAGATGATAGACAACTATTTCATCCCCTTTTATATTTGTGGCTTGTTGCAATTTTTGCTTTAATATGAATCCATTAATAAATAACTTATTTATTTCACCATTTGATAACTTGAGTCTCTTCTCATACTCTGTTATCTTCTTTTCCATGTTTTCTACTACAACCTTTGTAAACATGGCAGAGTGCATAGTTATGGTTGTTGCTTATGTTGGAGTAGTGTCCTTCATTGTCCTGACCATTGTAGATCCTCTCATTTCCTGTACTACATCCAAAAACCTTGGCTTCCTTGTGTTCTTTTGTTTTGTCCATAGGGCAAGGGTCTAGGTGGTAGGATTGTATCTTGTGCCTAAGACTCCTTCTGAATCAAATTTTTGCAACCAAGTTTGGATCACCCCAAGCTCTAATTTGATCTAACAAAAATACCTTAGAGAGTTCCATTCCAGGTATGGTTAACATCTTACTATTTAGCACCAACTCCCTTACTTCTTTAGGAGTAACATTGATGTTATCAATATCCAAATCTGCCATTGTCTTGAATTCCCTTGTATGGATGAAATCATCATCCTCCATGAACCACATAGAAGTAATTATTCTCTCATCATCTTGTATCTCATCAACAATTTCTTCTAATATTCTTATTTTTGGGTCATGAGGCTCTAACACCTTTTGCTGCTATGCTACTTCTTTCATCTCAGCTAGAGTCAAGACCGCTTCTTGTTCTTCATCACTTGACGCATAGTCAACCAGTGACTCAATTCTCTATTTCTTAGTAGGAGGCTCATCAGTTGGAGATGGTGGATGAACTAGTGAAGGAGGTGGTTTATGTGATGTGGAGGCTATGGATGATGGTGGCTAGGGTGCAGATGGTGGAGCTAATTTCTCTTCTTGAGCCTTTTTATACATTTCATCAAACTTACTAAGAATCAAGTGCATTCTTTTCAACAAATCTGGTTCTTCATTAAAGAACCCCTTAAACTTCTTATCCTTTTCTTTCTTTTGGTCCTCCCATCTCATCATCATTAACCACTTTTTCCTTGTTTCAAACACATCTGAAAAGTATACCAAGTTTCTTAAAACATCCTCCTTTGGATCAAATGCATGTGTTATCACCCTCTTTGTAAGGAGGGTCCTAATATTATTGATGTGATCCTCAAGATCACATACTCTCACTTTTCCTAATCTGAGAGAAAAAATGGCTCTTTTGAATCTCTGCATTTCTTCCAACATATCTGGCCCAACTGATAATTCCTCAAAAACTATTAAGTTAGGCAAGAAAGTACCCTTTCTTTGATTCTTCATGAGACCATGCTCCATCCAAAGCATTTTCCAGATAAATTCTAAGAACATGTGGGGCCTGATCACAACCATATACCCTGATGATGGTATATTGTGGCATTAAAAACCAGCCAGTATAGTTGTGTACAAAACCTTGGTCTAGTTTATATTGCAAAGGTCTCATAACTTCCATTAAAGATTGTGGTAACCTCGGTGTAGGAAAACCAAGGGCATCGATTAATCTTAGGGAAAAGTCATCTCTAAACACAATAAAGTCACCTTCAGGGCACTTACTATCCAAAACATAACACCAATTTTGCACTGGGAGCATAACTCCATTTTCATGTGTGCTCAACTTCATCCTTTTAGTCTACTTTGTTTCATTTTGAAATAGAATTAGATGGCACGATAAGAATATTTCTGAAAGTGATAGTGGCCTTAGCTTCCCTAACCTATAATAGACCTTCATGAATTTTTTCCTCAATGATAGAAGCAAAACCAAACTCGACATTGGATTTAGGGTGTTGGATAGTCATTGCCATCCTCATCAATCCAATTGACATATTGTCTTCAACATCAAATCCAAGAGTCTGGCATAATCCATAGTAGGTGTTTTTGAAATAACTTTGAAAGTCAGACACTAGAAAGGGTTCAACTTTTGAAGACAAAATAGGAAGGACCCTATTCTTGTCACCCCTTTTCCTGTGCAGGGGGAGTTCATCAATTCTATAAGTCATCTTTAATCTTTTGTACTCCTGCTCTAGTCTTCCCAAATCTATTTATGTGACAACCTACTTATTTAGGTCAAAACACCTAATTATAGCTTCCTTGGAGATATCTACTAGACATTGTCCATCTAGGAGCCTAACAACTTTTGATGGGGCATGGTATCTACTAGCTAGAGCTCTAATTAGCTCAATATCAACAAAAACATTAGGAACTATCAATTTACCCATATCAAGACTCCATGGGTTCAACACCAAGACCCCTTCATTTCTATTCTTATAAAAATACCAATACAAATTCCACCTAGACCATGGAATTATTGGATCTCTGCACTCTTGAGCTAAATCCTTAAAGACCTCCTTATAACATTTATTGACTGAAGCTGGTAGCAATGCAAGTAATGGCAACTGTAATGAATCTTTATTAGATTTTTCCTCTTTTTTAGTATTTACTTCTATTTTCTTAGGTGCCATTGCTTAAAATTCAATGCATGGTGAGTAGAACTTACCCATAATTCTTCTAACTGTCACACGTTGAGCTCGCCTATACTTAGCTTCTATCACCATGAGCGAACAAATTCACAATTTTCCTTATTTAATTATCATATCACATTACATTAACTCCGTATAAGTTATACATCATTCAAATCCTTCACACTAAGCTAAATTTCATATATTGATGTTGATTGCTGTGACTAGTCTTCATTTAATACTCAACAACTAATTACCATGCTATTGCACATCACTCTTCACTCCTCCGCAGTAGGTCGTGGTACATAGTTTTACTTATTCCCATTATACCGCACTACCACACACTTCTTTGGCTTCCCTGGTGGCACCACCATGTATATTTAGTATTTTACCTTATATACTGCTTTATCGTGGTCCACATTATGACCCCCGTGGTATAGCGATTCTGCCTTATGTTTGTTATTACATCACCGCTCTACTGCAGTCTTTATTTTGACCCCCTATGGTATAGTTGTTGGTATGTGGTGACTGATCATGCTATACTATGTAGGCCATGGTATACTGTACATCCTGACATGTATCCTTGCTAGGGTCTGGGGTCGGGTCGGGCGGGGTTTGGGGGCGGCAGCCCCCGAGGAAATTTTTTCTCCTACTTTTTCGCATTGTCACTGAAAAAGGGAAAAATCAACGAAAAAAGAAAAAAACCTGATTTTGTAAAACCCTAATTTGGAAGCTTCTAAGCTTGTTAAAAAGGGGTTCGGATGGAGGTTATAGTATGATGAAAAATGTGATTATTCACAAAATTGTAATAGGTTTTACACTAGATAATAAAAGTATTGGATGGCTACGGTTTGGTGGATGTAGCCTAGATTGGGTGAACCATGTTAAATTCTCTGTGTTGTGATTTATTCTATGTGTGTTTTAGTTTCTCTATCTTATTAATTAAATCTACATTTAATTGTTAGATATCTGCCATCTCTAACCCTAACAAGTGGTATTAAAGTAGGTTGTGTTTCAATTATCGTCTATAGGAAAGTCTCATAGTTGAGTGGGAGTCTCACAGTTAAGTGGGAGCAATGGAAGACGAGGGCAAGAAGGTTGAGAAGTTTAATGGGCATAACTATCAGTTATGGAAGATGTAGATGGAGGACTATCTCTATCAGAAGGATTTATGGTGGCCATTGGAAGGGAAAGCCAAGAAACTCGCAGCAATGTTTGATGAGGATTGGGATATTTTGGATAGAAAGGCTCTTGGTAGTATTCATTTATGCCTGGCACAATTGGTGGCATTCAATATTACAACAACAAAGACAACTCAAGAGTTGATGCAAACCTTGGCGAAGTTATATGAAAAGCCTTCTGCTTCGAATAAGGTATTTCTTATGAAGCATTTATTTAATATGAAAATGGTAGAAGGTGGGTTATTTACTGATCATTTGAATGAGTTTAATATGGTCACTAGTCAATTAACTTCTATAAAAGTAAACTTTGATGAAGAAGTTAGGGCTCTTTTGATTCTGTGTTCTTTGCCTAAAAGCTAGAATAAATTGGTAATGGTTGTTAGCAATTCTATTTTTGGTTTGAATACATTGAAATTTGATGATGTTATTGGTGTTATTTTGAGCGAGGAAATTCGTAGGAAAAGCTAAGGTGGAACATCCACATCAAGTAGTGTTTTGAATGTAGAAAGCAGGGGCAGAACAAATGAGAGAAAAAAAGAATTCTGGAAATCGTGGGAAGTCACGAGGAAAATCAAAGGACAAAAGGTCCCAATCTAGAGACAAGAGGGATTTCTAGTACTATGGTAAGTCGGGTCATTTAAAGAAAGATTGCTAGACTTGGAAAAATAAAGACGGAGAGAAAAAGGAAGGAAGTAAAGAGGAAAATCTGGTAAGTAATAAATTTGATGAGGATGCTTTGATTCTTTCCCTTGATAATGCTGATGATTCTTGGGTGTTAGATTCAAAGGCTTCATTTCATGCTACCCCCCATAGAAGTTATTTTCTTGATTATGTCCAAGGGGATTTTGGGCTGGTTTATTTAGGAGATAATGAACCATGCCAAATTGTTGGAAAGGGAAGAATCAAGATTAAGTTGCAGAATGAGAATCATTGGCTACTATGTGAGGTAAGGCATGTTCCAAAGTTAAGCATAAATTTAATTTCAGTAGGGCAACTAGATGATGAAGGTTGTGTTGTTACATTTAGTGATAAAAATTGGAAGGTCACAAAGGGTTCCTTAGTGGTAGCAAAAAGTGTGAAATTAGGCACCTTATATCTTTGTACAAGTCATATTGTTCCTTCTACTTTAATTGTTAAAGAAAAAGGTCAATGTTCAGGAACAATTGTTGCAGTTCAATAGGTAGAAGATCATGCAGTTGTTGTGGACTCAAAATTAGTACTATGGCATAATAGACTTGGGCATATGAGTGCAAAAGGTATGAAAGTACTTCATTCAAATAATGTTTTACCAGGTCTAAAATGTGTTAATATGGATTTATGTGTAAGTTGTGTGTATGGAAAATAAAAGAGAGTAAGTTTTCTCAATGATGGGAAGCAAAAGAAAGATGAGAAATTGGAGCTTGTGCATACGGATGTATGGGGACCAGCTCATCTCGATGGCTCTTTGTATTGTGTTACATTCATTGATGATGCAACTAGGAAGGTATGGATTTATTTCCTTAGGCAGAAATCTAATGTATTTGAAAAATTTTAAAAATGGAGAAGCTTGGTTGAGAATGAGATGGGTAAAAGGATAAAATGTCTCATATCTGATAATGGTGGTGAGTATTGCAGCAAAGAGTTTGAAGATTATTGTTCCTCTAATGGTATTCGTAGGTAGAAAACGGTTCCAAGGACTCCATAGGAAAATGGAGTGGCTGAGTGCATGAATAGAACAATAATGGAGCGTGCACGAACTATGAGATTGCATGTTGGGCTGCCTTTAAAATTATGGGTTGAGGCTATAAACACTGCTATTTATTTAATTAATAGAGGTCCCTCTAATCCTTTGGGTTGTGGTATTCCAGAGGAAGCATGGAAGGGTAAGAAGGTGAGTTATTCTTTTCTCAAAACCTTCAGTTGTGAAGCTTTTGCACATGTAGATTCTCAAAATAGAACTGGTGCAAGAGCACCTACACCTCATCCTCCATTTTCGCTCATTTAATGAAAATTTGTTTTTAGGAGGTTAGAATTAGCCTTTTTGAGTCTTTTAGTCATTAATAAGGCCAATCAAGACCATTGAGCAAGATATAGGGTGAGTTTTTGAGTTTTGAGTCAAAATATGCAACAATGCAATCTTGCACTAAAAGTTGCTTTTGTAGCCTTTGAAGGCAAAAATGTGAATTTTTATGTAATTGTGCAAGGTTTGGGGTCTTGAAAATGTAATAAGGATGTTTCAATGTTATTTGAATGGTTGTTAAGGTCTTAGGTCTTTAGGATTGCAAAGTTGCTTCAAAATGCAAAGTTGTCATAAGGAAATTTGGCGTAAAATCAGCATTAATGATGTAATTTCATTAACTAATGGTTCCCTCCTTCAAAAATCAATTGAGGGCAGTTGTAAATGATGGGAAAAAAGTTTAAGAAGCCTCCCTTGGGTTGAGGTTGGGCTGTTGTTGGCAGTTTTGAAGTTTTGAAGCATTTAATAAGAAGAAAACTTTGTTTTTTCTGTTTTTTACAGCATTTTTTCCTGATCCCGTGCTTGGTACGGTCTGGTACATCATTGTACAGACTCCAAATTGAAATGGTTTGAAATAGGGAAGAATATAATTTCTTTTGGTGGTAATTTTGCTTGTTTTCATTAAGAATTGAATAAGTTACATCAATTTTAGTGAAAGTGGGTCTAAAATCTTGCAAAACAAGGGTTTGGTCACCAAAATGGATGTAATTCCCATTTCCACTATGGGAAAAATCTAAAAACTGGTGGATTGGTAGATTTAGGACTCCTTTACATTCTGAAATTTGTTTCATATTGAAAAATGGAGTTTTTACAAAAGTTATGTGATGCCCTAGCTCTGGTTTTACCTTGAAACAGTCCAGAAAATGATCATTTGTAAGCTTTTCTTTTGATTTCTGAGTATTTTAAAGAAATAGAATGAATGAAATATGTGAAAGGGGTCTTGGGGAACCTGTTGGAGTCTTTTAAAGGCATTAGGGGTGTTGGGGTGTGCCTTGACAAGTTGAAAGCTTCCTTGTACATGCCTAGTTAAGCCTTGTTTATGGCTTGTAAATCAATCTTTTGATACATTTGTTTTGGGTGTTTGATCCTGTGCTTTTGGGAACTTGTGGGGGATCTTGTTAGAAGTCTAAAACCTGATTTCATTTTCTGGTTAATTCCTTTAATAAGTTTTTATTTTGACTGTCCTATTTGGCAATGTTGCAAGGTTGCATGGGCTTGTGTAAGAGTGATGAGAGAATGGGAGTTTTTGAGTGTAAAGTCAGGTTATTTGGTCTTGTTTTGACATTTTGAGAGTGTACACAGCATCCCCAAGTCCTTCAAACATGTCTGGTTGTGTGAGTTGAGTTGGGTGATCAAGTTTCTTGTTGGAAGGAATAGTGAAGTTGATGTGTGCATTTAGAGAAGCTATTGGAAAAAGGTATTGCTTCCCCTGCCACTCTGCATCATAGTGGTATCAGAGCAGGGAGTAGGTTTTGGTTTGCATTTTGCAGGTTGAAGAAAAGAAAAGGTTGACAAGATGCCTCCAAAGAGCAAAGATATGGCTAAAGAGATGAGGGAGATGAAGGAAAGGCATGCAAGAGAACTCAAAGAGTTGGAAGAGAGAGTCATAGCCCTGGAGACAAACAAGAGAAGAGATGCTGAAGAGAGTGAGCCAGAAGAAGAGGAAGATGAGGAGTTTGAAGACATGGAAGAAGAACTTGATCCAGAAGACCAAAGAATGGCAAAGTTGTTGAAGGCAGTGAAAGGTGACAAGCCTAAGGTAAAACTTGATGTTTCTAAATATGGTGGTAGTCTAAATAATGAAGAACTACTTGATTGGATTGCTGCATTAGATAACCATTTTGAATGTGAAGAAGTTCCTGAAGAGCAAAGAGTAAGGATTGCAAAGACTAAGTTGCAGGGTCATGCTTTGGTATGGTGGAATTACTTTCAGTCTGAGAGGAGGAAACAAGGAAAGTCTAAGATCACATCATGGGACAAGATGATATCTAAACTCAAAGGTAAATTCTTACCAAAAGATCACCAAATTCAAATGTTTAAAAAATTGCAAAGTTTGAGGCAAAGGGAAATGGATATTAAGTCCTATACTGAGGAGTTTTATAAATTAAGTTTGAGGTCTAGTCATCATGAGAATGAAGATGAAAAAATTGCTAGGTATATTAGTGGTTTGAGGCTTAATATACAGGATGAATTGGTTTTGGCTAACCCTAGGAGTGTAGAGGATTGTTATCAAATGGCAATCAGGGTGGAGGAGAAGCTTAAAAGGAGACAAGAGAAAGCAGTAAGAGGAAGAGGTGGTCCTAGTGCAAGAGGAAGAGGAATACCTTCTACATCAAAGCAGCCAAATGAAGATCAAGGAGCAAACAAAGGTAAAGATCACAATGATTCTAGAGGTGGTTTTGGTTTTAGAGGTAGAGGAAGGTTTGGTATTGGTAGAGGTTCTAATGATTTTGCAGGAAGATGCTACACATGCAATGAGTTTGGCCATCCTTCATGGAAGTGTCCTGAGAGGGTTGGTAGTTCTTCTAGTGGAGATAAGAAGATTGATAGAAGAGCACAATTGGTACAGGAAGAGGAGTGTGAAAGTAATTGTTCTCCAAGTAGGAATGCAGATCCTGAGGTTGGGGAAATGTTGATGGTGAGAAAAACAATCTTGAAGGCAGCAAAAGAGGAAGCACCTTTGCAAAGGAAAAGTCTCTTCAAGACAAATTGTAAGTGCAAGGACAAGGTATGTAGAGTAGTCATTGATTCTGGATCAACTGAAAACATGGTGTCATGTGAAATGGTCAATAAGTTAGGATTGAAAAAGATTCCTCATGAATGTCCCTATAAAATCTCATGGTTAACTGATGATCAATCTTTGTTGGTGAATGAAAAGGCTATAGTGGATTTTCAAATTGGTGGTTATCATGATAGTGTTGTGTGTGATGTTCTTCCAATGGACTGTTGTCATCTCTTATTAGGCAGACCTTGGCAATATGACAAGAGGGCATTGTATGATGGTAGGGAAAATACTTACACCATAGTTCAAGATGGTCATTCTTTTGTGTTAACTCCTCTTGTAGAAGATGCTAAAGGTAAAGCAAAGGTCATAATGTGTGGCAAGAAGGAACCTATAAATGTGATAAAGGAAAACAAATATTCTAATCATGTAATCAGTTCTAAGACTGAAAATACAGGGATAACAGATGTAAAGGAAAATACAGAGGTAAAGAAGGTGAGGACAGTGAGTTTGCATGAGAATGTGTTAGTAGGAACCATTGAATGCCCTACAGTTAAGACTAGGTCTGAGAAACAAAAAATTTTTGCAGGAAGTACAGTACATAAGTCTGATTTGACAGTGGCAAAATAACTTGATGAGGCAGTGAGTGAAAGACAAGGAAAACAGGGACAAAAAGATAGTTGCAAGCATGAAGGTAACAAAGGAAACAAAAAAGATCATAGAGTTACTAATACTTATTTTTATGCAGGTGAAAAACACAGTAAACAATTCAATCTTGGTCAGGGAAAAGATAAAAGACTGTTTGCAGGTCTGAGGACAGAGAAGAGGGAAAATGCATGTATCAATGCATTCCAAAATGCTAGAAGTGCAGGGCTGTTTTCAGTTCCAGTTTACATGAACCAATGGAGTGGATTTGTGGATCAGTGGACCTTGTTTGAAGCTTGGATACAGTGCTATCAAACACAACTCATGAGGCATGAGTCTTTTCTAGGGGGGGTGTATGGTGCAAGAGCACCTACACCTCATCCTCCATTTTCGCTCATTTAATGAAAATTTGTTGTTAGGAGGTTAGAATTAGTCTTTTTGAGTCTTTTAGTCATTAATAAGGTCAATCAAGACCATTGAGCAAGATATAGGGTGAGTTTTTGAGTTTTGAGTCAAAATATGCAACAATGCAATCTTGCACTAAAAGTTGCTTTTGTAGCCTTTGAAGGAAAAAATGTGAATTTTTATGTAATTGTGCAAGGTTTGGGGTCTTGAAAATGTAATAAGGCTGTTTCAATGTTATTTGAATGGTTGTTAAGGTCTTAGGTCTTTAGGATTGCAAAGTTGCTTCAAAATGCAAAGTTGTCATAAGGAAATTTGGCGTAAAATCAGCATTAATGATGTAATTTCATTAACTAATGGTTCCCTCCTTCAAAAATCAGTTGAGGGCAGTTGTAAATGATGGGAAACAAGTTTAAGAAGCCTCCCTTGGGTCGAGGTTGGGCTGTTGTTGGCAGTTTTGAAGTTTTGAAGCATTTAATAAGAAGAAAACTTTGTTTTTTCTATTTTTTACAGCATTTTTTCCTGATCCCGTGCTTGGTACGGTCTGGTACATCAATGTACGGACTCCAAATTGAAATGGTTTGAAAGAGGGAAGAATCTACTTTCTTTTGGTGGTAATTTTGCTCGTTTTCATTAAGAATTGAATAAGTTACATCAATTTTAGTGAAAGTGGGTCTGAAATCTTGCAAAACAAGGGTTTGGTCACCAAAATGGATGTAATTCCCATTTCCACTATGGGAAAAATCTAAAAACTGGTGGATTGGTAGATTTAGGACTCCTTTACATTCTGAATTTTTTTTCATATTGAAAAATGGAGTTTTACAAAAGTTATGTGATGCCCTAGCTCTGGTTTTACCTTGAAACAGTCCAGAAAATGATCATTTGTAAGCTTTTCTTTTGATTTCTGAGTATTTTAAAGAAATAGAATGAATGAAATATGTGAAAGGGGTCTTGGGGGAACCTGTTGGAGTCTTTTAAAGGCATTAGGGGTGTTGGGGTGTGCCTTGACAAGTTGAAAGCTTCCTTGTACATGCCTAGTTAAGCCTTGTTTATGGCTTGTAAATCAATCTTTTGATACATTTGTTTTGGGTGTTTGATCCTGTGCTTTTGGGAACTTGTGGGGGATCTTGTTAGAAGTCTAAAACCTGATTTCATTGTTTGGTTAATGCCTTTAATAAGTTTTTATTTTGACTGTCCTATTTGGCAATGTTGCAAGGTTGCATGGGCTTGTGTAAGAGTGATGAGAGAATGGGAGTTTTTGAGTGTAAAGTCAGGCTATTTGGTCTTGTTTTGATATTTTGAGAGTGTACACAGCATCCCCAAGTCCTTCAAACATATCTGGTTGTGTGAGTTGAGTTGGGTGATCAAGTTTCTTGTTGGAAGGAATAGTGAAATTGATGTGTGCATTTAGAGAAGCTATTGGAAAAAGGTATTGCTTCCCCTGCCACTCTGCATCAAGAACCAAGCTTGATGCAAAATCAAAGAAATGTATATTTGTTGGATATGGCATTGATAAATTTGGTTATAGGCTTTGGGATTTTGAAAATCAAAAAATTGTGAGAAGCAGTGATGTCATATTCAATGAGAAAGTGTTGTACAAAGATTTATTGCTGCAACATGAGAAGAAAGAAAATGATTATGTAGTGTTGGATGATATTCCAAACAATGATGTTTTAGTGGTTCCTCATGCTGGGCAACAACAACAACAATAAATACCACAAATTCCTATTAGACGATCTTCAAAGATAAGTAGACCTCCAGAAAGATTCTCTCCCTCTTTGTATACTATTTTGTTAAATGATGCTGGTGAACCAAAATATTATGATGAAGCTATGTAGGTGGATACCAAGGTTCAGTGGGAGCATGGAATGGAAGAAGAAATGGACTCCTTGCTAAAAAATCAGACTTGGGAATTATGCAAGTTGCCTACAGGTAAAAAGGCTTTACCAAACTAATGGGTTTATAGGCTGAAAGAGGAGGATGGAGGTAAGAAAATATTTAAAGCCAGATTAGTTGTAAAGGGATTTGCACAGAAAAAGGGTATTGATTTTGATGAGATTTTTTCTCCTATTGTTAAAATGACTTCTATTCGTATTGTTTTAAGTATTGTGGCTGCTAAAGATTTGCATTTAGAATAGCTTGATGTTAAAACAACCTTTCTCCATGGTGATTTGGAAGAGGAAATATATATGGAACAACCACAAGGATTTGAGGTCAAAGGTAAGAGAAACTAGTGTGAGATTGAAAAAAAGTTTATATGGCTTGAAGCAAGCACCTCGGCAATGGTACTTGAAATTTGATAGTTTTTTGGCTGAGAAAGGCTACAACAAGTGTAATTCTGACCATTGTGTTTATTTTAAGAGGTTGGATAATGACAACTACATTATTTTACATTTATATGTTGATGACATGCTTGTAGCTGGGTCTAATATGGATCACATAAGTGAGCTAAAACAACAGTTAGTAAAATTTTTTTCTATGAAGGATTTGGGGGCAGCAAAATAAATCCTTGGTATAAAATTTGTAGAGATAGGAAAAATAGAAAAAAAAATTTATCTCAGGCTAATTATGTTGAAAAGGTATTGCAGAGATTTCATATGGAGAATGCAAAAGCTGTCAGCACACCTTTGCCTAGTCATGTTAAATTGACTAAGGATATGTGTCTAATGAAACAAGAGGAGGAAGAAAAAATGTCCAAGGTACCGTATGCTTCAACTATAGGAAGTTTAATGTACGCCATGGTATGCACGGGACTAGATATTGCACATGTCATAGAAGTTGTTAGCAGGTATTTGAGTCATCTTGGAGTTGAGCATTGGAATGCGGTAAAATGGATTCTTAGCTACTTGAGAGGTACATCGAATAAATGTTTATGTTTTGGGGGCTCTAATACTGATTTAAAAGGCTATGTTGACTCAGATTTGGTAGGGGATATAGATACTAGGTAGAGTACCACAGGTTATGTATTCACAGTTGGTGGGACAATAGTGAGTTGGATTTCTTGATTGCAAAAGGTGGTTTCTTTATCCACCACAGAGGTAGAGTATGTTGCTGCAACAGAGGCAGCAAAGGAGATGATATGGCTGAAACTTTTCATGGATGAGTTGGGAAAACAACAAGATGGAAATTACTTGTTTACAGACAGCCAGAGTGCTATACATCTTGCAAAGAATTCTCCCTTGCATTCTAAAACAAAACACATATAGTTGAGATATCATTTCATTCGGTCGGTGTTGGAGGATGGACAGGTCAAGCTAGACAAGATACATATAGATGTCAATCTAGCGGATATGTTTACGAAGGCGGTGACAAGGGAGAAGCTAAGCTCCTCTTCAGCTTCAGTTGGCCTTCAAGGTTGAATTCAAGAAAAAATAGAGTAGTAGGGTCCAAGGTGCTTATTTCCAGTGGGAGTTGTAATTGCAGCAGTGTCATCCAAGATCAGTCTTCAAGCGGGAGGTTGTGATGGTGTGGAGCCTGATCAGTCTCCAAGTGGGAGATTGTTGGTATGTGGCGACTGATCATGCTATACTGTGTAGCCCATGGTATACTGTACACCCTGACATGTATCCTTGCCGGGGTCCGGGGTTGGGTCGGGCCCCGGGTCGCCCCCGAGGAAAAATTTTCTCCTACTTTTTTGTGTTGTCACTGAAAAAGGGAAAAATCAACGAAAAAAGAAAAAAACCCGATTTTGTAAAACCCTAATTTGGAAACTTCTAAGCTTGTTAAAAAGGGGTTCGGATGGGGGTTACAGTATGATGAAAAATGTGATTATTCGTAAGATTATAATAGGTTTTACACTGGATAATAAAATTATTGGATGGCCGCGGTTTGGTGGATGTAGCCTGGATTGGGTGAACCATGTTAAATTCTCTGTGTTATGATTTATTCTGTGTGTGTTTTAGTTTCTCTGTTTTATTAATTAAATCTGCATTTAATTGTTAGATATCTACCATCTCTAACCCTAACAATAGTGGTTTCCTCTGTTACTACTAATGATGACCCCACTCTACCATGGGCTAATTATCAACCCTCCAAGGTATCGCAAGAATATGATATACTACTATACTCTTACCTTACTACCTTGAGTTACTTTGTTGGAGGCCACGGTAAGGAGGTAAAAGGAAATGCACATATGTGGTGATCAATTATGGTAGTGGTATGGTGGTAAAAGGATAATTTGAATTTGTGGATGGTAGAAACATAAATTTTATGAGAATACTGAGAGAGACCTCTGATTTTACATGACTGCAAAATCAAAAGAATTTTCTAGTTCCAACAGCATCTCTAGTTGGGAATGAGTGATTTATTGATCACTACAAGAATCCAGAATCCTCTGGAAGAGCAAATCAGAACCTCAAAGATTATGAAAATGGATTTTTGAAGAAGACAAAATGAAAATGGAGATGGGTGAATATGGAAATGATCCTACACTACTTACTGTACATGGAATTTTTATTTTTTATTTTTTGATAGTCAGAATAATTTCAGGTAAGTTCTACTCACCACGCATTGAATTTTAAACCCACCTATATTGGAGGATAAACCCACCTATGGAATTAATTTAAGAGGTAAGGGATGCATCTTAGTAGAATCTTGAGTCTTGGATTAATCCATAGTGCTAAAATTAGTTCTAGTGTTCTTCCCTTGGTGTTATATTTATCTCTATAATTTCCCATACTTAACCATTTCATCATCCCTTTTCCCAAGCTATTTGTATCATAATATAAAATTGGTCCAATCTCACATTAGCCCCTTAGGTAATTATCCATTTCCTCCAAGTTGAATGGAACCTTTTGTACCAATGCATCTATGTTTCCCTACCCTAATGGATCAAGATCTGACATCACCTTAACAATCTTCTTTATGTCATAGCATATCTTCGAAGTGCCTTT
>VDFB02193867.1:700349251-700361496 GCA_007258455.2 Sequoia sempervirens
TCACATGGAAAACTTTTAGGATATATTGTTTCAGAAAAGGGAATTGAAGTAGACCCTGCTAAAGTTTAGGCAATCATGAAGATGACTCCTCCAAAGAACATCAGTCAATTGAGATCATTATAGGGGCGACTTCAGTCCATCAGAAGATTCATTGCACAATTGGCTGATAAAAGTCTACTGTTCACACATCTCTTGCATAAGAATGTTCCTTTTAGATGGGATGACAAATGTAAAATGGAATTTCAACAAATCAAGTAGTACCTGATGAACCCACCAGTTCTTGTACCACCAAATCCAGACAGACCATTGATCCTGTATATTACTGCAACTGAGACATCCTTGGGGGCATTATTAGCACAAGAAGACCATGAAGGGAAGGAACATGCAATCTATTACATCAACAGAACACTTACAAGTCATGAACTTAACTACACTTTCATTAAGAAGGCTTGTTTAGCAGTAGTCTTTGCTTCATAGAAATTTTGACATTATATGCTAACTCATACAATCAATCTAGTTTCAAAAATTGATCCACTCAAGTATCTACTAAGTAAAGCATCACTAACAGGAAGGTTAGCAAAATGGGTCATGATTTTGAGTGAGTTCGACATCCACTATGTTGATCGCAAAGCAATCAAGGGACAAGTTATTGCTGATCAACTAGCAGACGCTCCTCTACAATCAGAGCACCCCTTACACATTGAATTTCTAGATGCTGATGTTTTCACGGCAGACTCTAAGCAGTTATGGTTCTTATACTTCGATGGTTATTTTACTCAACATGGATCGGGGGTAGGCATTCTCTTTGTCACCCCTCAAGGACATACCATTCCTCAGTCATATAGGCTGATGTTTCCATGCACCAATAACATAGCTGAATATGAAGCACTAATCACTGGATTAAAGATAGCATTGGAATTGAGAATCACTGAGCTACGAGTTTATGGTGACTCACAACTAGTCATTAACCAAATCAATGATGATTATCAAACTAAAGATGACAAATTTCTGCCATACAAGAAGATGGTCGATGACTTCAAGAAGTACTTTGTAAACATTCAGTTCACACAAATTATGAGGATTGACAACAAAGCGGCTGACGCTATGGCTACGATCGCATCATTGGTACAGCTCCCAGAAAAATAGACCCGCTATGAATTTCTGGTGGAACAATTATTTACACCTGCTTATGACACACCTGAAAGCCAAATTATCTGCCACTTGGTAGGATCCGATTCACCCTGGTATGGTAAGATTTATGTCTACCTAAAAGATGACATTTTATCGCCTGACTTATCTTGCAACCAAAAACGTAACTTTATCCGACAATCCTCTCGATATACCCTTATCGCTAATACCCTTTATCGCCATGGTCTTGATGGTACTTTGCTTCAATGTCTTGAATGTGATGAATCCGACAAAGCTTTACAAGAAGTTCATGGGGGCATTTTTGTTACTCATTCGAGTGGACTAGCCTTATCCAAGAAATTGATTAGAATGGGTTACTACTGGCCTACAATGGAGAGGGAATCATTCACTTTTGTTAAAACATGCTCAAAATGTCAAATTCATGGGAATCTTATTCATGCTCCTGCACAAGAACTTCACTCATTCACACCAACCTGGCCATTTTCTCAATGGGGGTTAGATCTAGTAGGGAAAATTCATCCTTCTTCCTCAAATGGGCATAAATTCATCATCACAGCGACAGAATATTTCACTAAGTGGATTGAGGTAGTACCTCTCTCTAAAGTCACCGAAAAACAAATTTCATCCTTCATACTCAACTACATTATTTGTCGATATGGTATTCCTAATGCTATTATTACAGATAATGGTTGACCTTTCAAGAACCAGGATGTTGATGAACTTTGTGAAAGATTTCATATTCAGCACAGATATTCAACGCCTTACTATCCACAAGGGAATGGCCAAGCAAAGGCCTCAAACAAGACTATACTAAATATTTTGAAGAAGACTGTCAATGACTTAGGGAAGGATTGGCATATTCAACTCAATCCCACCTTGTGGGCTTATAAAACTAGTGACCGAACGACGACAGAAGCAACACCTTTTTCCCTTGTCTATGGAGCAGAAGCCATATTACCTTTAGAGGTTGAAATACCATCACTAAGAGTATCATTGAAAGGTCTCATAATAGATGATGAATACAGAGTCTCCCGCCTACAAGAGTTAGAACTCTTAGATGAAAAGAGACAGAGAGCAGCTGACCATTTGAAAGCATACCAACAGATGATGTCTCGCAGCTATAATCACAAAGTAAAGCCACGTACCTTTCAGGTGGGTGATCTAGTTCTGAAAGAGAACCCACGCAATCAACAAGACAAAGAAAAGAAAGGAAAGTTTGAACCAAATTGGCTAGGCCCTTACGTGGTTATTGCAGTCTACGGTTCGGGAGCATACAAGTTATCAATGCCAAAAGGAGACCTGTTTGATGAACCCATCAACAGTATGCATCTTAAGAAATACTATGTTTAAAGCAGAAAAAGTCCTGAAGAAATACAAAAACAACAGAAAAAGTCCTGAAGAAATACAAAAATAGCAGAAAAAGTCCTGAAGAAATACAAAAACAGCAGAAAAAGTCCTGAAGAAACCTAAAAACAGCAGAAAAATATAAAAAAATCAAAAAAAATGTCATAGGGTGAAAACCTGGCAAACAGGCAGTCTATTGACAAAAAAATACAAAAAAATAAAAAAGAAATCAGAAAAATGCAATAAATATAGAAAGTGAAAATCTGGCAAACAGACGCTATCTGTACCTCTCCATCTATTAGTTCATGTTTTGCACTTTGCCTTTTCAACTTTTCCTTTTTCCGCATTTTAGGGTTATAGTCACATCATCTTGCCGTCATTTTTGCCTAGGGTGATAAAGTGTCTTACCATGGCTTGATTATTGTACATATTCCTTTCCGCAAGTTGTGTCAATAAATGGGGCAAAAACTCAACTGGGGGCACTTAACTTTTGGAATATACTAAGACAGTTAGACCTTGTCCTAGGATTCAATCATACGAACAAACAATCAAGTCACGTGAAATCTTAGGCGATCATCGAGTCTTCTCACGAAACACTTTTCAGCAGATACCATATCATTGTCTATTGGATGATCCAAAAATCTGAATAATGTATGAAATAACAGTATTACATTTGGAATAAAGGTTGTTTGATTTTTGATATCATTACTCGGGAGAACACTCGATGATGTACTAAACTAGAGTAGCAAGGAACGAGAATGATTTTTTTTTATTGTTGTCTTGAGGTTAACGGTCAATCTGATGCAAATATGTCACAGGACATGATGACCAAAGCAATATCATCGATGACAGTTCCACATTTGCATTAGAAAGGTGGTTAATCTTTGTCTGTTTATGCAAGAAATGCTTAGGTCATCTCGGTTCAATTATACCTTGATGCTTGTGTTCGCTTGCTACATCAAAAATCATAAAAGTTGTACTCAGGTCATCATTGGTGCTAATTTCCCCTATGATGCTTGTACATATTTCCAACATTTTTAATGTTCTATGATGATTCAAGAAGGCTTTTAACAAGCTCAACAAACTGGTTAGTTTCATTTAGATGCATATCTGTTAGATCATTGTATATATCTGCATATTGGATTCACATCGGTGTTTGGAAAGGCTGAAGGAAAGCATTAACGATTGTCATGAAGTTTTGAGCTTTTTGTGGAGGACATTTGGACATTTGATTCATTTTATCATTTTCCTCATTTTCATTTATCATTTCATTTTCATTTATTATTCATCATTTTGTTCATTTTATCACTTCATTTTTATCATTTATCATTAATCATTTCATTCTCATTTATCATTTGTCATTTCATTCATTTTATCACTTCATTTTTATCATTTATCATTAATCATTTCATTCTCATTTATCATTTGTCATTTCATTCACTTTATCAATTCATTTTTATCATTATCATTTCATTCATTTTATTTTATTATTCATTGTATCTTCATCATTATCATCATCAACTTACCACGTCATTCATTCATTTTTTTATCATCATTAATTTACCATGCCATTCATTCATTTTTCATTATCATCACTATCATTTATCATTACTATTTTCATTTATCATTTTATCATTATCATTTGTTATTTATCATTATCATTCTCATTATCCTCATATTACCATTACCATGTATATCATTATCATTTTCATCATTATCCTCATCATTTTTGTTATCATTTCATTCATTTTTACCATTGTCATTTACCCATTTTATCATTATCATTAATCCTCATTCATTCATTATTTTTATCTTTATCATTTTATCATTACCATATCATTTATTATTCATTATCATTCTATCACTATCATTTACAATTATTGTTATCATTACCATTTCCATTTATCATTTAATCATTTAATCATTATCATTTATCATTTGTTATTGGTTATCATCACAATCTCATATCATTTCATTACCATTTCACATTATTTCATTATCATCGCATTGCCATTTTCATTACATAAACATTACCAAACATATCATTTATCTTTTCATCATTCTTATTATCAGTATCACATTCACTATCTATCATTTTCATTTCATATTATTCACCTATGCATTTGCAGCAAAATTTCAAAAAAAATCACCAAACAAAATTCATATATACATCATCGCAAAACATTACATCTATATCATCCATTCACATCACATCAATAGATTATCTTGCATCATAAGATTAGTCCGCAAAAATAATAAAAACATATCCAAGTCCATCTCATATCATACATGCATAAAAAAAATAAAAAATAATAGCATCCATATCATATCACAAATGCATAAACATATCATCATCAAAAGAAACATCGCCGCTGCATATCATCGCTCATCAAAATAATACAAATGTCCAATGTCTAATGAAGCTAGAAAGTTCATAACATAATACATGAGATATGATCAAAACTCAATATACATGTTGTGCATCTGTGCAAAATAGATCAGTCCCAAACATTAGCTGGTAGATGCCCCTGAAGGAGCTGGTCTGGACGGAGGCGGCCTGCCACTCATACCTGCATCAGGATCCCGTCGAGGCCCTGTAACCTCTCTCCCATGTGTCGATGTCTGTGATCGGGTCCTCGTCGCTTGGGAGGGCATAACTCCTCATATCGAACTCTATAATACGCGGCCTCTCTGGCTGCCTTGAATCCCTCTGCAATGGCCTCTCGTAATGAGGTACTCTCTATGGTACCCATAAGCCTCTGAGCCACACCCTCAGCCTCCAGTGCCCACCGTCTAAGGGCATCCCTCTCTGCTACCAACTGTGTCACCTGGGAATCAGGGGCGGGCATCTGTACCTGTACCTGTGCTTGTGCCTGTGCCTGTACCTATATCTACGTCTGGGCTTGTGCAAGTTGTGCCTATAACTATGCTATAACACTCTGGGCTTGAGCTAACTGACTCTGTAGCTATGCCTACTGCCCTTGAAAGGTCTGCACCTGACCTTGCAAAGCATCTATCTATGCCTGCTGAGACGAGGATGACACCTGAATCACTGTTCGAGGTCTGCCACCAGATCTGGCTTGCCGGAGAATCTGTGCTCTGCCTAGACTGTCTAACCTCTGCTGTCTCTCCTCATCTACATAATCCCCCCATCATCCCCATCATCTGAGCTATCCTCCTCCTCTCCATCTATGCTCTCCTCACTCTCCTCTCCCTCCTCCTCTCCTCCGCCCATAGCCTACTCTCCACCGGCCACATCCCCCTATATCCCTGCTCCTGGCTGTGGCGCTATCCTGATCGCCTGTGGCTCGTCTGGCACTGTAAACCGTGGAAATGGATGCATATGAAAATTCTGTGCATAATCATCCGTCATTCCTGCATCCTGTACCTCTAGCCTGTTAGTCCATACCTCGGGCTGTAAGGAGGAATACTCGGTATATGCTGCCTGGTATCCAATGCATGGCCCCCATCCTGGATCCCCCTTGCACCGCCCATAATGAGCAATGCCCTGGGGCATCTCCTATGTGAATCCAAATTTCCTTAGCACTCGTAATGCCAAAAACCTCTCAATGATAAAGGGGGTCTTCCCTATCAGGTATCATGGCCTACAGACAAATGGCATCTCCAAGTGATCAGTCGCCCATGCCTCGCAGTCTATGTAGGGTCTCCATATCACTGCATCGACATCATCCAAAACCCGCCACCGATACTTTACCTTGCCCAGCTTCTACTGGACAACTACACCGAAATATGCATACACATAGGGCCTCCCTGCTGGCCTATCTCTCATACAAAGTGGTTTCATGACTGCGATGTGCTCCCACACCCAGATCTGTAGCAGTGTCACTCCACTCGCCAAGCTAGTGGACCATCCATAGATAATCCGATGGAGATTGTGATACATGTCGGCCAAGACATAGCTCCCCCAGGCAAGCGTTCGTGGCTGTGTAATAATCCACTCTAGCATCCTACCCCAACCAACTGCAAATCCCTTCGACCGATGGTCCAGTCCAAGGAAGCCTCCGACAAATGCAACCAACACAACAACTAACGCAGGATACCTGCTAAAATCCTCCCAGTCTATCCAATAACCATATATGCTCAGATAGCCACAAATCCACTGTAACGCCGCGGTACCACCAATCTCCTTGTGGTCGTAAACCACAAGGGCACCAACAACCGAATCCCAAGAATCTTGTATACATCCTCGGGCGTCACACTCATCTCACCAGTCGGCAAGTGAAAAGTGTTATGCTCCGAGTGCCATCTCTCTGCCAAGGCAGTCAACAGTCCCCTGTTGGCCCGAATGCCTCGCGACATGGCCAACAATGGACCCAGCCCACAATCCGCTATCACATGTAACTCGACAAGGGTAAGCTCTCCTATCTGCTCCCAACATAGTGGGAACCGCTCTCTGATCTGGAGGCTTTTGAAAGCCTCCTATTTTGTTTGACCATCACAAAGGACACATCAATCAGATTCATATCACATGATCTATCTAACCAACAAAACATATCAAAGACCCATATCAAGTGCTACAACAATCTATCTAAATATCAAAACAAGTTACTCTATCATCTTCTACTATTTGTTTTTCTTTTTAGGAAAGCAAATTTATCAAGACATATATCATTTTCTATTTGTATTTCAATCATGAATGCAAATTTTTATCTTCATTTTACTATTTGTTTTCTATCGCAGAATGCAAATTTATCAAACATCTACTCTTTGTTTTTCAATCGCGAAAAGCAACGTTATCAACCATAAATCACTCAATCAATCATTTTACTCTTTGTTGTTTGTCACAAAGTTATCAGCTATCTACTCTTTGTTTTCTATTTTGAAGGCAACGTTATCAGTTCTCTATTAGATTTTCTATCATATCAGCAGGATGGTCCTACAATTTATCTATCTATTGACTAATGAAGCAATTTTAATCATCATTTTTCATCAAACAAGCATTCCGGGGAAAATTTCCTAAATGCGCTAAACTGCTTCCTCTATGCACTAAAAACCCAGATGCGCTAAAGTTTTTCTCATATGTGCTAAACTATTTCCTCAATGCGCTAAAACTCTGGATGTGCTATTCTATTCTACGGATGTGAGACTTTATCACTCATATGAGCAACTCTAACAATTTTGAAACCCTAGACCTAGATGCGCTATAGGACCTACCTAGCCGATTTTGCCCTAGATGCGCAACTCTATCTATCGGATGCACCAAAGGATCAATTTTCACCCTATTCCTAGATGCACTATGGAATTTCCTACATGCGCTAAAGAATTTGTTGAATGTGCAAAAACTTTTCCTATATGCGCTAAAACATGGGAAAAAAATGCAATCCGATTTAAAACAATTCAACAATCGATCAAAAATGCAAAATTTGACAACATAAACGGTTGGAATCACTCACCGGTGGTCCATACGCCGCTGGTCTCTGGTATTGGCGCGCTCGCTCAAATCTATGCCTGTGCACTGGGATCTCCATCTCGCCAAGTCACTATCAGAGCTTACTTTTTATTGTAGCAGCAGGGTGAAAATGACACTTCATTTACCCCCTTTTACCTTATAAAGGTCTTTTAGGGTGAGAATTAATGGCATTTTCCATTCCTTCCCTATTATTTTCACTGGGCCATCACAAACAACATCTATTGGGAGCTAAATCACTGTTCCCCTATCACTATCAACCTCATCTTCTGTGATTTACCTCCCAAGGGGGCATCATCGACATAAAAAATCAGAAACATATCAGGGGCAAAAATTTTATTTTCTTTGAAGCAATGCGTTTCACACATCACTTCAAAGAGGGGAAAATGTATACGCATAAAAATGGTCATGTCTATAATCCTGGAAATTAATTAAATATTTATGATTTAATTAATTTATCTAAAAGTCCTCTACATATGATTAAATTTAATTAATTTAATTATACTGTTCATTCATCTTATTCTTCTTCCGTAATTAAATAAATTTATTTTATTTAATTATTTTCATATGTCCACTTAATTAATTAAATAAATATATTTTATTTATTTAAATTAATTATCATTGTTTAAATTTAAATTAAATCTTTTGATTTAATTAAGTTTAAATATTTCCCTTTCTTCTATCTTAAATTCTTCTTCTAATTAATTAAATATTTCATTTAATTAATTTCATAAAAGAGATTTAATTAAATAAACCTTATTTAATTAAATATCTTATGCTTTCTTTCTAAATCACAACTAGATATTTTATTATCTTCTGTTTTCTTCTCATATCATAATTAAATATTCTATTTAGATATGAGATCATCTGCTTTTTTCAAAAATCCTGACTAAAGCTCTTTTCTTATCACAAACTTTCTTCTGCTTTAAAAGCTTAATTAAATATTTTATTTAATTAAGAAAAGCTGAATATCCTCCACAAATAAATAATTGATTTTTTTTAATTTCATTATTTATCAGCTTTAAATCTTTCTTTTATTCTTTTAAAGAAAGATGATTTCTTATCTTCTTATCTTCTTCTCTTTCATGAAAATAGAAAAATCTTGTTTCAGGTTTTCTTCTATTTTCTCTCCAGTCTCATCCATCTTCAGCCATTCAATCTGCCAGGAATTATCACAACCGTTAAACAAGACAGCCAATCAAAATCATTCGAAAAACTCTATAAATACCTGTGTGAATCCAAGCATTAATAATAGGCAATCAATTAGAGTTCATGCATTTAGTCCATTTAGTATTTCATTTATTATAGCATCATGTTTATTTCAAGCTTATTAGTCTTATTCCATATCATAGCTTAAATCTTGCATCATACATCATATCAAAATCTCGTTCTTTAGGAAGACAGTTTATTGAGCCTAGCCTACAATTTGAGAGCAAAAGCTAGAATCGACAAAAAAACTGAAGATAGAGGACAATAAGACGATAATCGAAGCAGAATACTGAGTTTTCTTTTTCTTATCTTTTATTTTCTGTTTTGATATAATATTTTTTTGGTGTGCTTAAATAGTATTTTATTTTAATTCATTACACATCATATTATTTTTGATCACATAGTAAGGATTCTTGGAAATATCGAATGTTGACTGTGTTGGCATCAGGGAGACATGGACAGTGTCCCATCGATATGCCAACACAACTTGACATGGTTATCATAACGCGAGTGCATTATTAACCAGTAGAGATATGTTTGTTTAGGATTAAATAACGTGATCATGTTATCACTAAAATGGTAAAAAATCATAGTATACCCATGATGTCAGCCCACATTCTGCATATTCTCCTGGTTTTGTGCATGCTCCGACAAAAAGTAGCTTTTTGGTGATTGAGTGAAGTGTGCATGCATGATTTTGAGATTTCATCACCTTTCGTATGTTCTTTCCATCACCTTTGCATGAAAGAGTAGACTTTTCACATTGAGAGGCATATAATATCAATTCAAGTTTGAATTATAGTGATAATTGATATACAATTGAAAATTGGAGGGGAACAAGCTTTTGAAGAAGTCAAATTTTTGAGGAGTTTGAGGAAGGAAGAAGCAAAGGCTGCATAATTGGGTAGAACTCCTCTATTTGAAACTTTTCATTTTTAGGTATGTGAAATCTTTGTACATTTTCTTTCATTCTATTATGGCTTGCTTTCATTTTTGCTGTTTAGCTTATTCCATGTTGATCAAATTGTTTGTTTGTGATGCAATATCAGATTGCCAAGCCACTCAACAACATCATTTCTTTAGGGAACTTCCTTCCCAAATCAATAAAGAGTAAAAGATCAATTTATACAAACTTTGTCAAATTCATCCTAAACTACTTTTCATTCAACCAAAATCCATTTATTTCATTTCAGGTTATAAGGCTATCGGTAGCCAATTCACCATCTCCATATAGCAAACCATTTTCAAAATCAACTTTCAACTTTGTTCTTTTCATAAACAATACAACAATCACTCTACATCAAACAACTTACCCCGCTCAAGGCAAACAATCAAACACTGCTGTTCCTTAGACACGCAATCAAACATCATCCCAACCATTTAAGATATCTTTGCTCGTCCAACACATCCATCATCATATCTTCGCCAGCACCATTTGTGACAGCAGTAAAGCAACATTGAACGGCATCACCGACCTTTGAGATACCAATTTCATCGTAATGATTTGTAATATTCCAATATATCTGGGGTATGGGCCTCGACTTACTTTGAATTCTGAAACCATTGCCATATATTTGAGCATATGCCCAAATCATCAAATATTTCACAATCTACCTTCAAAACATTACCAAGCATAGACACAACTATGGCATCACAAATGAGACTGCTCCCAAGCACTTAACAACATTCCTTTTGTTGTTTCTACATATTCTCTGTTTTTAGAAAACAATGCCAAATATCTCTAGGAGGCCAACATTCCATCTAATCAGGTGATTCCTTTTCTATCATAATGCATTTACATAATCCCAATATAGATTCTCAGGCCTATTTTGATCCTTTTCAACATACTATAAAAATTTAGACACTTATTTCACAAAACAGAGTAGAACCAACATGCTGTCTATTGGTAAAAGCCCTTAAATAGGTCAATTTATCAAAGCAAGTCATCATAGAACTACTCACTAATCCACCAAACCTGCAAACAATCTTAGGCCATGTGTAGAAACTCAAAAATAAACAAGTTTCAAGATGGGAAACACCCATGAATACACAAAATCAGTAAACATTTGATTATAGGGTGAAAACACACCAACCATGAGGGTTTCTTTAATGAAACATTTGCAAAACCTCTACTACTCCGCCTAACAATTGAAACATGCTTCATTATATCTGCAGATTATTTTGAAATCATTTTTAAGCTCCTCTACATGTTGTTTCCTCAAACCATACTTGAAAACACCATTTTTTTGAATGAGAAAATTCAGAATTTTGTTCATGCAACAGTATCCCGACTTCTTATTTCTAGTTACCCCTACCACACACATCTTCACATTGAAAAGACACTAAATATGATCCATTACACCAACCTACTAGCCCTACATCGGTGGAATGGCTAAGAATCACTTTTTAGACTCTCTAAACAATTCTAAGGAAACCACAGAACGAGACTTAGGAAACTAAGTTCAAATTAGATTGATTATTTGAATTAAAATTCCTACAACTTTCAAGAATGAAAGAAGTCTCTTTCCTTGACAAGAATCAAATCTTAGAACATGCTTTAATCACTATGCAACCTAAAAACAAGAATAGAAAAGGTTTCCAAAATAACTGAGCAGAGGTTTTTTAATTAATTTTTATGGATTTTTGGGATAGAAGATCTTCCTTTCTCGAGCTTACAATTATTTTTAAAGGTGTCTAAATCAGTTCAAATAACTGCCTCTTCATCTTCATCAACCCATCCTTTCCCTTCCACAAAAAAGGCTCTTCACCTTCCTTCTTTTGTGCAATTTTACATTTTTACAATAATTGACAACTTTTGTTATAAAAAGCAACTTCTGAATAATATCACCTAGTGACCTATTTCATGGTGAAAATACATTGAAATTCATCATTTAATGACCTTCACTCATCATATTTACTTGAACATTACAAATTGAACAAATTATCCTTTTGAAGGAATTTCATGACCTAGGTGCTCCTGCACCAATTTGTCATGTTACAACCTTGTGTCAATGGACATTTTAAATCTACCCCACAAATTCGATACACACTTTCCTATTATTACATTTTTTTTTTAAACCACATCTCTTTGAGGGCATTTTTAAATTTAACAATT
>VDFB02193867.1:700361596-700377340 GCA_007258455.2 Sequoia sempervirens
CCCTCTCTCCCTATTGCAAACATAACATGAGCCTATTGTAATGGAACCTGATTATCATCCTGGTTGAGAGGTTTTATTTTAGTCATGTTTGGATCCCTATAAGTGGATGCATAGTTGATTTGACGCTGTCAATTCTCCATTGAGACCTTTGTTGCACCAAAAAGAAAACATTTTCTAAATGGCCTACCCATTGGCTTCATGTATTACACAAATGTATGCAAAAAATAGACCAAAAATTTCCATAATTGACCTTCCACAACTCTTCGGCGTACCCATTGCACGCACAAGTTGCAATTGCTAGTAATACATAAAAGGTAGAAATGAAGTGGAAGATCCCAACGTTTCGACTGTCTTTACATCACTCTTCTACGCAATTTCCCCCCTTCAATATTCTAGGTAGTACCTAATCCCGCTGACGAAGTTATTGAGAATTTTCTATCCAAAGCCAAGTCTTCTGTCGGCAGTGGGCCCCTCCCCAACGATGTCTCATGTGTTGTCCGGTTGTACGAGGGACCTCTATTACGGACAAACCTTCACGAAAGTGGGCACCTCTGTACGAATGTTCCTGTCATCTCTATTTTCCCGCTACAGCACAAGCATAGTAAAGCTGTCTTTGAATCTGTCAAAGTAAGAAACTTTGGTTTGCGCGTCGACTCGGTTTGATCAATGCCCCTTAAGCTGGAAGGCAATGTCTATAGGGGTGACAATTTGCACCCCATGGCATCGATGCCCATCCGCTGCCATCCCTGACAAACCCGCTGCCGTGCCTTTGGCAATACGGTGCTGCACAAACATCACGTCTGTCCTTTCTATGCCTGCAGCTGTCCACGGATGTCCACAATCATTATATGATTTTCATGTTACATATGCTATGTGGGCAGCAGCTATCTTTTTTTTTGTGCCTCTTTCTTTTTGTTTTAAGTTTTTTTTAATGTTTATAAATAAACTATCTAATGAAACAAATTAAAATATCATTGATTTCAATTAAAATATTTAGGTTTTATTAATAATATTTAGATAAATAAAAAAATATTATTTATCATTTCTTACAATTTATTTATTTAGTAATTAATTTGAAATTTTATCTAATTTTTTAAATAAGTTAAAAAAATAAAAATTAATATATTTTAATATCTTAAAATTTAATTCCACAAAATTTGTTGTAATCATAATATAATATAATTTATATATTAGAGTATGTATCTTTTCAAAAAATCTAAATAAAATATATTGACATATGTTTTTCTTAAATTTCTCTTTTTAATCAATTTATATTTAAAAATTAATTAATCTATTAAAATATTTAAAAAATATTAAATAAATCTAATTTATTTTAAAAATAGAATAATACATAAGTTTAAATGTAAAAGTTAAAATAAATACACTATTTAATTTTATTTATAAGTTTATTTATTCTAATGCCACGCCCTTCATAAAAGCCCTCTCACGAGCCCTACTTTCAGATTTATAATAAATCTTTCATTGTGTTACCAGTAAATCTTCACCCAGCGTGTTAAGAGAGTGGAAGAGGCAATGAAATTACGTAATGACGAGTGGAGGAATAAGTGATTGTTAGGTAGTTATCATCCATAAAATATGGAAGCCAATGCACAATAGAAAGTAAAAATTGTGAAAACACTGCATAAAATGATAAAATGTATCAAAGCTAGAAATACAATGTAGTAATGTATGTAACTATTGAAAATAGGTTAATTGATTCATTTTGAAAATATTTTAAAGTAAAAAATATATTTTATAATATATTGTATTATATATTTATTTACATATCAAATATACTGATGTAAAAAATTATTGATATAAATTAGCATTTTTATAAATTAAAATTATACAATTATTATAATATATGATCCCCACCTTAATATGCACGTGAATAATATAAATCATGCATTTTAATGTAAAATCTATAATAAATAAAATTGATAGATAAATATAATATATGTAGTGAGGATAATTCCTCACAATCTATTTGTGTTACAAATTAAGAAACATCATTAAACATTCACATACAAGTAAGTAGAAACTATGAAATTTCTTTAATGGTATTAAATTGCATAATCAAAAACATTTGCATTCTTTCCAAACATGAAATACAAAATGTCTAAAATTAGTTCAATGTGTTTAGCCAATAGATTCTTACAATCTAGTTACTACTTGTAAGCTATTTTTAGTGACACTTTATATTTTAGGACCTCTCAAGTATTTCATTTATATAATATTTTTAAAATAAAATTGTTTGTGTAACTTATAATAAATGAATTTTTAATTCTTTTGTTCAAATTTAATTATATTTAAAATTTGATATCATTAATTATCAAGTTTTAAATATGCATTAGATTTTAGATTTTTATCTTGTTTATCACATGATAGGGGATGTTTTTGGTAGACTATTCAAAATATTTTAAAAATGAAATAGTAATTATATTATATTAGTGTTAAGAGGATATCATTATAATATTTTAAAATAGTTGAGGGAAGTTTGTGGTCAATAATTTACTTTAATTATTCATTTTATATTTTTTAATGCATAGATGATAATTTCTAAAGATTTTTAAGATTAAGGGGACATCTAAAATGGCTATGTACTCTAATTTGTCTATATTAAATTGTTAAATCGTATTAAAAAATTATTGATGTGATTTGTGAAAAGTACAAATAAAATAAATAAAAATAAAAATGATAAAGATTTGTGAGCTTATTTTTTATTTGTTTAGATAAATAATGTTTTTATATAATAATAATATAATTAATTTTTTTTAAATATTAAAATAAAATAACAATTTATTTTAGTATTTCTTTTAAAAATTAATTATTTACAAAATGATTGTTTATTTTAATAATGTTGATTGTTTTGATAAAATAAATAATATATTATATTATGATTACAATAGATTTTGTGGAATTAAATTTTAAAATATTAAAATATATTAATTTTTACTTAATGCTTATTACAAGGGGAGTTTCCAGATTCAAGAGGAGTTTATTACAATGAGCCCAAGACTATTGCAACATGATTCCAGAGCTTTAGGGGTGCTTGTTTATGAGGTTTCAAGTGCTCTTCCCTTGTTAAAAGTGTTTGGTGGTGTTTGGGAATGAAATGATGGATATTTACTATTTTTGAGTGAAATCCTTTTCTGTCTAGCCCTGAAAATGACATAGCCCTGAATCTCCAAAAATTGAGCATAACTCTCATACTATTTAACATCATACACATAAGCTTTAAACTAGCAAAATAAATTTGGTGATGAGGAGATAATTTATGCAAATTGAAATATACCTCTCTCTTAAGACACCTATTGATCAAGTTTCTCAACACTCATCTCTTCATCATAGGGCTATATGTTGATCTAAATTTTTTAGATGTACAACAAATTTGAGATAGCCCATGAATATCATTAATTTTTTAAAAATGACTGTCATGGGATGGTAATAGTCATTAAAATTTTTTAAAAAATGATTGTCATGGGCTATAGATAGTCATTAAAAAGATTTTTGTTTCTGGATTTTTAATTTATTTTTGTATTTTGTATTTTTTTAAAATTGACATCCCATAGCAAAGAGAAATGACTTTGAGAAAATTCCAAGCTTTTGAACATATTTTATGTTTTCATAATTTGAAATCATCTAAAACTAATTGCAACTCCAACAAGGTGGTTGGTTTAAGAGGAGGTCCTAGAATTGACACTTGGATCAAATCTTGGCATGACCTTATATCAAACATATGTTTGGCTTATTTATTTATGTGCATTAAATAATTTTCTTTGAAGTGTAAGTGTGTTATGTGGTAAGTAAGTATATGGTAGCAATGTATATCCTCACCATTATCTCATGAATGGACAATCAGACTATGGATATACTTTAGAAGGTGGACTTCACTAAGTATTATTTATGATGGATTATGAGATGAGGTAATGTTTAAAGAAAGCTCCAAAGTTGGGACATATATGAATGTAATAGCTCTCCATTTAATGATTCATTAAAGGGGTAGTGATTTTGGCATTCAACTGTTTCTCTTGTTGAACAACAATTAATTGAGGGGGAAAAAAGCATCTAATAGTAATGTGTACTATACAATACTAATAAACAAATAATGAGTGGCAAAGTTCAAGGATTTGAAACAAGAGAAACACAATAGGGTAGAATTAGGTGTTTGCTAGCCAATGTTTTTAGTGAGCTCAAACATGAGAATTTGCTTGTTAGAAAGATTAATGCAAACATGCTTTTTATAGAACAAAAAGTAGTCCCTTGCTTGATTTTGGGTCAAATCTATTCTTCTTTTTGAGTGCATTCTATTTTAGCATGCTTATGTAGATGACTTTCACTAAATTTCATTCATGTTTGGATTTTCATTATTGTGTGGGTCTGCAAACTTTCAAAAATTTAGGTATTATCATTACTCATACATTCATTCTAATTTCTTCCTTTCATTCTTTTACTAGGAAGGAAAGGCATTAATCTTTCTATAGAACAAACATGCTTTTTATAGAACAAAAAGTAGTCCCTTGCTTGATTTTGGGTCAAATCTATTCTTCTTTTTGAGTGCATTCTATTTTAGCATGCTTATGTAGATGACTTTCACTAAATTTCATTCATGTTTGGATTTTCATTATTGTGTGGGTCTGCAAACTTTCAAAAATTTAGGTATTATCATTACTCATACATTCATTCTAATTTCTTCCTTTCATTCTTTTACTAGGAAGGAAAGGCATTAATCTTTCTATAGAACAAACATGCTTTTTATAAAACAAAAAGTAGTCCCTTGCTTGATTTTGGGTCAAATCTATTCTTCTTTTTGAGTGCATTCTATTTTAGCATGCTTATGTAGATGACTTTCACTAAATTTCATTCATGTTTGGATTTTCATTATTGTGTGGGTCTGCAAACTTTCAAAAATTTAGGTATTATCATTACTCATACATTCATTCTAATTTCTTCCTTTCATTCTTTTACTAGGAAGGAAAGGCATTAATCTTTCTAACAAGCAAATTCTCATGTTTAAGCTCACTAAAAACATTGGCTAGCAAATACCTAATTATTTATTATGTTTGAGCTCACTAAAAACATTGTCTAGCAAATTCTCATGTTTAATATATATTGTATAGATATTTTTAATTATTTTTAATAAATTATTTTATTTATTATTAATTTTAAAATTGTTAATAAAAATTATTAATTATTATTTAACTATATATCATAAATAAATTATTATTAAACATATATTTCTCATCATAAATTAATTAATTATTACAAAATATTATTTTTACACAAAATATATAATATAATATAGATTTTTAATGATAATATATAAAATATAATATAATATATTTTATATTTACTCTATATTTCTTATATACATTAAATTATATTATATGTCATAAATAAATTCCTGTAGAAACATATATTTTTAATCATAAATTAATCATCAATAATTATTATATTTATATTATATTATAAAATCATATAATATTATATTCTTCTAACAGCTTATCCAAATATAATTCTCAATAAAAAAAATTCAACTAATATAAAATATAATATAATTCAATCAAATATAATATTTGTGCTTACTAAATATAATTATATGTGCCGTAAATTGAAAAAGTTGATATCCAGCGAATTTAAAAAACGGAAGATACAAATGCAGATAAAAAAACAATGAGACTGCAGGGAAGTCTACGGCGAATGGAACGAGGACTGACGGATCAGTCTGACGAGCAGATACGGTACTGGCAGACGGTTATACGGCCATCAGAGGCACAGCAGATATGTCAGACATGCGGCAGGGCATGGGATGCCCATCGATGCAGGTCGGTGCAAATTGTCACCTGCATAGCCAGTGCCGACCAACGCTTGGACCCTCTGCACCGTTCAAAAAAGTCTACCAATGCTATTTCGTTCCAACTTTAGTTTTTCTATTGTCTTTATATCACTCTTCTAAGCAATTTCCTCCCTCTCTCTATCGCTTTCAACATGTCTTTCTATCATCAAACTCATCTCTTTTCTATTAAAATATACTCAGAGGCTTTCAGGCAATTTCCCCCCTTCACTATTGTAGGTAATACCTAATCTCGCTGACGAAGTCATTGAGAATTTTCTATCCAAAGCCAAGTCTTCTGTCGGCAGTGGGCCCCTCCCCAACGATGTCTCATGTGTTGTCCAGTTGTACGAGGTGCCTCTATTACGGAAATTCGGAACGTTCCTGTCATCTCTTATTTTCCCGCTATCAGTCAAAGTTGGAAACTTCGGTTTGCGCGTGGACTCGGTTTGAATATGATCCCCGTTCCTTTCACGGTTTCTACTACTGCCTTTATGTCACTCTTCTAGCCAATTCCATATCGGGGTAATCTCTCTGTCTAAGTTGTTGAGACTTTCGTAGAAGTCTTCTGTCGGCAGTGGGTCCCTCCCCGACGACGTTTCATGCGTTGTAACTTGAACTGCTCCATTATTTACTAATGTGTCTCTCGTGTTTCATGTGTTGTACTGTTCTATTATAGAAACATAGTAAAGAGCTGGAAAGATTGTATATTTGACTGTATATATTAATTAATTGAAAATACAAAATGCATTGAATTCTTATTTTTAATAAATTAAAAAATACAGTCAAATGTGGTCTGATGGCTGCATAGACACCGGCCACTAAGAAATGTCTAATTTTGTTTCTACATTGTTGGGGTACCACTTCTTTCAGTACTCTGCCACTTCCTGATTTCTCTCAGTGTAATGTGGAACACAGACTAACGCTTGGTACCTCACTGTGCACCGTTCATAAAACTCTACCAATTCTACCTATTTCCTTCCAAGTTTAGTTTTCCTACTGTCTTTATATCACTCTTTTACGCAATTTCCCCAATCTCTTTCTATCGCCTTCAATAATGTCTTTCTATCACCAAACTCATGTTTGTTTTATTGAAATATATCTTCTAGGCAATTTCCCTCTGACTTCTTCAAAATTTCCAAGATTTTATGTATCATTGAACTGATAAAATATATTACTTGTCATTTTATCTATGCAAAGATTCTCAAAATTTTATATATTATAAATATATATTACTTGTCATTTTATCTATGCAAAGATTCTCAAGATTTTATGTATTATAAATTTGATAAAATATATCACATTTTTCTTGTTTGATTATTATCAAGATTTTATGTATTATTGACTCGGTAAAATATATCAATTTTTGTTGATGATTATCAAGATTTTATATATTATTGACTTGATAAAATATATCAGTTGTTCCTAATGATTCTCAAGATTTTATGTATTATAGATTTGATAAAATGTCACATTTTTCTTGTGTGATGATTTTCAAGATTTTAAGTATTGTCGACTTGATTAAATATATATTAGTTTTTGTTGATGATTCTCAAGATTTTATGTATTATAGATTTGATAATATATATCACATTTTTCTTGTGTGATGATTCTCAAGATTTTATGTATTATTGACTTGATAGAATATATCAGTTATTGTTGATGATTCTCAAGATTTTATGTATTGTAGATTTGATAAAATATATCACCTTTTGCTTGTGTGATTATCAAAATTTTGGATATTCTTGACTTGGTCAAATATCCCTGTAGTTGACTAAATCTTGGTAGCAATCCTTCCACTTAGGCTTCACTACCTAGATTCAGTTGACTCTTAACATATATTTACTTTTCCTTTATCTTCTCCTTCATCTTCGCTCAAAATTGCACCAGTTCCAACATGCTCCAAAATCTTTGTATTTTGATGTATTAGTTCTACTATCTGGTTGAATACCCACACATCATTATGGATGAAGGTTGGTCGATTCAACTAATATTTTTTGCACTTGCATCAAAAACAATTTTAATTAACTATCTCACTTCAAAATTGGTATCATGCCTACATTTCAATTTAACTCTTAATTCTTTTCCTTTCTACCTTAAAACTTAATTCAATGAGACATACAACCAAGATAATACTAATCAAACTCTTCCTACATTTAAATTCGGATTGTTCTAACTATTTTATACTAAAAAATCTTTTAATCACTTCAAAAAGCACTACAAGACCATTTCAGGGATTGCATATGAAGAAATATATTCATAAATTCAATGATGCTTTTGGGAATAAGTGCATTAGTAACTACATATACTATTAAGTTTAGAAACCATTATTAATGCCACTTTTTCATGTTAAGGTTTATTTTGTAAACACAATTATTTTTATTGCATCTGCATCTTGATTTGGATTTGGATCTAAATACCTTGTGTTCGATTTGCAAAGGCTTATAACCTTTTCTATAATTTATAAACATAATTTAGTAGACACTGTGGGTCCATATAATGATGAAGGAACAAGCTTTTAATTATAAGGATTTGTATTGAGTTACAATGGAATCACTTAGATTTTTTGTTGGTAAAATATTCAATACATGATCAATTACCCTATCGGATATGAAAATTACAAGTGTAGTATTTGATTCAGTACGATTAAAAAACTACACAAAATCTAACTTCTTTATTTTAAAATATATTGAGCTAATTCAAAAGATAATCAATACCATTTTGAATAAATTTTCAATTTTTCTAATTAGAATGACATGTTTAAGGTCCTTAAATTTAAAGCCTTCCACTAAAGTACATGGATTTTCACTACCATCAATAGTACAAGAAATTTTTTTTTAAGGGGTTGTCCAATTTCCTTTGGAAAAATGGGCATGTTGTGAGATCACACAACAACTGGGAACCAAAAAAAAATTAAAAAAATTAAACTTTTAAGAAATAATGGTAAATTAAAACAAATCATTTGCAATTCTTAGAAGATTTAACTTGTGTTTACCATAGAACATAATATTTTGGAGAAAAAACATAAAAATTAAAGGAACTCAAGTGTGTGCACATGATTGATTCCCTTCCTTTGTAAAATTTAAGTTATAGTAGATATTTGTATTAGGCTACATATTTTGATTTAACCTTTTAATCCAAACTTGGATAGAGCCTTGCTACTAGTCAAGTTTCCATAGCCTTGACAAGGTTATCTCTATAATTCCCCCAAATATAGCTCTACTACTATCCAAGTGTCTATAGTCATGGTAGAGATAAATGGATAGACTAAAGAGTTATATTTTTCTTTTGAGATTAAATTTTTCTTTTGATATAGATTTAAATCTCTTTTTATTTTCAACTTGCTAGCACTGAAACCAGCTATTAGGTTGTGAATTATAGTGTTAGCAAAGAAAAACCTTTAGTTTTTTTTACCTAATACAAACATTCACAATCCCCAACAAATCCAAAGAATTTAAATTATTTAGATATATAATTCTTTGTCATGTTTTATGTAAACTCTATTAAACATACCATTTCATGACTCTATTTAGAATTTAAAGTATTATACAAACCAAATTAGTCAAAATTACATTCCTATGTACAAATCACCATTATATCCAAAATTTGAGAACTTTTATTTTCCCATGATTCCACTAACTTACCCCATCCAAACACTTCATATTTTCTTATGAATTGACAGTAACACATGACTCAAATTGCTTAATTAAATATTCACATGGTAATACCATAATTTGAATGCAATTGACAAACCTTTTAAATACAACTTCATGTATAAGATCACATAACATCTTAAGTCTCATCATATTTGATAATACATAGTGATTTTTTTAGTGGCTAATATTTGCCAATTAGCTAATAGTTGAAATTTGGGAATTCAAATTTGGATATTAGTTCAAGCTATAATGGAACTTGAATCACCACATTTTTACAAAATTTTATTTTAATCTTATTTAAATTGCCAAAAAAAACATTTATTAAAAAATTTAACTCATAAATTTTCCACAGTATTCGATACATGATTAGATTAGATTTAACTAAAATTTATAAGTTATAGTAGAAATCTAAATTAATTCTCCAATAGTATATCATAATTATTAGTTGCTTTAGGGCCGTATTTCCAATCTTTAGTTGTCTCCATTATTTAAAATATAATATGTCAATCCTCATTGTATTTCACAAGGTAAAATATACCTATAATATGTAATGCTCATGGGGTTTGAAATAAAATCAATTTCAAGCCACATGAGCATTACAAATTGAGGTACATATTTTACCTTGTGGAATACAGTGAGGGCCATTAGATTATATTTTAAATCAATGGTGACAACTAAATATTATAGAGTCTACCCCTTAAATCCATTGATCATTTTCACCCTCGAGCCCCTACTTTTCCATGAGAATTATTATTTTTTAAATGAAAGGATTTGTCACTATAATTAATGTATTTCCTATTATTTTCCAATATTTGCCAAGATTTTCTATAAATTTTTAGTGATAAAAAAAATCACAAATAAAATTAAGATTTTTCATAAAAAGGGAAATATTTGCCAATAAAAATTAATATTTTTTTCCAAAAAAATGAAAGATTCGCCAAGATTTTACATCTTTTCTTAAGGTTTTTTTTTAAAAGTTTTCACTAATAATACATGGGGTAAGGAAAGCTTCCCAACTTAAGTAATTAAGACTCAAGGAAACCTACTGTTACTCATTAATTCCCTTCATACAAATAAGTTTAGAGCTAAATGTATTTAAATTTATTTCAAATGTGCCCCTCTGAATTAATTACTAATTGATAGTTCTTGCACGATTAGCCACATATTTGAAGATGCAATTGCAACAACTAGGTTGACAGTCGACATTTACTATCAATTATACCACCTCTTAACAATGTGCATTTAATTATCTTTTTGATGGTATTAATGTATTCTTTAAGAAATGAAATTTCATTCCATTCCTTGGAAAAGAACAATAAACAACATCAGTAAATTGTCGTGAACGAAAAAAAATGCTTATCATTCATGTGTGTGTACTACAATTTTAAATTTGAAAATACAAATCGAGGTACGACGACATGATGAGAATATGGGATCTAGTTACACAATCTATTTTGCATTAAATGTTTGTGTTCTCTACTCCTACTCCACGATAGTGGGATGTAGAGTTATAATTCCTATAAATTTTGTAGAATACTAATTACATTCATCAAAAAATTGATTAACACTCTAATTTTATTCAAATTGGTATGGATAACCCCATTTTCCTTACCAACCCCAAGTGACAACTGGTATTTCTAGGTGAAATTATTGATCATAGGCTTAGGAAAGTCTTTAGAGTTCATGACAAATGGGTGTGGGTAGCAATAAAAAATGGTGTTGGGATATGGTTTCATGGTGGATATGAAAATGTATAGAGTGAAAACCAACATTTCTTCTTAGTTTGTAGCCTCCTTACTAGATATTGGAGAACCAAAGGAAGATGTGTTTCTTTTGGTTAATCAATTGGTTTAGGAAGATTTTCTAGGTGGTTTGGGGGGAGTTCTAGCTATTGATAGAATTGGATTAGGGATCTTAGAGCCAAGGGATATCCCTCATATTTTAATTGAAGGTGTGGTAGTAACTTGGCACCTGTTTGTGGTTAATTTCCATATTGTTCCCCAACAGAACATTGCCATCTGGCTACCATAGGGTATACATTTATGAGGAATGGTTCCTTAGAGCATGGTTAAGAGGTTTAGTAGGAGGTAAAGAAATTTTAGAATCTGTTGATGAATGCAAGTAAATATACTCTCATGTTAGATGCAAGGTCTTTTAAAATTTATGTTGATACATTTTTGAGAAACACCTTTGAGTTCTTGAAGGCTCTGGCAATATAAATACCAAACATTACTTTTGATCTTGTTTTGAGTAATGGAATGCACATATTTTTTCTTAGTAAATTATTGATTTTAAATTTTTTAGTGAAGGGAAGAATGACTAAATAATTAAATCTACAACTAACTTAACTTAAACTAACCTACTAATGTACAACAATATTTACAAGGAACTAGATCAGGACAACTAGCACTAACACTCCTATGTTCATGAATCTTATGATGTTTTAGAGTATTTGAGTCATGCTAATAATTATTATTATAGAAATTTTTTCTTTATACATCAAAACATACAAAATGATTTTATAAATTTTTGGTATTCAATGCAATACTTATTTACCATTAGTGTAGGATCTAAAAATTATCTCTATCATAGGACCACCTACAAGAAATAATTAAAACCTTCCATGAGAGAGTATGTAAGAACTGAGCTTGCTTGATATTAAGTTCTATCAAATATGATGAAAAGGTATGTTACAAGAGTGTATGTTGAAATGACCTTGCTTATATAGTTAAGGTGTAATGTATTACTAGCATTAAATGACCATGTCATATAACTAAATGACATGAGCCAACATTAAATGACCTAGGAATCTAATATTTAATAAAAGCTAAGAAGATAAAATCCTATCTAAACAACTTAAGTATTCCTAGGACCTAAGTGAATTTTACATGTAAATAGGACCCCGATAGGGCAGGTGCACAAAGATGAGGGACCAAATAGTGGCCACTCCACTTTTTGGTCTTGAAACAGAGAAAATGTGAGTGTATTATAAAAAAATATGCTTGTGTTATGGTTTGAAAATCATGAAATGGGAGTGCATTATAATGTGTTCAAGTTGTGTGATTGCACAAAATACGAGTGTGTTATAACATGCTCATGTTTTGTCTCGCATTGAATTTTTTTCTCTTTCTTTCTCTTTTAGTGAGACTACACACATGATTGAAATTTACATGTGGAAATTTACTTTCTTATACTTTATGTTATATTTCATGTATATAGTTCATGGAATAAAAAGATAATTATCTAAGTACTCCGAGAATACTCATCAGAATGGAGTTGTTGAAAGGAAGAACCAATGATTCAAGAATCCCCTAGATCAATGATAACTGAAGCTGGTCTATTGGAAGTTTACTAGAGAGAAGCTATTCACAATGTTGTTTATGTATTCAATTGAATTCAAGCAAGATTGAATAGTACAAAGACCCCCTATGAGCTATGGTGTGGAAGAATTCCTACTGTTAAGTACTTCAAGGTATTTGGAAGCAAATGTTATATTAGAAGGGATGAAGAAAATTTAGGAAAGTTTGATGCAAGAAGTGATGTAGGTATTTTTCTTGGATATTCTACTAAAAGCAAAGCCTACAGATGTTTCAATAAAATATTGAGAAATATTGTAGAAAGCATGAATTTTAAGGTTGATGAAGCTATGAAGAATTCAATTGATGTTGATGGATATGTATCTGGTGAACCTGCTTGTGTAAGGATTGAAGAAGTTGTGGAAGAATAGGTGAAGGATGAGCTAGAGAAGAAGAATGAAGAAGAAGATGATGAAGCTCAGGTGGTGTCCCAAGACACCTAAGTCTGTGCAGAAAAATCATTCAAAAAGTCAAGTCATTGGAGAAAAGACAAAATGAGTATTGACAAGAAGCAAAGTTGTTGTTGGTGAGATAAACTTGTGTTTACTTTCTGAAATTAAACCAAAGACTATAAGTGAAGCATGTAAAGATGAGCATTGGATGGAAGCTATGAAAGAGGAACTTATGCAGATTGAGAAGAATCAAACTTAGGAATTGGTCTCAAGACCGGGGTAAGTGCACCAAGATGGTTCCCAAAAAGGGGGCTTAAGTGGCCACTTTTTTTCTGAAATCAAGAAATACTAACCTTGGACATGAAATTGAGGATAGTTACACTCAAAATTTTGAGATGGAACAAAAATAAGGATTGAAGTGCTCCGAGTCTACTTTCTAAACTACTAATTTATTTTGAAAATGGTTGAGATTAAGGGGTTCAAAAGAGGGACGTACATAAATTGGTGCTATTTTGTCAGAAAACATAACATAGCAACTCTTGTACGACCTGAGCACGGTGAAATTTTTTGTAGTATTTTTAAAATCGCAACGGTCAAAAGTTAGCTAATAGTATCTAGTTGATGCATGATTTTTTTGATAATTTTTTAATGAATATTTGATTTTTTACTAATTTTCTAAGTGGGTGGGCAATTCCTGAAAAGCAGAATTTTGGCCGTGCTCCCCCTAAAAATTTTTGAAGGTAATTGATTTTTTTTTAAAATGTATAATAGAGTCTAGTTTCTAAAAATGTAATTTATTTGAAATTTCAATGAACAGTTAACTTATAACGAAAAAAAACCAAACACTACTTTTTGGCGAAAAAGAGACATACAAACAAAAGAAATTATGGATGAAAGGCTTAACATTGTTAAAAAGTGAAAAAAATTACATCATTAGATAGCTAAGAGAGAACCTAACATTACCTATGTGTTTGCTTTTGTCAATATTGAACCAGATGCAATCCTAATGGTGAGCACTAACCTGATTATGTGAAAAAATTGTAGAATTTGTAAAAACATGTCTCTAGTCATCGGGAATGCCCTCCAAGCCTTTGGGTTGGTATTCCAAGGCAACTACCAATGCTAAGGCTCGGGGATTCCCAAAGAAAAATATAACGCGCTCGCATTATAACGCGCTCGCATTATAACGCGCTCACGTTATAACATGAGCGCATTATTTCCTAGTTTTGATCTCGTTATGTTTCATTGATATGCGTCCTTTTGCCTCTTGCATGTCGCTGTAGCATTCTGTTTGTTATGCTAAAACCAAAGAAAATCCTCCTGCCCCAATGTGTTTCACTATGACCTCATGGAGTCGGGGAAACATCATGTAGATAATGCTTCATTATACGGAGAGTCGTCCCGAACGCCATCTCCCAGTCGCTGAGACATAAGAAATTTTCTTACCGAAACGTGCTTCTTTGCTTCATCTGTTTCGCTATAACCTTGAGATATTGGAGAGACATCTCATAGATTAGACTTTGCTTTACCAAAAATCTTCATTCATCATGAGTCTCTGTGACAAATTGGTTCTCTCACCAATGTATTCTTTCATCTTATGTGGGTCGCTGTAACATACTGACATCGGGGAGACCTCATATAGAGTGTACTTTGTTTTATTGAAATACTTTATCCATCTTGTGTGTCGCTGAGACAATCCAATTTTCATCCTGACAAAGTCCTCATTGTGTTATCGGTGAGACCGAAGGTCACTCGCCGAGACATTACTTCAAAAGCCTCAACTCTTACTGATATGCATCCTCCCGCCACCGGTCGATGTGACAATGTATATTCGCTATGACCTCACACCGGAAGCAATATGTTTGGCCAAAGAAACCATCCATGTGTTGTTCGGTAAGACTCTCCTCGAGAACATGCTAATGAAAACCCTGTGTCAACAAGACATAACAACCTCGCCAAGATCACATTACAATATTGCCAAGCTCTCGCCGATGAACCTCCACAAGCATTAGTCAGGGAGACAATTCAAAATTGATGAGACACTATCCCAACGACCAAACTCCTACCGATAGGTTCCTCCTCGGTTGCCGAAACCACGTGAAAGTCATGCCGATAGAAACCTACAGGTGAATGTTGGTGGTTGTAACAATGAACAAGTCTTGCCGATCACCTGTTGCAAACATATGTTAACACATAGGCAACATGGGTTGGGGAAACTTAGATAGACCTATGTCGATATGGACCACAACATGAAAAATGCATGACTCGATGGATTCTATGGGGTCACATGACCAAAATATGGGTAAAAATATCATAAAATAAGGAAAATGTGCCTAAGGTAGGACTCAAATGGAGACTCAGGGGGATTAAAGATATGTAAAAATCATCAGATTTTTACAGTTCCAACAGGATGGAGGAAGAGAGTGGGAGAGAGTGTGGGAGAGTGGGTGAGAAGGTGGGAGAGAGGGTGTGAGAGTGGGAGAGGGTGGGAGAGGGTGTGAGAGAGT
>VDFB02193867.1:700377440-700393385 GCA_007258455.2 Sequoia sempervirens
AAAAAAATCTTGTACTTAGGGTGGTCAGACATACACCTGATTCTTATCCTTTTCCTAAAAATTTAGTACTACTACATTGAAATTTCAAATTTTCACAAAATTGATTTACTTTTCTCTAAAAAATGACTAGTATCCTAGAAACTACATTCAATTTGCTACAAATTGTGTTCTTACATATTTTTCAAATTATGTTGATAACCTATTCAAATGTTTATGTCAAGTTTCCTAACCCTGTTTCTCTAAATTTTCATTATCACTTAGGGGCTTGGTTTGGACCCCCATGATCCTGCATTGACCCTAATTCTTTTCAAAACCTTCATAGCTTGTTTTTTCCTAGAAAAATCAGCTCTTTCTATCTTATTTGCATGTAATACTCATTTTTGAGTCTCACTAGTTTTTCATATTCCTTTTTATTTCCCTCAATTTTGGCTATTATTTTTGTTGCCTTGCATTCTTCATCATACCATGGATTTTCCAGAAAGCTATTTTTGTTGCCTCTCTTAGGTCTAGACCTTTTGCACCAACTGAGAGCCTTGTGGATTATTGAAGTCAATAAATTTTGTTGCTTATTTTTTTTCTATTTATATTGGCCATCTCCACATCTCCTATTTCTTGTATATGTTTCTCAAGCATTGCTCAAAAAATATCTCAGTTTTCCTATGTCATGAGGATTGTGTGATGAATAGTCTCCTTCTTTTGATTTGGTTGCAACATATCTTGATATTGAGTGTCTTGTTACATGTTGATTTTGACATAGATCGGATTGTGATATGATTTCATTTCTATGGGATAGTCCCTCACCTCTACCCCAGTTAACCTTGTCATAAGATTCTTTGAACATATAAAATAATCCACCACACTTTTCCATTGTAAGTGTGACAAGTAATTTTCCTTGAGCTCGACCAACCATTTATTTCATTGCATATGACCAAATTGTATATGTTGCATATCCCTAATAGTTCTGCTTTGTATTTCATGATGCCTCCTTTTTTATCTTGAGAATTTATTTCACATTTTTTGTTCTCTTCTTCTTCTAACCATAGAGGGTTGTCTCTCATTCCTTCTTCCTTTCTTTAAGGTATAGAGTTTGACTATTTGTTGCTCTTGCATTAAAGTATCCTATTAGGATAATTTATCCTATGCTATTATTTGTTGATATGTCATTTTTAAAGTTGCATAAAGGTCCTCCTTATCTAGTTTCTTCTTTTTATAATATTTTGAACCATGTGGAGCAAAGTAGTTGGCAACAAGATAAATTGTGAAATCTCTTCTTTATTTTCATCCATATGTATTGGTTATTTGGGTCTTCTTTTTCCACTTGTATGATTTTTTCCCATGATTCTTTTACCAAGATTTCTACTCCTCCATGTCCCTTGCCACTTTGGGTTAACTCATTCTACACTGATACCTTTATGTAACCTTCAAAACTCAGGATCTTATAGTCATCATGCTCATGTGTTTCAATGAGGACAATTATGTCCTTTCCCTCTGTTATGGGCCCTAAACCAAGGCGTCTCCTCCAAGGGTAACCTCTATAATTCCAACTCACTATTGAGAGGTGTTCCTGGGGGAGTTGCCTTCCTATTTACCATGTGCTATTTTATTACTAATTCGGGCTTTCCCTCTATACTTTATCATGATTCATTACCTATATTTCTTGATTCTACAACTTTCTCCCATTCTTTTCTTATTTCCTCTAATTGTGTTGGGGTTAGATATTCATCTATGTAGAAATGTGTACCTTTAAGAAAGCTTTCATTCCTTGAGATTTTGTTTTTGTCTTCCATGTTTTTCAATGTTACTCTTACATTCCTATTTCTTCCATCTTGTAACATTCTATCAATTCTACTTGCTTGGTGGATATGCCTTATCCATTCCAACTTGTCTACTAGAAATTCTTTTATTAACTTATCAACATGCTCTACTTCCGCATGATTTTTCAGTGCTTTTATTAATATATTTGCTACCTTATCATGTTGGTTTCTTTCTTCCCACATATATAGTTTAACCTTCTTCTTTATGAGTTCCTTTTGATTCGTTGTTGGTCCTTTTTCCACTTGGGCCCATGATTTTACCTCTTCCAAGTGTTCCTTTAATTTAGCTTCTTTAGCTTTCATGCTTGCTATTGTTGAATGAAATTATTCTAAATGTGAAATGCCTCTCTTTCATTGCTCCAAGAATTTTTTCATTGTTGATATGATTTAGTTCTTTCTTTATGGGTGGAATTTCTTGTTGTCCTATTTTTATACTGACTTGTAGTTTGGCTATTTCCATGGCCTCTTGCCATTTTCCATCTTTCATCCACTCAAACAACTCTAATCCTTCAAGCCTCTTTTTTAAACCCATTAGCTCACTAACATACAGATTCGAGGACCAAATTAAAGGAGTTGAACTAGGGTTGTATTGGTCATGTTGTCCCCCTACCTCTACCTCTAAAACTACCTCCTCTTCTTGCTACTTCACCTTCTCAATGCACTTGAAATGGTGATTCCTTACATATTACCTTTCAAACTAATTTCATGGTTTTCTTTCGCTACAATAGGTTTTTTTACTTGCCCTTGCATTGATTCAAGGTTAGTTGTTGAATGACTAATGTACATAAGCTTTGGAAGGATTGTGAAAAACTTATTGCATACCAACTATTTTAGCCTTATTGTTATCTTGGATTGCCTTTGTTGTAAAATCCTTCTATATTGCTTGGAATTTATAACTGTTAGTCTTTCTCTTGTGTTTGTTTGTTTGAATTGCATGCTTCTTTTCTCTTGATTATGCATGGATGTCTCTAAAACCATTAATGTTATGAAAGCATGAGGGTTTTGATTCTTTGAGGTGTAAGGTGGGACATATGATACTAACATGTCTGCTTCAATTCACATGTGTTGTCATTCCTGCTTGAGGTCTCATGTGTCACTGTCTAGTTGTACGAAGTACCTCTATTACAAATAAACCTTCACAAAATTGGAGACCTCTTTACCAATGTACATGTCATCTCTCATTTTCCTACTAAATCACAAGCATAGTAAAGTTGTCTTTGACTTAGTCAAAGCTAGAAACTTCCAAAGGAGGGTTTGCATTTGGATTCGATTTGATTAATTCCCCTTAGGCTAGAATGGATTTACTCCTATCACTCTTCTATGCAATTTCCATGTAATCTCACTATCTAAGTTATTGAGACTTTTCTACCCAAAGTCTAAGTCTTCTATTGGTAGTGGGTCCCTCCTTGACGATGTTTCATGTGTTGTATTATAGAAAAACATAGTAAAGTGTTGGATAGATACACTGAGAAACATCTATTTTTGTTTCTACATCATTGGGTACTTCTTTCAGTGTGCCACTTCATGATTTCTCTTAGTGTAACATGGAACATAGACTAACTCTTGGTACCTCACTTTGCACCATTCATAAAACTCTACCAATTCTACCTATTTCCTTCCAACTTTAGTTTTCCTACTTTCTTTATATCACTCTTCTATGCAATTTCTCCCCTCCCTTTCTATCGCCTTCAATAATGTCTTTCTATCACCAAACTCATGTCTTTTTATTAAAATATATCTTCTAGCCAATTTCCCTCTTGACTTTTTTAGAATTTCCAAGATTTTATGTATCATTGACTTGATAAAATATATTATTTGTCATTTTATCTATGCAAATATTCTCAAGATTTTATATATTAGGTATATATTTGATAAAATATATCACCTTTTGTTTGTGTGATGATTTTTAAGATTTTAAGTATTATTGACTTGATAAAATATATTAGTTGTTGTTGATGATTCTCAAGATTTTATATATTATAGATTTGATAAAATATATCATGTATTTTTCTTCTGTGATGATTCTCAAGATTTTATGTATCATTGACTTGATAAAATATATCAATTGTCATCCTTTTGTCTATGTAAAGATTCTCAAGATTTTATATATATAAGTATGGATTTGATAAAATATATCACCTTTGTTTTTGTAATGATTCTCAAAATTTAAGATATTATCGACTTGATAAAATATATCACTTGTCATCTTTTTTCCCGTGATGGTTCTCAAGATTTTATGTATCATATTGGAATGTATATATAGTGTTAGTTTTTTTATATATATAATTTACAATAAATTTTGCATGTCTTCTTAGGTTTTTACATTGTTGTGTATTGAACCACAACACCATTAAATTTTACCATCAATAAGATCAATATATTTTATTAAAATATATTTCTTTGTCCTTCTTATTAGTCTAGACGACACCAGGAATATTTTGAGGAAGCCACCCTCAATTCTTTCCCTTTGAAACCCCATTGGTGGAAACATTATGTAGATGACACCAATGTTTGTTAGCCACATAGTCGTGACCAACTTGACATTTTCCACTCCCACTTAAATAGCCTGGTCAAGTGCATTCAATTTACCAAGGAAGTTGAGTCAAACAACCAACTTCCTTTTCTTGATGTCCTCATCATCAAAAAAGAGGATGGTTCCCTAGCTTGTCATGTCTTTAGAAAATCCACAAACACTGACCTCTATCTTCATGCTTCTCCCCATCACCATTAGGCTCAAAAGGCTAGTGTCCTCAACACCCTAGCAACCCAGGCTTATTGCATTTGTGATAAAGACCACATCCATCTTGAGCTTTCTCATCTCTACTATGTCTTCAAGCTCAATGACTATCGTGATAAAAAAATCCTCAAAGCTTTTGAGTTTTCCAAAAACCAAACTATTCTTGCCCCCAAGTCTAATGGAACACCCCCTTTCCAATTTTCCACCATTCCCCATGTTGAAGGACTCTCTAATAAGATTTCTAAAATTCTTCACAAGAAAGGTATTTTTTGTGCTTTCAAACCCATTTCCACCACAAGGAATCTCATCCCCTTGACTAGGGACCCCTTACTGTCTCTTCTCCACTCTCAAGTGTACAAGATTGATTGCTCTTGCGAGACCCCATATATTGGAGAAACGGGACGATCCATCAACACTAGAATCAAAGAACATTGTGCTCACATTAGGCACAATTGAATCTCTAAATCGGCCCTTGTAGAGTATTCCCACAAAAAGAAGCACCATGTATTTTCCTTGAGAATACCCAAGTTTTGGTTAAGGAAGATAACTTTTTAAGCGTAAACTACAAGAATCCATCGCCATTTGAAACCACTCCATCAATCTCAATCAAGACGAAGGTTGGCAACTAAGTCTTGCTTGGCACCCCTTACTTAACTCCCTTCAGTCTGTCCCTCTCACCTAATTCTTTCCCTCTCACCTTCACCTTCGCCTTCTTTCCCTTTCCCCTTGTGTCTTCTTTTGCTCATTTTCTTCTATGCAAGCTAACCTCTTTTTTCCTCTTTTCTCTCTTTTTTTGTCTTCTCCCTTTCTATTTCCCCTCCTTTATCTTTGTATCGGTTCTTTTCTTCTTACCTATGCCTTTTTATTTTTATTTTTCTTCATCTTGATACCTATTTAATTTACTTGTTCTCTTATTTTACATCTATTGTTAACTATTTTTATTTCATAATTTTTTTTTTTGTTTTAGTTTATTATGCTTTAGTTTATTTTTCTTTCCTTTTTATGTTTATTTTTCCTCTACATTGCTTCCTTATTAATTATTTTATTTCATCATGTTTTTCATTCTTGTTCCTCTTTTTTAACTTATGTTTTGAATTAAGGTCTTAGTTTTTGTCCTTTTTATCTTTTCTACAATTTGTTTAACTAAATAAATAAATTTAATAGTTTTTTAAGATTAAATTTTTTATCCTTTTGTCCTCATCTATTATTTGTTATTTTTATTTCTTAATTCTCTTATGCTTTAGTTTATTATGCTTTACTTTAATTTTTGTTCCTTATTAATTATTTTATTTTTTCATGTATTTCTTTCTCGTTCTTCCTTTTTACCTTATGTTTTGAATTGAGGTCTTATTTTTTACCTTATTTACACTTTTTGTTTCCTTAATAGTATTATAACATTAACCTAATAAATAAATATAACTTTTTAAGATTGAAATTCTTTCCTTTTGTTCTTTTTGTCTTATTCATTTGATAGTTTTTCAATGTTTTGTACTTTCTTTAGCTTGTTTTCTTCATTAGCTTTTGAGAATTTTGATCTATTTTAATTTTAGTAAGGTTATTAATTCTTTCTCATTCGAGTCAAACCCCTCTTTTTCGTTTTTAAATTTTTTCATATTTTATGAATTTTCCTTCTTCTCCCTTCACTTCTTTTTAATATTTTTCTTCTTTGAACTTACTTTCTATTTTTGTTTAATTTATTTATACTTAACCTTTTTTTCTTCTTTCACTTTTGACTTATTTCTCATCTTTTGTGATTTCTCTTTTTACTTTAATTTTCCTTGTAAGGTTTGCTTGTTTATTCATTCTTGGTATTATTTTATTGATTTTTTGTTTTATGTTTGGTTTATTTTTTCTCTAACTCCTCCACCTCACCCTTTTTTAAGACTTTTTTTGCAATCTCATTTCATTTCTTCCTCTTCCTGATGATGGATCACTGAGTGTGATCTGAAACGTCGACAAAAAAAACTAACACAGTTGAATCCAAAAGCTAAATTTGTAACTACATGGACTATGGAAAACTCATACCAACTAGTCTAGACTAGTTTAGATTCTTTCTACTTACATGTAACTCAATATTGTGAATATGTGCTAAATCTTTTATAAATTCAAATCTAATAAAATTCTGAAGCGTTATACTTATATGAGTTCTAGGTTGCATAGAACTATGTAAATTTGATGTACTATTGAACTACTATAAAAATACCTAGTAACAAATCCTCACATTCATCTAATAAATTGATCATTGCAAAGGAAACAAGAGAAAATAAAAGATGAAAATAATCCATCTCAATAACAAGAGGAAACATCATAGAATAGTCAATATAGTTAACTAGTGAAAATACCTTAGCCACAATATGTGTCTTATACTTGCTAATGGATACATTTACTAAATATTTGGTTCTATAAAACCACATAAAATGAACCAACTTTCTTCCATTGAGAAGAGGTATAAGATCACATATATAATTGTTTAACAAAAAGGAAAAATTATCTACCATAATGTTGACCCACTCTAGAATACTTGTGGTATTTGAAAACCTATAAGGATGATCTAAAAGAACATGACTTAAAATTTTAATACCTATCATTTATGAAAACTTAACAAGAATATGTAGGATCACCAACCAAAGGTCTAGCCTCCACAAGAGTAGTGTTGACCTTGTAGGGAAAAAATATGCATTAAGAGGTGGTGCATCAAGAATATCATCTTTATCATTGTCTAGAATAAAACAATCTCAAGAGAGGAAGGATGAATAAGATTCTTCATGTCTTCTTAGGTTTTGAATTTGTTGTATATTGAACCACAACATCATTAATCACCATCAATATGATCAATATATTTTATTAAAATATGTTTCTCTATCCTTCTTATTAGTCTAGACTAGTTTAAATTCTTTCTACTTGTGTAACTCAATGTTGTGAATATGTGTTATATCTTTTTTAAATTCAAATCTAATGAACTTCTGAAGCGTTATATGAATTCTAGGTTGCATATGTGCTATCACCTAGTGATAAGTCCTCACATCCATCTAATAAATTGACCATCGTTGAGGCAACAAAAGAAAGTACAAGATGAATATAATACATCTCAATAACAAGAGGAAACATCTTAGAATAGTCAATACATGCTTAACTAGTGAAAATACATCCATCTAATACATGCTTAACTAGTGAAAATACATCCATCTAATAAATATAATATGTCTTAGAATCCTCAAACTAGAATCTATGAAGAGTCTCCCACTATAACCTAAGTATTATTTCTCTTAGAAAGTGAATAAGTAAGATTTTATGACTATTACATGTGTCGAGAAGAACTTGAATCAAGTATCCAATTATGTGGTGATGAATTATGTAAAGCTTGTATAGAAAGGGTTTTCCCTTTATGTATGGAAGAGGATTTTGGAGATAGAAATATTATACCACTATATGGATTCCTCCAAAGTATCTAACCACTACTAACATCTAGATTCGTCATGCCTAAGCTTGCCATAAAATATATAAGTATCACATGTTTTCTTCTTCATCTTGGAGGTAGATTCACAAGGTCTAGAAGAATGATAGGGAGACATGGAATTCTATATACGTTTGTTTGGATGATTGATCCACCAATACTTGGCTCTAAAAACTATGACTATATCTAATTGTAACACCCAAAACTCATTAATGGTGCCAAAAAAATTGACTATATTTGTGCCATACCTACTTTGATGCGGTGCACTCCACGATATGAAATAATAATAAATTGTTTGATAAATACAATCTACTGTGGTAATTGTGTTAATGAATAAGAGGTACTTGGTCAAATATTTACGCCGAAGGCGTGTCCTATATGAGCTTTCCAAGCTCATTTTCCCCTTGGACGGTAGAGATAGAGTTACACCGCATGGTTGACAAGAAATTCCTTTTTAACCGTTGATTGTTTCAAAAGCTTACTGGCGAACATTCCTCCTGCGTCACTGCATTTAATTTTTTGCCCGCCGAAGTACATATGGTAAAAGATGTAATTTTTCCACGTTTAACTTTTTGCTTGCCGAATTACATTTTAACCTGTTCAATGTTTTTTCAATTATACAACTTTTTTAGATTTTTGTGCAGTAGATTTGTTTTAATAATTATTTTTATAGTATTTGCGGTAGATGGGACGTTGAAGTTTACTGTGTGAGTTATGAGCCAAATTATATTATATATAAATATCCAAGAGTTTCTACAATTTATAGTTAGTATTCTATTTATAATTTTTCATTTGTTTTATATTTTATTAATTAAAATTATCATTTTTAATTACTTTTATAATTTATTAGGTAAAATTATTATTTATATTTTTATTTATTTGATAATTTTTATAATAATTTAATTTTATTAAAAAAATTTAAACAATTTTATTTTTGATAATATTATGATTTTATCAATTAGGTGTGTTTATTAGATTATATTTTTAATTTGAATTTTTTAATTCAAATTTCATATATATTTATATGTTTCTTATTTCTATTATGTTATTTGTGCAAAAAAAAAAAGTCATTTTTTTCCTAATTGACCTTTCACCTCTTCCTCTCTCTATCTCTTGCTTTCTCCTTTTCTATTTGTTTATCTCTACTTCTCTTTGTTTGTCTCTCTATATATCTCTTTGTCTTTCTATCCCTCTCCCCCTCTCTATTTTTTCTTTATTTATTAATAGTGATAGTGAGCCTATATAATTAAATAAACAAAATAATTAGTATTATTTTTATTTAGTTATTTATTAATTTAATAGGCTTACTTTATTATTAAATTTGAAATCTTGAAATTATTATTTTTATTAACATTTAGATTATATATATTTTGACTTTGCATTTTTTTTTCTCTATTTTAGTTTTTAATTTAGATTTAGATTTAGAATTATTAGAATTATTTATGTCTATTTATCAAATTAAAATAATAATAAAAGTTAGTAGAAGTAGTTCAATTTATAATTATTTCTATTCTATTCAAATTTCAGCTATTACAAGTAGAAAAAATATATTTTTAACTTTAATTTTAATTTCTAAAATATTTATTTAATTTTTTTGAGATATTTTATAATTTTTAATAATATTATATATTTATGTTCTTAAGGTTTTTAACAAGATTTTTATTATATTTTTAAAATTATTTTATAATTATAGAAATAATACTCCTTTTTAATTTAATAATTAAATTTGTAAAGAATGTAGATATAGAAAATCAAATCTATTGTTAATTCATTTTAGTATGTGATTATAAACACCAAAAATTTATTAGATGTGTGTGAGGTTGTATGGGCGTTGAGACAACTTGACCTCATAATATATCAAAATTCAAGAACATATAATCAAATAATATCTACACAAGTCATTTTGTTGTATATGAAACTCAAGCAAAACAAGTATCATGGGTATAAGTGAAACATTGACATAGTGGAATTTATGTTTCCCAAAGGTGATAAACAAGTGCAAACAAGAGAAGTGAAATAATATATAGAAGGTCAATCTTGAGGGAATCCAACAAACAAAAATATTGTAACTTAGTATACACACTTGATGAAAAATGACGTCCTATGTAATTTCCAAGTGGCTTCCTTCATTGGTGCTCTCTCTATAATTTCCAACTTACCAATTAGTACAACTAAATGACATGTCAAATGTACTTGTAAATGTTGGTAAAGAAGTTAATAGTGAGGGAGAGAGAGAGGCTTAGAGAGAGAGAGTGAAAATAGAGTATAAGAGATAGAGTGATATTAGGGAGAGTTAGATAGAGTGACATAGAGAGAGATGGGTAGAGAGATAGATCCCCATAGATAAATGTCATTTTGGATTGTTGGCACAAAACACTTGGTAAAAAACTAGACTATCGTAAATTATCTATCTACATTTCCCTTTATATAAGAGGGAGAGTTAGATAGAGTGACATAAAGAGAGATGGGTAGAGAGATATATCCCCATAGATACATGTCATCTTTGGATTGTTGGCACAAAACACTTGGTTAAAAACTAGACTATATTTTGTCTATCTATGTTTCCCTTTATATCTCTTATTTCTCTCTTATGCCCTCTCTCTCTCTCTCTTCCTTCTCTCTCTTTCTCTATATATATCTCTCACTATATTTCTATATCTCTCTCTCACTCACACATACTCTCCCTATCTCTTTATCTATCTCTCTACCTATTCCCTAGGTCTCTCTATCTCTCTCCCTCTCTCTATTACTTGTCTCTATCACCTCCTTTATCTCGCACCCTTGCCCTCTCTATCTCAGATATCTTTCCATCTCTCCTTGTCCCTCTCTATCTATATCTCATTATATCTCTCTCTTATTCACTCCATCTCTCCTACTCTATATATCCCTCTCTACCCCTCTCTATATATCACTTCCTATATATTTATCTCTCTATCTCTCCATCTCCCCCTCTTTCTATTTCATCCTCTCCCTCTTTCTCTCTCCTTCTATCTCTCTCACCCACTCTATCTTTCCCAAGTTATATCTATCTATCTCTCTATCTCTCCTTTCTATCCTTATATTCCTCTTTTTATCCCTATCTTTCCCTCTCTCCCTATCACTCCCTCTTTCAATATCTCTCTACTTCTCTCTCCTCTCTATAAATCTCTCCCCCTTCCACCTCACCCTCTCTCTCTCTCCATATCGCTTGCTCTAGTTCTCATATACCACACACTCCATGTTTTTCCCTCCCTATCTCCATCTCTATCTTTATCTCTATCTTTCCCCTATATTTCTCTCCCTTTCTCTATTACTTGGTTCTATCACCTTATTTTTTCTCTCTTTCCCTCCTTATCTCTCCCCCTGCCTATTTATATATCATTTTCTCTACCTCATTCACTCCATCTCTCCTTCTCTCTCCATTTCTCTCTTTCTCCCTCTCACTCCTCTCTATCTATTTTCTATCTTTTCTCTCTCTCTCTCTCTAACTCTCTCCCCATCCCTCTCTATCTCTATCTCTCTAGCTCTCTCCCCATCCCTCTCTATCTCTCTCTATCCCCCTCATCTCTCTCCCTCCTCTACATATCTCTCTCCCTCACTTTCCATCTCCATTACCATCTCAATCTTCCTATCTCTCTATATATCTCCTTCTCTCTCTCTCTCCTCCCCCCTTTATCTCTTCCTCTTTCTATTTGTATCTCTCTCTCTCCCTCTCTCCCTCTCTCCCTATTGCAAACATAACATGAGCCTATTGTAATGGAACCTGATTATCATCCTGGTTGAGAGGTTTTATTTTAGTCATGTTTGGATCCCTATAAGTGGATGCATAGTTGATTTGACGCTGTCAATTCTCCATTGAGACCTTTGTTGCACCAAAAAGAAAACATTTTCTAAATGGCCTACCCATTGGCTTCATGTATTACACAAATGTATGCAAAAAATAGACCAAAAATTTCCATAATTGACCTTCCACAACTCTTCGGCGTACCCATTGCACGCACAAGTTGCAATTGCTAGTAATACATAAAAGGTAGAAATGAAGTGGAAGATCCCAACGTTTCGACTGTCTTTACATCACTCTTCTACGCAATTTCCCCCCTTCAATATTCTAGGTAGTACCTAATCCCGCTGACGAAGTTATTGAGAATTTTCTATCCAAAGCCAAGTCTTCTGTCGGCAGTGGGCCCCTCCCCAACGATGTCTCATGTGTTGTCCGGTTGTACGAGGGACCTCTATTACGGACAAACCTTCACGAAAGTGGGCACCTCTGTACGAATGTTCCTGTCATCTCTATTTTCCCGCTACAGCACAAGCATAGTAAAGCTGTCTTTGAATCTGTCAAAGTAAGAAACTTTGGTTTGCGCGTCGACTCGGTTTGATCAATGCCCCTTAAGCTGGAAGGCAATGTCTATAGGGGTGACAATTTGCACCCCATGGCATCGATGCCCATCCGCTGCCATCCCTGACAAACCCGCTGCCGTGCCTTTGGCAATACGGTGCTGCACAAACATCACGTCTGTCCTTTCTATGCCTGCAGCTGTCCACGGATGTCCACAATCATTATATGATTTTCATGTTACATATGTTATGTGGGCAGCGGCTATCTTTTTTTTTGTGCCTCTTTCTTTTTGTTTTAAGTTTTTTTTAATGTTTATAAATAAACTATCTAATGAAACAAATTAAAATATCATTGATTTCAATTAAAATATTTAGGTTTTATTAATAATATTTAGATAAATAAAAAAATATTATTTATCATTTCTTACAATTTATTTATTTAGTAATTAATTTGAAATTTTATCTAATTTTTTAAATAAGTTAAAAAAATAAAAATTAATATATTTTAATATCTTAAAATTTAATTCCACAAAATCTGTTGTAATCATAATATAATATAATTTTATTTATATATTAGAGTATGTATCTTTTCAAAAAATCTAAATAAAATATATTGACATATGTTTTTCTTAAACTTCTCTTTTTAATCAATTTATATTTAAAAATTAATTAATCTATTAAAATATTTAAAAAATATTAAATAAATCTAATTTATTTTAAAAATAGAATAATACATAAGTTTAAATGTAAAAGTTAAAATAAATACATTATTTAATTTTATTTATAAGTTTATTTATTCTAATGCCACGCCCTTCATAAAAGCCCTCTCACGAGCCCTACTTTCAGATTTATAATAAATCTTTCATTGTGTTACCAGTAAATCTTCACCCAGCGTGTTAAGAGAGTGGAAGAGGCAATGAAATTACGTAATGACGAGTGGAGGAATAAGTGATTGTTAGGTAGTTATCATCCATAAAATATGGAAGCCAATGCACAATAGAAAGTAAAAATTGTGAAAACACTGCATAAAATGATAAAATGTATCAAAGCTAGAAATACAATGTAGTAATGTATGTAACTATTGAAAATAGGTTAATTGATTCATTTTGAAAATATTTTAAAGTAAAAAATATATTTTATAATATATTGTATTATATATTTATTTACATATCAAATATACTGATGTAAAAAATTATTGATATAAATTAGCATTTTTATAAATTAAAATTATACAATTATTATAATATATGATCCCCACCTTAATATGCACGTGAATAATATAAATCATGCATTTTAATGTAAAATCTATAATAAATAAAATTGATAGATAAATATAATATATGTAGTGAGGATAATTCCTCACAATCTATTTGTGTTACAAATTAAGAAACATCATTAAACATTCACATACAAGTAAGTAGAAACTATGAAATTTCTTTAATGGTATTAAATTGCATAATCAAAAACATTTGCATTCTTTCCAAACATGAAATACAAAATGTCTAAAATTAGTTCAATGTGTTTAGCCAATAGATTCTTACAATCTAGTTACTACTTGTAAGCTATTTTTAGTGACACTTTATATTTTAGGACCTCTCAAGTATTTCATTTATATAATATTTTTAAAATAAAATTGTTTGTGTAACTTATAATAAATGAATTTTTAATTCTTTTGTTCAAATTTAATTATATTTAAAATTTGATATCATTAATTATCAAGTTTTAAATATGCATTAGATTTTAGATTTTTATCTTGTTTATCACATGATAGGGGATGTTTTTGGTAGACTATTCAAAATATTTTAAAAATGAAATAGTAATTATATTATATTAGTGTTAAGAGGATATCATTATAATATTTTAAAATAGTTGAGGGAAGTTTGTGGTCAATAATTTACTTTAATTATTCATTTTATATTTTTTAATGCATAGATGATAATTTCTAAAGATTTTTAAGATTAAGGGGACATCTAAAATGGCTATGTACTCTAATTTGTCTATATTAAATTGTTAAATCGTATTAAAAAATTATTGATGTGATTTGTGAAAAGTACAAATAAAATAAATAAAAATAAAAATGATAAAGATTTGTGAGCTTATTTTTTATTTGTTTAGATAAATAATGTTTTTATATAATAATAATATAATTAATTTTTTTTAAATATTAAAATAAAATAACAATTTATTTTAGTATTTCTTTTAAAAATTAATTATTTACAAAATGATTGTTTATTTTAATAATGTTGATTGTTTTGATAAAATAAATAATATATTATATTATGATTACAATAGATTTTGTGGAATTAAATTTTAAAATATTAAAATATATTAATTTTTACTTAATGCTTATTACAAGGGGAGTTTCCAGATTCAAGAGGAGTTTATTACAATGAGCCCAAGACTATTGCAACATGATTCCAGAGCTTTAGGGGTGCTTGTTTATGAGGTTTCAAGTGCTCTTCCCTTGTTAAAAGTGTTTGGTGGTGTTTGGGAATGAAATGATGGATATTTACTATTTTTGAGTGAAATCCTTTTCTGTCTAGCCCTGAAAATGACATAGCCCTGAATCTCCAAAAATTGAGCATAACTCTCATACTATTTAACATCATACACATAAGCTTTAAACTAGCAAAATAAATTTGGTGATGAGGAGATAATTTATGCAAATTGAAATATACTTCTCTCTTAAGACACCTATTGATCAAGTTTCTCAACACTCATCTCTTCATCATAGGGCTATATGTTGATCTAAATTTTTTAGATGTACAACAAATTTGAGATAGCCCATGAATATCATTAATTTTTTAAAAATGACTGTCATGGGATGGTAATAGTCATTAAAATTTTTTAAAAATGATTGTCATGGGCTATAGATAGTCATTAAAAAGATTTTTGTTTCTGGATTTTTAATTTATTTTTGTATTTTGTATTTTTTTAAAATTGACATCCCATAGCAAAGAGAAATGACTGAGAAAATTCCAAGCTTTTGAACATATTTTATGTTTTCATAATTTGAAATCATCTAAAACTAATTGCAACTCCAACAAGGTGGTTGGTTTAAGAGGAGGTCCTAGAATTGACACTTGGATCAAATCTTGGCATGACCTTATATCAAACATATGTTTGGCTTATTTATTTATGTGCATTAAATAATTTTCTTTGAAGTGTAAGTGTGTTATGTGGTAAGTAAGTATATGGTAGCAATGTATATCCTCACCATTATCTCATGAATGGACAATCAGACTATGGATATACTTTAGAAGGTGGACTTCACTAAGTATTATTTATGATGGATTATGAGATGAGGTAATGTTTAAAGAAAGCTCCAAAGTTGGGACATATATGAATGTAATAGCTCTCCATTTAATGATTCATTAAAGGGGTAGTGATTTTGGCATTCAACTGTTTCTCTTGTTGAACAACAATTAATTGAGGGGGAAAAAAGCATCTAATAGTAATGTGTACTATACAATACTAATAAACAAATAATGAGTGGCAAAGTTCAAGGATTTGAAACAAGAGAAACACAATAGGGTAGAATTAGGTGTTTGCTAGCCAATGTTTTTAGTGAGCTCAAACATGAGAATTTGCTTGTTAGAAAGATTAATGCAAACATGCTTTTT
>VDFB02193867.1:700393485-700584786 GCA_007258455.2 Sequoia sempervirens
TTTCAAATGAATATCTGTTTTAAATAGTTTCAAATGAATATTCGCTTATTGAATTATATTAAAAACAAAAAAGGGACCGTTTTGAGCATTCCAATGGTCCCCACATCCTTTTTTTGCTGAAATCTCATAATTTTTGTTTGTATTAGACAAATTTCAGATTTTGGGAGATTCTTTTACACATTTTTAACCTTTACAATCATTTGTGTGCTCTTTTTTGTTTGTGCAATGGGGATCAATAGTTGTTGTAAGAGAAAAGGAAATAGAAAACTAATAGAAGATCAAATTGAAGCATATGGAGAAAAAGATAGAGAAATTCATAGGAAAATAAGACAAGGTATGGCAATTACTCAAGTTGAGCCTTCTTCTCCACCATTAAATGTTAATTCAAGTGAATATGAAATAGAATTTAAAAATATTGAACATCATATTGAAATTGAAAGTGAAAATATTGAAATTGAAAATGTTGAAATTGAAGACAAAAATATTAACAACATTGAAAATGAAAATATTGGAATTGATATTGAAATTGGTATTGAAAATGAAAATGTTGAAATTGAAAATGAAAATGTTTATAATATTGAAAATATTGAAATTGAAAATGAAAATGTTGGGATTGATATTGAAAATGTTAATAGCATTGAAAATATTGAAAATGAAAATGTTAATAACATTTAAAATTAACCTTATGTATCACCTAATTACATGCAAACCCCTAAATGGTTATTTGAAATAGATGACAACATAATAGATAATCTTGATGGAAAAAGGTCATCATGAATGGTTTGGTTGCGGGCTACCAATATGTTCAATCAATACTTTTTCGATAAGACATTAACTGAACAATGTCAATTTTTTGTGCAATTGCTAAAGTCTTACAAAATGAGACCATTATTAAGAAAATTAAAGATTCATGTCACCAAAAAGTTAAAAAAAATAGTATTATTGTAAAAATTCTTTTGAATGCTCTAACTTCTATTGGAAAGACTGGTAAGGAAAAAGATAAAAGAGTTTCTCATAGAGTGATCACAAATTCACTAGTAAGTCATCATTTGAGAAAGGCTCGTTTAATGAGACAAACTTGTATTGATTTAAATTTAAATCATAAAACATTGAATAGAGCACTCTCAAGAATAGGAAGAATTGATAGTCCTCTTCAAAATGATAAGTGGGCTTTAAGTGGGAGGCTTCCACATGTTGATAAGAAGCTAACTGATATTGTAAAGATGCAAATTGAACAATTTTGTAACTCTCACTCTAGAGTATCACCAAATGTAAATGATGCTTTAAAGTTAAGAATTGGTAATTGACATCACACACTGCATCCTAAAAATTTCTTGGAATGTATCCAAACAATATTGTACAAAAAAAATTGTGAAGTACATCCAAATTTGTAAATCTCACAAAGGACTTTTGGGTCTTGCAAGCCATTTTATTGTGTGCCTATTAATATTCATAATATATGTTGTAAATACCACGTTGAGTTTTCAATGTATCATGAATTATTATGCTATATCCGTTCTACTATGCATACTAATGAAATGATGCAAGAGTATCATGCAATACAACTTCCCAAGTCATATAGGGACTTGTTAGATTCATTTTTATGCGTTAGGGGTGATGGTTTTTTATTTTATAGAAACAATTGTTTAAACAATGTGGTGGTTTATCGAAGTTTGTAACATGTTTTCATGAGGGCGATAGACTTTTTCTAACAATATTGTTGAGAATTCAAGTTTTCAAATAGTCAAATACACATTGAAGAGTGGAGGTGAAGGTTCTAGATGTGAGTTGGTTACAAGAGAGGTAAGTATTGCTGATTTTATTTTTGATTTCAAGAAAAATATTTTCTACAAGTATGCAAGGCATAGCCATAGGTCCCAGTGGTTGGGTCAAAAATTCAAGATGTGTAAGGACTCCTTCCCAATTATAACTATTATATCTTTGGTTGATTTTTCTAAAAATTACACATTGCAACTACAAAATAAGGTACAATCATAATATCACAATTCTATTAAATTTGGTTATTATTATTCACATAACATATAGGCATGCCTTTGATAGTATAGAAGAGGATAGGCAGATAATAGGGGAGTACCATTTTTTTATATGAGTGATGATAGATCTCATTCATCTAAGTTTTTGCAACATTGTTTTGAAAACATTTTTGAGTCCTTGTTGTATACACCTAAAATTGATTAGGATAATTAATTAATTATTTAATACAAGGTATTTAATTAATAAACCTCTTATTTGTCTACTTATAAATAAATTCTAAATTTATTTATATAGTTCACATTTTCTAATTCTTCTTATCTTAAATCATATTCCTCTAATCTTAATTAAGTAAACAAATACAAATAGTTTGTTTTATTTAATCAATATCTTCTTACTAATTTTGAATAATTCCAAATTTAAATTTAGTCACATGTCTACAAATCTTCCTCTTGCCACCAGGTGATCCCAAAATACTAGTTTACAATTTTTGGCCAAACTAGACACTGAACTAATTTTTTCTCACTAAATCTTCACTTTCGGGCACCTATAGTGGCTAAAATGTGAGGGATTTGAAGATGATGCAAACTAGTGATTTGTGACATTTTTTCTACAGATTCTAAATATATTTTTTCCAAAATTTTTGGAATCATATTGCACTTCTTTTTCCATCTCCTTCGAAAACTAGTTTTTATAGTAATCACCACTTTTAAGGAGTGATGCTCACCATATAACACAACATTTTCTCCATGAAGGATAAAATTATAATTTTTTAAAATTTAGATTTGTAACTATGATATCTAGTGCTTCCAGTTGGTTTCATAGTGTTCTATTGAATATTTTTTCCTTAATCAAGTTTTGAAGTCAAACCAATTACAATTCAAACATAGGCAGACTATATAACACATAACCTTTTTTGTATGTATTGAAATTCAATATTTTTTTGTTGGATCAAGGGCTTCAATATCTGGTGCACTCATATTTTTTGAATTTTTTTTGATAATCTTCTATTTTTCCACATGTAGAACAAAGAGCTTGATTTTTGGTGAAAAACTTACATTCATAAGAAATAAAAAATAAATATAGTAATTAAATTAAATTTATTTAAAATTATACTTTTTGTGAAGCTGATAATAAGGACTACATACAAAAAATAAATTTTAGATTAATTCATTTGATCCCCAAAAGGTAAACCAAAAATGATTTTTAATCAACATTTTGATAGGTGTAAAGGAGACTCCATTATAGGTATGGTTTATAACTAGTGGGGTTCTATCGAAGGGGGTTTGATTTAAGGTAGTTTGATCAAACCCTATTCAATTGGAATGCTTTAAATGGAAACTTTTAAGACTTAAATTATTGTATTTTCTAAAAATATGTGATTTCAGCAAAAATTAAAATCTCCTAGAAACTATAAACCAGCTTTGTGGGATCACCCCACCTCATGTGTCTCATGAATTGAAATATACTTAATATTTAAATTGGAATTATCCTCAACAAATTCTGAAACAAACTTGAAAAACTTGGCTCCCTTCCTCCATTTATTCTCTCACACTTGGAAAAGTGTTCTATTAAAGGGACACTCTCTAGAATGATTCCCTCTAACTTCTTCATCCTCCACCCTCGATCTCTCCAACTAAAATCCTGACCATTGGCTACTGCCACATTAGAATATGCCTTAGAAATCCTATAAATGCAGCCTCATTCTACAACAAATGGATCCCAACTTTGAGCAATATTACTCTGTAGAAATTTAATTTGAGCATTTGAGAGCATTTGAGCATTTAATAATTAGCAATTAGAATAATTTAGTTTAGCATAATCATGGCTTTAACATTAGTTGCATCTTAGCTATATCATAGTAGTTTTCATACAACATTTGCATCATAGTCTTTAGCATCATTATCATATAGTTTATCAATCATGTAGGAATAGATTTCTTGCATTTTCCAACATTTTGTTCTTTAGGTTGTCATTCTAAAGGTCATAAGTGCACAAAAAATCTGAGAGCCATTATAATTTAACGAATCCTTGAAGATAGGAAACAATGGAATGATTTTAGAGAGTTTATTTGTTTCAATTCAATTAAATTGTTATTTGAATTCTCTCTAATGTAATGTTTCATTGCTTGTGCGATTTTATTATTTAATTCACATATTTTACTCACACAAAATTAGCACCCACCATGGGGCTTAGCCCCGTTTTTATTAATGTTTTCTAGAAATTTTGTTTACAGATCTATATATGAATTCCTATGTAGTGCACTCGTGATTTTTTTAGGGAATACAAAATATCTTTTGGCACATATAGGTCCTATTTAAGTGCATCCAACTCATCTTTTGACACATACAGTCCATTTTTTAGCGCATTCAGAGGTTTTTTTAGCACATTTGGAATTTCTTTTAGCACATTCAATAGTTTTTCTAGTGCATACATTAGTTCTTTTAGCACATCTATGTGATGTTTTAGCGCATATGGTTAATGTTTTCACACATCTAGCTTACTTTGCAAAAATTCAAAATTCCAAGAAATGATCTATTTTTTTTTTTTTTGCAAGTACTTTTAAATGTTTTCAAAGAAAATCCTATGAAACTACTGATGGTGTTTACAGGGGATGGAGTTATTTTTGCTTGCTTTTGATTAAATTATGCATCTATTTTAATTAGAAGGATTAATGAACAACCTATCTACTATGCTTGTAAAGTGATAGGCTTATGCTCTCCCCTTCACTGGGTGACCAGAATGCCAGATTCACTCTTTTATGTTTCGATAACACCTTTAGAAGGCTTATTGTAGTGGGAAAAATTACTCACCCTATGGAAACAACCAAGTGGGAACAACTAAAGACAAGTTTTTTGACCCACTATAATCAAAAGTGAATTTCAGGAGACTCACAATTCGATGGTAGTGTGTAAGATAACCATCCCCAAAGCCTTTGTTCTAAAGGTTAGGAGGTATCTTGAAGAAGTTTATCATTTTCTGCACCGAACGGAAACCCTTACTATGAACTTTAAGTTTAGAAGCCAACCGAGTCAGTCTTCGAACACTTTTAATATCATAGTGCAAGGGGAGGGAAGAATCTTCCCCCAAGATATTCACCATATAACTATAAGGGATTATTGGCCAAAAGTGGAGGATTTGACTTTGGTTAAGACCTAGGAAAGGAAAAAAATAGGTGCCCTCTAGGGGGTGACATGGCTGTGTGAGCTGACATAGTTCTAAGATGTGGGCTATGTAGGATGTTGTGGATGTGTTGCTAATATGTGGTTGCCATTGATGTCAACACTATTAGAATTTGGTGTATTAGAGGCTGTATATGTCAAGGATATTGAGAAAATTGTAAAATAAAGTGTTCTAGGTTCCTAGTGGAATTATGTAGATCATGAATTCATATTGTTCTTTACATTGAAGTTCAGCTACTGTGGAATAAAGGGTTTTTTGTTGAGTGTCTCTAGATCATCTATCAGAAGTTTCAGAGGTTTGTGTATAGATTTGATCATGTTGTGGTCTGACAACGTTTTTGTGGTCTCTTTTAGTGTTCTTGAGTGATGTTTGTGTGATTCTAGAAATCTCAATTGTTGTGGATGTTTCTCTATTGTTTCTTGTTTCTCTTAGATATTTCTAGATCATGATCTATCTTTATGGTACATCCACATTGATCGATGTGCTTGTGGTAGGAAATTTTTCCTGTGTATGTTCAATTTTTCTTGTTCTTGGCCGACACATTGGTGGTAGCATGTTATGGATCTTCAAGGTGGAATTAATTGAAGTCCTTTTGTGTTGGAGTTGTTAATTTGGGTCTCCACTATGTTGCAGCTGACCTTGGTGGATTCACATTAAAATTTTATTTGTAAATTTGGGCCGACACTAAAATATGTTTTACTTTCTTGGTCGACTAAAGTTGTTGATAAAATATCATGTAGTGGATATATAAGAGCGATTGTTTCATTGGTGTAGTGTGTGAAAAAGGTGTTGGGTGTGCTCTTATGTGTGTATGTGCAAATATCATTCAATTATATAGCAAAGTGTGAAGAAGATTGAGTGAAGTGTGAAGTAGTTTGTGAAGGAGTTTTCTATGCTTAATTAGAACTCTAATCTGGCTTGTGTAGAAGCTATTTTCTCAGTTCACACCCTCTGGATTTTATTCCTATTATGTATTGTTGGGTAGTGAGCCCCTTCTGTAATTGAGCAATGAGCTCTGGGTAGTGTTCCTGAATACATGCACATTCCCCTTTATTGATTTCATTATACTTTTAATAGGGTATAACCTTGTGGACTAACATCCACCATGGTTTTTCCCCTAACAGGGTTTCGATGTAAAAAATCTTGGTGTTCTTTGTCTCTTTGATGTGTTAATTGTTTATGGTTAATTGTTTATTCATTTGATTTGAGATTAAGTTAAGTAAAGTTTGAAAATTTTATTATTTTGTGACAATTAATTCATCCCCCCTCTTAGTTGTTTGTCCTTGTCTTGCCAATAGTTGGTATCAGAGTAGGTTCCTTTGAAGAATTCTAAAAGCTTGAGGTGATATGAGATGGAAACATTTAAGAAGGACAGTCCAAGATTTGATGGAACTAACTACTCACTGTGGAAAGTCAGGATGCAATGTCACCTAAGGTGTATTAGTGAAGGCTACTGGAAGATTACAAATGGTCCATATGTTATTCCTCAGAATGGTCCCTCCATTGCTGATGAGATCAAAGATGCTGAAAAAAATATCAGGGCTATTGAAGCTTTGGTGACTTCTCTGATAGATTTGGAGATGGATAATGTGGTAGGACTGTAGACAACTCATGAGATTTGGATGAAGTTGGAAACTTTGTATGAAGAAGATGCATAGGTGAAGATGGCTAATCTACAAAGTTTAAAAGGAAAGTATGAGAATTTGAAGATGGGTGAAGATGAAAATATCACTTCTTTTATGAAAAGAGTAAATGAAATAGTGATGGGTATTACATGTGTTGGTGGTTCTCTAGATGTGAATGAAATTGTGGCTAAGATATTCAGATCCTTGCCTCCCTCCTACAAAGTGAAGGCTCACACTATTGAAGAGCTCAAATCAGTAACAAAGATGTCAAGAGACATGTTGGTTGGTAATCTTGTTGCTTTTGAATTAAGTGAATTTGGTGAATTTGTTTTGAAAACTGAATCAACATTCAAGGCTATTGTATCCGGAAGTAATAAGCAAAGATATGGTCTAGGAGAATGTTCTAGAAAGATATCCAAGTATGATGAAGAACTGAAACAACTTGAATATAAAGAAAGGGAGGTAGAAGAATTGGAAGAACTGATTGCAAAGAAAGAAGGCAGAGGAAAAGGTAAGTATGAAGGAGTGTTACCTATTACATGTTTTTCATGTAGTAAAATAGGTCATTTTGCATCAAGATGTCTTGAAAGAGTTCTTAGAACTAAGCCTAACAAGTCTAGATTCTAAAATAAATGTTACTTTTTTGAAGAAAGAGTGATTTATGATGAGTTTGATAAGGATAATGGAAATGAAGATGAATGGGTTTTCATTGCTACCATTGAAAATAGTATTGTGGCTACTAAATCTACTAAAGATGAGAAAGCTCTTGCAGCCTAAGTTGAAGAAAAGGATGAGTGGGTTATTGACAGTGGATGCTCACATCATATGACTAGTGATAAAAACAAATTTGTAATTCTAGAGAAGTATGATGGTGGTATTGTAAGATTTGGAGACAACAATGCTGGTGTGATTCATGGTAGAGGTTCTATTTGTCTTGGTGGTAAGGATAACAATGATGATGTTATTTATGTTAAAGGCTTGAAGCACAATCTTTTGAGTGTTGGACATATGGTGGGAAAAGGCTATGATTTACAATTCAAAGATGGAAGATGCAAGATACGTGGAAGTTCTGGCAATATGATTGCTATTGGTAAACAAACAAAAGGTAATATTTTTCAATTGAATATTGCTAATGGGAGTTGTTTAATTGCTCAAGTAGATGAAAGTTAGTTGTGGCATAGGAGGTTGTGTCATGTAAATTTTGATAACATTGTCAAGGTAAGTTCCACTCAAGCAGTAAGAGATCTACCTAAGTTAGTGAAGCCCACTAACATAATTTGTAAGGAATGTCATATGGGTAAACAGACTAGAGTCTCCTTCTAGAGAAAACAACTTCATTCAAATGACTTGTTAGAGTTGCTGCATACTGACCTCTGTGGTCCCTCTAGAGTTAGAAGAATTCATGGAGAAAGGTACTTTATGTTGATTATTGATGATTACTCTAGAATGATATGGGTTTCCTTCTTATGAGAAAAATGTGAAGCATTGGAAAAGTTCAAAAGTTTCAAGGCTATGGAAAAAAATGAGAAAGATCTAAAAATAAAGTGTCTGAGATCTGATAGAGGTGGTGAGTTCACCTCCAAGGAGTTCAACTCTTTTTGTGAAGAACATGGAATCAGAAGATAGTTATCTACTCCCCAAACCCCTCAACAGAATGGAGTTGCAGAAAGAAAGAATAGAACAATTTTGGATGCTGCTAGAACAATGATGATAGAAGGAAATGTGCCCCAAAGCTATTGGAGTGAAGTTGTATGCATTGTTGTGTATACTTTAAATTGGGTAAATGTTAATGGCAATTCTGGTAAGAGCACTTTTGAGCTATGGTTTGGTTACAAGCCTACTATTAAGTATTTCAAGATCTTTGGAAGAAAATGTTATATCGAGAGAGATGATATAGGCAAGTTTGATGCAAGAATCAATGAAGGAATCTTTTTAGGTTACTCTACTAAGAGCAAGGCCTACTGATGCTATAACAGAAGATCGAGAAAGATGGTTGAGAGTGAAAATTTTATAGTTGATGAGGACTCTATAAAATCATCTAGATATTATGGATATGATTCAAATGAGGAAAACACAAAGGGAAGAATGTTCAGACACAGAATCAACTTCAAATTGTGCCATATTTTTCATATGTTCTAGTTGTTCTGGTGAATCAAGGTAGTCAGGAAGCAGAGACAAGTGCAAGTACAAAAGGAAGATCAGAAGAATTAGAAGTTCAAGAAAATTCCAAAACTCCAAGGTATGTAAAGCTAAACCATTATGAAAGACAAATTATAGGAGATAAGAATAAAGGAGTGCAAACTAAAAGAAAGATTGCAGAAGAGAACTACCTAATTTCCAAGATTGAACCTAAAAATGTCACTGAAGCTTGCCAAGATGAACACTGGATGGAAGCTATGAAGGAAGAGCTGACACAAATTGAAAAGAATGACATGTGGATACTGATTCCCAGACCTAAAGAAAAAAATGTGATTGGCACTAAATGGGTGTTTTGGAACAAGTTGCATGAACAAGGTGAAGTGGTTTGAAATAAGCCAAGACTAGTATGTAAAGGGTATTCTTAGATGGAAGGTATTGATTTTGAAGAAACTTTTTCCCCTGTTGCTAGAATCAAAGCTGTTAGATTATTTCTTGCTTATGTTGCATACAAGGACTATAAAGTCTATCAGATGGATGTGAAGTAAGCATTTCTAAATGGAGAACTAGATGAAGAAGTATACATTCGACAATTGGATGGATTTTAGCTAATTGACAAGGAAAATATGGTTTGTTTTCTAAATAAAGCTCTATATGGACTTAAGCAAGCCCCTAAAGCCTGGTATGCTAGATTGGAAAAATACTTACTAAAGATTGGATTCACTAAAGGTACTATTGATAGCAACTTATATTTCAAATTGGATCATGATAAAGAGTTAATTATAGAAGTCTTTGTTGATGACATCATTTTTGGAGGAGATAAAAATCTATGTATGGAGTTTGTTGGTGAGATGAAGGATGAACTTGAAATGAGTATGATTGGAGAGATGAAGTTCTTTCTAGGATTGCAAGTGACCCAGTTAGACAAGGGGATATTCATATCTCAGTCCAAATATGTGAGAAAGCTATTCAAGAAATTTGGGATGGAAGATTCAAGGCCTATTGGTACTCCCATGGTGACCGGATGTAAGCTAACAAAGAATGATGATTCTCTTAAGGCGAATCAAAATAGATATAGGTCAATGATCGGTGGATTGATTTATTTAACCTAGACTAGACCAGATATTATGAATGTTGTATGTATGGTTGTCAGATTTTAGGCTGATCCAAAAGAATCACATGTGACTGTTGTTAAGAGAATCTTTAGATATCTAAAAGGAACATTTGACTTTAGAATTTGGTATCCAAAGGATGATGATCTCAATTTTAGTGCATATACTGATGTGGATTGGGCTAGTGATGTAGATGACAAGAAAAGTACTAGTGGTGGTGCTTTCTTCCTAGGGAAGAAGCTAGTGTCCTGGTTGAGAAAAAAGTAGAATTCTATTTCTCTATCTATTGCTGAAACAAAATATATTGCTACTGCAAACAATTGTACTCAAGTGGTATCGATGAAATAGATGTTGAAAGATATCAGGGTGATATATGAAGAGCCTGTTGCCATATATTGTGAAAATTCAAGTGGAATAAATATTTTAAATAATCTAAAGGGGAAAGTGAATGAGAAAGAAGTTAGATTGGAGTATGTGCCTACCAAAGAATAAATTGCAAAAATCTTTACTAAACTGTTGTTGAAGGATACTTTTGAGTATCTCAAAGGAATTCTAGGGGTAATTAACCCTCCTGATAAGAACTAAGAGATTCATTTACTTGCATCAATCCATGAGCTATATTGTTATATTTTGATCTGAATTGATTGTTCCATGGCTGCTACTCAGGGGGAGTAGTCAGATGTGTAGATATGTGTTTTAGAGCGTGTATATGGAAAGGTCATTGTTACATTTTCCATTGATTTCAAAGGGGGAGAAGTGCAATGTGAAAAATCCTTTTAAGGATTGAAGAGAAATTGAGGAGAAGAGTTAGAACCAAAGGGAAAGCAAGTGTGTTGGGTTGATGGTATTTTTTGCATCATGTGTTGCCATTAATGCCAAAGTGGGAGATTGTTGGATGCTATGGATGTGTTGTTAATATGTGGTTGTCATTGATGTCAACACTATTAGCATTTGGTGTATTAGAGGTTGTATATGTCAAGGATATTGAGAAATTTGTAATAGTGTTATAGGTTCCCAGTGGAACTACAGAGATCATGAAGGTGTCTTGTTATTTACATTGAAGTTAAACTACTGTGGACTAAATGGTTTCCTATTGAGTGTATCTAGATCATCTACTGGAAGTTTCAGAGGTCCACGTATAGATTTGATCATGTTGTGGTCTGATAGCACTTTAGTGGTCTTTGTCAGTGTTCTTGAGTGATGGAAATCTCATTTGTTTTGGATGTTTATCTATTGTTTCTTGGTGCTCTTGGATGTTTCTAGATCATGCTCTATCTTTGTGGTACATCCACATTGATCGGTGTGCTTGTGGTCAGAAATTTTTCCTATGTATGTTTGATTTTTCTTATTCTTGGCCGACATGGTGGTAGCATGTTGTGGATCCTCGAGGTGGAATTAATTGAAGTCATTTTGTGTTGGAGTTGTTAATTTGGGTCTCCACTATGTTGTGGCTGACCTTGGTGGGTTCGCATTAAAAAATTATTTGTAAATTTGGGCCAACACTAAAAAATGTGTTTTATTTTCCTAGTCAGCTAAAGTGTGTATGTTTGATAAAATATCATGTAGTGGATATATAAGAGCAATTGTTTCATCAATCTAGTGTGCAGAAAAGGTGTTGGGTTTGCTCTTATGTGTGTATGTGCGAATATCATTCGATTATAGAGTAGAGTGTGAAGAAGATTGAGCAGAGTGTGAAGAAGATTGAGCGAAGTGTGAAGTAGTTTGTAAAGGAGTTTTCTATGCTTAATTAAAACTATAATCAGGCTTGTGCAGAAGCTATTTTCTCAGTTCATACCCTTTGGATTTTAATCCTATTCTATATTGTTGTGCAATGAGTCACTTCTGTAATTGAGCAATGAGCTCTAGGTAGTGTGCTTGAATGCATGTGCATTGCCCTTTATTGATTTTATTATACTTTTAACAGGGTATAATCTTGTGGACTAACATCCACCATGGTTTTTCCCCCTAACCAGGTTTCCACATAAAAATTCTTGGTGTTCTTTATCTCTCTGATGTGTTAATTGTTTATGGTTAATTGCTTATTCATCAAAATCTGAAAGTAAAGTTTGAAAAGTTTATTATTCTCTGACAAATGACTCACCCCCCTCTTAGTTGTCTATCCTTGTCTTGCCAATAGGCTATGGTATTTTAAGTGACCCTTGACATTAGAAAAGTGTTTGATTTTTTTTCCTCTTGTGCTATACCTATGGAAATCAAAGGAATCAGACCAGATTCTTGAATATACACTTAATGTTTAGTTCCTAGGCTGGAAACAACTATTTTACAACTTGTTGTTGTGTTTGGAGTCATTTTTCAAGAAATCATCCATTTAAGAAAACTTAATTTCCATAATTCAAGGACAAAGAAACCTAATAAAAAAAATTATTTTGAAAAGCATCCCCTAAAAACATCCATTTCACTGATTAAAAGAAAAATAACCAGAAAGACTTTCAAAAACACTGAACACTTCTAGTATAGCACATGCATTCCCTCTTCTGGTGCATTGAGCTCATATTCTTGCTCATATGATTCATTTTCCAACACATTTGTTCCATTTTCTAGCACATTTGAGTCATTTTCCAGCACATTTGGTCCATTTTATAGTGCATCTAAGTCATTTTCCAATGCATCTGGTCCATTTTCCAGTGCATCTAGGGCATTTTCTAGAGCATCTGTTCCATCTTCCAGCACATTTGTAAATAATTCTAGTGCATTTACCTGATAATATAGTAGAATACCAAGTTGAAATCACCTCTAGGCATAGTCTAATGCATCATTGGCTTATTTTAGCACATTTGACCCATTTTCTAGCACATTTGAGTTAGTTTCCAATGCATTGAGTCCATCTTTTACTACATTTAGTGCATTCTCTAGCGCATTTGGTCCATTTTTTAGTGCATTGAGTCCATTTACTAGTGCATTTAGGGAACAATCCAGTGCATCTAGGCTATTTATTAGTGCATCCATTCCATCTTTTAGCGCATTTGTACCCTATTTTAGTGCATCCAATTAAATTCAAAATAGAGAGCTAAATTCACCATCTGTCTGTCCGTTTGAACCAAATTCAAGGATCTTTTCCAAAATAGAATCATTCCTCAGTCACAATAGTGTCTTAAACTTGATGAAACTGACCTTTGCAAGTGAAATTCTTCAAATTAAACTAAGATCCAACACTTTAAAGTGCCTAAACATACATCATACCTCTGATTGTTAAGTTAAGCTTTATCATCAGGATTTGTCATCCTTCATCATGAAACAAAGATATATAATCAGATTTAACTTAGTCTCATCAATAGAAATTTTTATTCTATTTGACTTAGTTATTATCCTTGGAACTCTCCAACAAAGATCAAAGTTTAGTCGAATTAGAACACTTGTATGCCTATTCAAACAAGATCACAAAAGTAGAAACTCAAAGAAAAAGAAGAAGAAACTCAGAAGACCATGGTTGGAGGTGAAGAAAATCCATTCCATAGATTTCACGAACTTGAAAATGATGAAATTACTAAGACATTCAAACAGCCCAACAAGATCCCAAATTCCATAAATTCATGGAAAATATTTTTGGAAAAGGATGGGGAAAAATACTTTTTAATACTGGCTAATCATGGTATCAAACTTCCATGACTTTGATGTTAATCAACTGAAAGGAGCACCCAAAAGGACTGAAATGGATCCACCAAATATAGATCCAGTGGTTGTATGAACTCATCAAATGAAAAATCTGCAACAACTTCTTGACATGAAAAAAGAACCACAAAAAGATATCTGCTACAAGACATCTGTCCATATCCTTTTGATCAAACTGTTAACATGATTCCTTTTCCCAAACATTATGAATTTTCAAAGTATGATAAATACAATGGTAAAACATATCCTATAGATCATGTAAGGGAATTTTGAACCATGAGCTTGGAGTTTGAAAATGAAGAGACTTATTTGACGAGATTGTTTCCACAAGGCTTAGGTGGCCAATGCATGGAATGGTTCTCAAAACTTCCACTCGTTATCAAATCATTTGAAGAGATGGTCAATAAATTCATCACCCAATACTCCTACAACATCCAACACGAGATAACCATGAAAGACCTTTGCAACACAAAACAAAAAAAGGGTGAATCATTCTCATATTTTTGCAAAGATGGAGAAGATTGTTTGCAAGATATGCTCATCTCATACATAAAAAGGAAAAGATGGAAATATTCATTGACAATCTAAATGATGAGATTAGCTAGACTTGAATTTCAATGTCCACCCACCTTTGAAAAAATGATTGGAAATGGAATCAAAATCAAAGAAGCCTTGGTCAAAAGAGTAGTCTTAAAAATATACAATGAATGAAACAACTCAACAAACTCCTCCAATAATCATTACAACAATAGTGATAAACTGAAGTTTTGGAAAAGAAATAAAAATGTTGGTAATAATGATGGTATAGTTGAAGCACAAAATGAAAAATTAGTATTTAATTTGACAATGGCTACCACCAAGACCAATCAAAACACCAACCAAAACACCAATTAGAACACCAATCAAAACAACAATCCAAACAATACTGAATCTAATCCACTACCATATCGAACCTCATCAAATCGAAGAAGATTCACACCTTTGGGACAATCACTCGAATCAACATTAAAAGAACTTCTTGCAGCCAAGGTTATAATATTACCAGAGGCACGAGATTGGGAACCAATAGTTAAACCTTCATGGTGGAATGATGCACATTATTGTGACTTTCACAGAAACAAGGGCCATAAAACAAATGACTACATGCAATTGAAACATTTGGTGCAAGATTTGATTGATATAAAAGAAATATCAATAGAAGGATCCCAAACAAATGTTGATCATGGATCATTCAAGAATCCTTTACCAAACTATGAAAAATGGAAATCCCCTTCATCAAACACCAAAAGGAAAAAACATGAACTATGTTTGTGATTATACCATTCTTCATATTAAGGTAGTTGATGATCAAACCCATGACAAGCAAGACTTTATTGCAACTGATAATCTAATTAATGACATCACAATTGAGCATGAAGAAGACATTGTGATAGCTAATAATCCAAATGATGACATCATTACAATAGAAAATCAACTCAATGGCACCCACATCAACACCAAATCAAATCAAATTAATGACATTGTGCCAATAAATTTGATCATAAATGTTGCTACAACTGATAATTAGATTAATGTCATTAAAATTAGAGGAAAACAAGATTATGGACTAGTCAACGCAGCCACAAGAGAGTAGGCCAAAGTAATATTTAAAGGAGATGAATCTAAGACATGTACTGCCCCTTCAACTCAATACAACATAGTTGATCAATTGCAGAAAATCCTAGCTCAAATATCCATATTGGAACTGCTGAAAATTTCACTAGCTCACAAAGAAATTCTAGAACAAGTTCTAGTAGCCACCATAGTACCAAATAATTTGGAAGTTTGTCAATTCCAAGCTATGGTGGGACACTTGACCACACCTCATTGCCTATAAATTTTTGAAAATGATGATGTATCACTCACCCATCCACATAATGCTGCCCTCCACATTGAGGTTTTAATTCACAAACACTGGGTCAAACATGTTCTAATAGATGGTGGAGTTGGCCTAAATATCTACACTTTAAAAATTATCCATGCACTTAGATATTTTGAAAATGTAATTGATGCTAGAAGAAAAATCACTACAAAAGATTATGATGATGAAGAGAGATCCTCCCAAGCATTAATAGTGTTACCAATTCAAGTGGGACTGGTTGTAAAAGATATAATCTACCAAGTATTAGACAAAGAGTTGACATACAATATACTCTTGGGACATCCTTGGATCCATGAGATGCAAGCAATGCCATTAACGTATCATCAATGTTTGAAATTTCCTTTCAATGGGAAGGAAATCACTATTTTAGCTAATTCCAACAATCCTTAATATTGCAATACTCTTAAAGCAACCCAAGATACTTTTGTACCACAAAATAGGGAAGCTATCACTCCTAGTTTCTCAAAAAAGGAGGTTCAAATCAATTGTTTTTCAAATGAGTATGATAAAAGGGTTCAATCAAAGGATAAAGGTATTGGTGATTCCACATCTTCAAGCAATGAAAGTCAACTAAATGCTTTGTCAAAATTATTTGAGAAAAAGGTCTATTTGAAAGACAAAGGCATCAGAGAATATTCTATTGAGCAATCATTATTCCTTTCATAGCTTTTGCCTTCTCCTAAGTCATATGGGCAACCATCCACATCAAAACAACAATCCTTGCATCCTACCATACTTTTTGAGGGTAAATTTGTCAAAGTAGGAACTCTAGTGGAGGAATCTGAAGACAAGGACATTCTAAGTTGGTTATACCAAGATGAAGAACAATCACAGCATGAACTTCCAAGGTACAAACAAAGCAATATGGTAAAGGGAAAACAATCCTATAACATATGGGATACGAAGGGAACATTCCTATTGGAAAAAGAAAAGAGTGTATCATAGAACCAATTCAACATATCATAACTAATCCAAAAGATAAGACAAGGCTAGGATATAGAGAAGAGACCAAGAAATAAATTTGTGAGTGAATCCTACAGTTACAAGCTAGCTCTAAAGCTAATTCCAATGAATATGAATGGGACTCCCTATCTAAAGTATCCTTTGAAGAAAAGGAAATTGATGTGATACAAAGGTATGCACCAACACATATGGAGGGACAAATCTTAGTGTCTAGACCACATGAATTTGGATCACAACATATCGATGTCTCTAGTGAAGATGATTAGACTTCAAGTGAGATAGATCCTTCATAAGAGAGTAACATCATAGACCTTGACATTGCTATCAAACACTTTGACAATGTTTCCCTCAGGACACTTACCCCTTTGACCTTAACCAAGCTGATGATTCCTTGCCACTGGTACACCTTGAACTAATTGAATGGGACCAAACTAAGCTACTTGATATACCTATCTTTCCAAATGATGATGCCATTGTGAACTTCCTTTACTCTCAAAACCCTAAAACATGTTCCACTAGTGAATCTTATGACAAAGCTTCAGACAAGGGGAGTGCCAAATCTCTCAGCTGTAAAAATAATAATATAAAAAATAGATCTAATGGTGAAAACCATTTAATGGCAGTAGTAGATCAATAAAAAGTAAAAATAAAGAGTGCATCTAATGGTGAAAACCTCTCTAAGGCACTGAAGGATGGGAGATTTGACACTCTTCCTGAGCATTATCATGAGAGATCTTCAGTATTGAGTGATCCCACACAATCCATCAACATTGGTATAGTTGAACTAGTGAAGACCCTACATATAGCATCATCCATGATAGAGGAAGAAAAACCAAGCTTCACTAAGTTCTTTGAAAAGAGACAAATCAACTTTTCCTGGTTATACGCTGACATACTAGGTATAGATTAGATCTCATAATGCACCATTTATCATTGCCACTTGGAGTGAAGCCAATGAAGCAAAAGTTGAGAAAAATGAATCCACATATCACCCTCTTGGTGAAAGCAGAATTGAAGAAACTTTTAGACACAGGATTTATCTAACTTATTGATTATGCTGAATGCATCTCAAACATTGTACTAGTTTCTAAACTAGATAATATCACTAGGATATGTATGGACTTCAGAGATCTTAACAAGGCTTGTCCAAAGGATGATTTTCCTTTGCCTAACATTGACATCATTGTAGATTTGATAGTTGGACATGAAATGTTATCACTCATGGATAGATTTCAAGGTTATAATCAGATAAAAATAGCACTAGAGGACCAAGAGAAAACTACGTTCACATGCCCATTGGATACTTTCTATTAGAACATCGTGTGTTTTGGGTTGAAGAATGTTGGGGCTACTTATCAACGTGAGATGACCACTATCTTTCATGACATGATGCACACCGTCATGGAGGATTATGTAGATGACTTGCTAGCCAAATATTACACCAGGGAAGGACATCTAGAAATCCTAGTTAAAATCTTCACTAGGTTGGAAAATTTCAATGTGAGGTTAAACCCAAAGAAATGTGTATTTAGCGTGACAACTAAAATTTTGGGATATATAGTATCAACTAAAGGCATTGAGGTGGATCCTACAAAAGTTAAAGCCATCATAGAGATGCCTCCTAAGAGTATCAACCAACTCAGATCTTTACAGGGATGATTCCAATCTATCAAGAGGTTCATTGGACAATTAGCAGATAAAACCCATCTTTTTAATCACCTGCTACACAAGAATGTTTCTTTCAAATGGGATGAAAAATGTGAAGCAACTTTTAATCAATTGAAATGGTATCTGATGTCTCCACCCATATTGGTACCACCAACTAAAGGAAAACCATTATTACTCTACATAGCAACAACAGAGGTATCTTTGGGTGCTCTACTGGCACAAGAAGATTCTACAGGAAAAGAAAGGGTGATTTATTACACCAACAAAACCTTTAATGGCTATGAAATCAACTACACATTCATTGAAAAAGCTTCTTTGGTGATAGTATTTGCTACTCAACAACTACGACATTACATGTTAACCCACAATGTCAAACTCATAGCTAAGATTGATCCACTAAAATATCTCCTTAGGAAAGCCAATTTAACTGGAAGACTAGAAAAATGGGTAATGATATTGAGAAAATTTGGCATCCAATATGTGGACAGAAAAGCAATCAAGGGTCAAGTAATAGCCGATCAACTAGATGAAGCACCACTATAGGATGATCATCCCATGCAAATCAAATTTACAGACATAGATGTCCTTACATTATCAACACAATAGTGGATGTTATATTTTTATGGATCTTACATGCAACATGGGTTGGGAGTTGGAATCCTATTTGTCATGCCTCGAGGACACACCATTCCAAAGTCTTATAGATTACTGATTCCTTGCACTAACGACATAGCTGAGTATGAAGCATTTATCATTGGTATCAAGACAACAGTTGAATGGAAGATCATAGAGTTGCAAGTCTATGGTGATTCCAAACTAGTCATAAATCAAGTTAATGACTATCGAACAAAAGATGACAAATTGATGCCATATAAAAGAATGGTGGATGATTTCACAAAGTACTTTGTTGAAATAAAATTTGAATAGATTCCAAGAGGGGATAACAAAGCTGTTGATGCCATGGAAACCATTGCTTCTCTCCTACAAATACCTAAGAAACAAAGTTGTTATGAGTTTATGGTGGAACAACTGTTTAACTCTACCTATGATAACCTCGAATCCTAAGTCATATACGATCTAGTCAAGGCTGATACTTCAATCTATGTGAAGATCTACAACTATCTAAGAGGTAATGCCCTACCACCAGATCTATCCTAAAACCAAAAACATAACTTTATCCAACAAGCAACTCAACATACCCTAATAGTTGATGTACTTTATCGATGAGGTCTTGATGGTACTCTCCTTCGGTGTCTTGAACATAACGAAGTTGAAAACACTTTACATGAGGTTCATGAAGGTATCTGTAACACTCATTCAAGCAATCTAACTCTTGCTAAGAAACTCCTACACTTGGGGTATTACTGGCCAAACACGGAGGAGTTTTTTCAATTTGTCAAAAAGTTCCAAAAATTCCAAGCCCATGGAAACCTAATACATGCACTAGCACATGAGCTGCAACCATTTGCATCAACATGGCATTTCTATCAGTGGGGACAAGATCTTGTAGGTAAAATTCATCCACCTTTGTCAAATGGACACAAATTCATCATCATAGCCATAGAATACTTTAAAAAGTGGATTGAAGCCATTCCCTTAACCACAATCCCTAGAAAAAAATTGCATCCTTCATCCTAAATTACATTATCTATCAGTATAGAATTCCTTAGTCCATTGTCATTGGAAATGGTAGACCTTTCAAGAATCAAGATGTTTAAGAACTTTGTGAAAGGTTTCATATCCAACATCAATTTTCTACACCATACTATCCTCAATGAAATGGCTAGGAAGAGGCTTCAAACAAAACCATTTTGAAAATCTTAAAGAAAACTATCAACGATGCTGGACATGATTGGCATATTCATCTGAACCCTACTTTGTGGGCTTACAGAACTAGTATTCACACCCCAACAAGAGCCACACCATATGATCTTGTATATGGATCATAGGAAATTTTACCTATTGAGGTTGAGCTACCATCACTCTGTGTGTCACTAAAGGGGATCATTTCAGATGAAGATTATAGGGTGTCTAGGCTACAAGAGTTATAACTGTTGGATGAATGTCATCAACAAGCTGTGGATCATTTGAAATCCTATCAACAAAGGATGTCCAAGAGTTATAATCATCAAGTAGAGCCAAGAGAATTTTAGGTTGGTGACTTGGTCTTGAAGAGAATCCACAAAATCAATAGGATCAAGAGAAGAAGGGGAAATTTGAACCAAACTAGCTAGGTCCATTTGTCATTGTATTTATCTATAGATATGTAGCCTATCAGAACTGTCTACACCTAAAGGATATTTTTTTGAGGAACCTATCAATAGTCTACATCTCAAGAAGTTCTATACCTAGTTCATCCAGTGCATGGTAAAAGTCATGAAAAAATACAAAAAAAATAGAATAAGTCCTTAAAAAATCATTACCTTGATGAAAACTCAGAAAATAGGCATCTTGGTGACAACAAAAAAATAAAACAAAAGAAAAAAATACAAAAATAAAAAAAAAAAAAAAGAAAAATACAAAAAAATAAAAAAATAAAAAAAGTAAAAAAAATCATAAAATCTGAAAAAGTGCAATAAAAACAAGTAGTGAAAACCTGAAAATAGGTGCTATTTGTGATAGATTAGATTTTCCATCTATTTGGGCATGTGTCAGCCATTCACTTTCACCATCATTTTGCTTGTCATCGCAAAGCCTCATGTACATATCCTGGCATCGCGATCGTGTCTCACCCTAGACTAGGGGTAAAATCCTGAACTCATTGGGGGTAATAAAACTTTGAGCTTAAACCAACAAAAAAAAAATAGTATGACAATGTAGCAAACACAAAGATCACAATGAAACACTCAACATTGAACATACATCAATCATCAAACATTTCAAAAACAAACATCCAAATCAAACAACTAAAATCATTCAATCAAAACAAATCTAAATGGATGATGTTCTTTTGAATCATGGTTTTATCACTTTAGCATGAATGTTGAACTATTGTACTTTGATTTTTGTTATCATTTCTTCAGAGCAACTCGAGGATGTCTTGAACTAGAGGAGCTAGGAAGGAGAATGATATTTTCTTTATTTGATTTCTATGAGTTGATCATTACTACTATGTGAATTGTCATGGGACATTCTCTACAAAGTATCACTGATGACATTCTAGATTCACATAGGAACATAATTAACTCTTTTCTATTTATGCAAGAAATGCTCAGGTCGTCTTAGTTGAATTATACCTAGGTGCTTGTGTTAACTTGCAATATCAAAAATCATGGAAGTAGTACTCAGGTCATCATGGTCTAATTATACCATTGATGCTTGTACTCACTTTCAACAATTCAAAAGGCTCAATGATGATAAAAACATGACAAATCGACTGACAAAATGATAACTTTGCACATTAGATTTGCATGGTTAAGATAGATTGCATCCACATTAGTTTTGCATCTACATTTATAGATTTTCCAAGGCTATAACAATTTTAAAAATGATGTTATCTCTATCATTAATGGATTGAGTACATTTGACATTAACCAAAAACATATCATTCTCATGTAGTTGCATAATCATTTGCATATCATACATACATTAGAAATAATTATTACATCATACATTCATTCATGCATTACATCACATATATTTGCCTAAAAAAAAAACAAAAATAAATTGCATCACATATCATTTGCATAATCATATTCATCTCAAATAACATAAAAACATCATCCATAAAGCATTTAGAATTATAATCTATGCATTATCATATCATGTTTTCATCCATACATCAACCATAACATCATCATATTAAAACATCACATAACACATAACATAGAAATAAAATGCATCTATCATAGGAATCCATCATAGGATCATATAAATAACATATGGATCACTAATCATCGTTGCATATCATATAATTCTTAAAATCATAATGTCAAGTATACAATGATGTCTAGAAAAGTGGAGAGATACAACATCAAAATGGCAGTGAATCAATATCCCATCATAATTAGTGGATACATAATCAAATTCCTCAAATACATCAAGGATCATCACAATGGCTATGTGCTACTAGCCCTAGACAATGTTGGCCCTATACCTCTTGCTACACCACCCGATTGGCCTGTCCTTGGATCTCTATGAGGTGGTGGCCCTGTAACACCCCTACTAGTAGTCATAGAATGACTGTGGACACTGAAAGACTGAGCATAACTAACCCATTTCTTTGGAGTCAATACCTCATGATATCGTCCCATGTAGTACTATGCCTCTTTGGTGATGCATGTAACCTTTCTAAGAATATCTACTATGGTAGTACCCTTAGCCACTCTTTGCAGTCTCTCGGCCATTCCCTCTACCTGCTCACACTGTTGTCTCAGGCTATCTCTTTCTGTTGTGAGTGTGGCAATATGTGCCTGTGCCTGGGGCTGTGTCTGCATCTGGCCCTATATATGAGCTAGCTAACTTTGTAAGGCCTGTAGCTATGACTATAATGCTTCTATCTATGCCTGATGCTATAATGAAGGAAAATGAATCTAAACACGTTGTGCTACAAACACTAGTGATCTCCTCTTAGGAAATCTAAGAAATAATAATGGCCTACCACCTTCACCACCATCACCTCCATCACCATCTCCCCCATCACCATCTCCTCCACCTCCACCATCTCCATCCCTGTCTCCATCATCACTACTCTCTCCCTCCTACTCATCATCTCCTCCACCCCTCCTTCTTCTCAGTGCCTGATCATCATCCAGTGTTGGTACATGCTCACCTAGACTGGATATCCTCAGGAAAGGATATGAAAAGAAGTAATGTGAATACTCCTCTAATACTGCAACCTCTATGATCTCTAGATGATAGTCACATTTAATTTCCTATAATATGAGGTACTCCTCACATACTACATCATATGATAAGCAAGGCCCCCACTCCCACTCCGAAATGTCCTGTCATCATCGTGCATATAGAGAAACTCCTTGGGGCATACCCTATACTTTCCCTACTATCACAACACTCTCCTAAGAAGGAATCTCTCAATAACAAATGGTGTATGGTTTCCTCCTAATCAAGTACCTCGATGAGCACACATATGGAATCTTGGTGTCATCCTCTGGCAACTGCTCATAGTCCAAGTATGGCCGCCATGTCACTGTCTCAAGGTCATCCAACACATGTCTCCAGTACTCTAATTTTCCCAACTTATGCTAGAAAACTAGACCTGTATATCCATGCACATATGGTCAGCCAACCCGATGTTGTCTATCAACCACTAGATGAGTGACAACTATGTGCTCCCATGCCCATATCTGTAGCAATGTAATTGTCGTTGACAAACTATCCCTTCTGAGATAAACAACCTAATGAAGATCATGGTACAAGTGTGCTAACATGTAGGAGCCCTAAGCATATCTAGTCCCTTGTGTGATCATGCTATCTATGATTTGACCCTAACTAACTAAGAGTCCCTTCAACCTACGGTCAGGACATAAGAAACCTCCAATAAATCCAACAAGAACACATGGCAATGTTACGTATGCATCAACCATCTCTCACCATGGAATCTCATAGCCACAAATTTGATCATCCTTGAAGACTCTCTACAATGTGTCTGTACCTCCCTACTCAGTGGAATCATACACAACCAACTCTCCAACAACAGGAATCCTCAAAATCCGGTATACATCCTCTAGTGTCATTGTTATCTCACTAGTGGCTAAGTGAAAGGTGTGATGGTCATCGTTCCACCTCTCTGCCAAAGCAATTAGAAGTCCCTTGTTAATCCTATGTTGGGTTATGTCAAGAAAAGAATTCAATCCACATCATCTAATCAAATTTAGATCAGCCTGATCTATATGTGGAATCAAATCCCAGGTCCTTGGGAAATGCTCCCATGACATGAGGATTGTTGAAGGCTCCTATCATCATAACATATCACAAATCAGAAATCTTATCAATCAATCAACATCAATCAACCTATCAATCTAATTATCTTTGATGATATTTTGATCACATCTTGTGAGTGTCTATCATTGATCCTCACCTATGATGAGGTCAATTATCAATCTATCATTGATCCTCACCTATCATGAGGTCAATCATCAATCTATCATTGATCCTCATCTATCATGAGGTCAATTATCATCATCCTATCATTGAATCTCACCTATCATGAGATCAATCATCATCTAATCTATCAACATCATCAAACATCATCAAATCGAAGGCTAATGCTATCAACAATAATCAAAATCAAGGAGTCTATTCAAAATTATATCATCCTTCCCTAGATACACTAAAAACATGACTTAAAGTGCTAGAAACATGGATGCGCCATAGAATTCTACCAATGCACCAGAACAGGGCTTCAATGCTCTAAATAACCAAATGTTCCATCAAAATTCATCAATGTGCTATTTCATTGTACCTATACACTAAATCACTTAATGCACTATAAAATTCCATGGATGTGCTAACATCTAAACTTGATGTGGTACAAAATTTAACTTATGCACTAAAGTATTGTATGCGCTACTACAATCTACCTATGTGCTACATTGGTGACCTAAAGTGCTAAAAAGTTGGAAACCAAATTTTAAATGTGAAAATTGTAGGAAAAATGAAATTAAAAAATTGCAAGGTTTTTTGGGGTACATATCAGAGGTCCATACGCGGCCGAGTGGTTGTGACTTTGAATACACTCAAATTGGTGGTTCTAGATTGGAATCACCATCTTTCCAAATTTTCTTAAAATTTGCTCAATCACTCCAATTTTTTAAACTGCAAATGACACAAATGAGTTGCTTTTCACCTTTTTCATATTTTAAAGGAGTGATAAAATGGGATTAAAGTGGGATTTATTTTATTTTTCAAAGGGGTCTTCATTATTCAACTAATCACCTAGCAGGTTTAGTATCATTTTTTGGGAGATAAATCATTTCAATGTCATCATCAAATCATCATCAATTCATCAAAAAATCATAAAAATTTCAAAAAATTCACAAAATCACAAAAATTCAAAAACTCATCGATTTATCTCTGGAGGGGGCATATATCTATCATCACTCAAAGATCTGCGTCTAGGGCATATCAATTTTTTTTTGTCAGCATCACCAACAAATTTTTCTTTGAAGCAATGTGTGAACACACCACTTCAAAGAGGGGAAAAATGTATACACCTAAAATAAGTTAGGATAATTAATTAATTAAATACAAGGTATTTAATTAATAAATCTCTTATTCGTCTACTTATAAATAAATTCTAAATTTATTTATATAGTTCACATTTTCTAATACCTCCTATCTTAAATCATATTCCTCTAATCTTAATTAAATAAACAAATTCAAATAGTTTTTTTTTTTTAATTAATATCTTCTTACTAAATTTGAATAATTCCAAATTTAAATTTAGTCACATGTCTACAACTTTTCCTCTTGCAACCTCATGTGCCTCATGAATTTAAATATCCTTAATATTAAAATTGGAATTATCCTCAACAAATTCTCAAATAAACTTGAGACACTTGGCTCCCTTCCTCCATTTATTCTCTCTCACACTTGGCAAAGTGTTCTATTAAAGGGAAACCTCTCCATGATTCCCTCTAACTTCTTCATCCTCCACCCTCGATCTCTCCAACTAAAATCCCGACCATTGGTTGTTGCCACATCAAAATATGCCATAGAAATCCTATAAATGTAGCCTCATTATACAACAAATAGATCCCAACTTTGAGCAATCTTAGTTTTTTAGAAATTTCATTTGAGCATTTAGCAATTAGCAATTAAAAGCATTTAGTTTAGAATAATCATGGCTTTAATATTAGTTGCATCTTAGTTATCATAACAATTTTCATACAACATTTGCATCATAGTCTTTATCATCGTTATCATAGTTTATCAATCATGTAGGAATGAATTTCTTGCATTTTTCAACATTTTGTTCTTCAGGTTGTCATTCTAAAGGTCATAAGTGTACAAACAATCTAAGAGCCATTATGATTTAATAAATCCTTGAAGATAGGAAATAATGGAAATTTTTTGAGAGTTTATTTGTTTCAATTCAATTAGATTGTTATTTGAATTCTCTCTAATGTAATATTTAATTGCTTGTGTGATTTTATTATTTAGTTCACATATTTTACTCACAAACTTGCAGGAAATGATAATGCAATGGGTCAACATCTCATTTGGTCATATAATTGCACATTGAAATTCAAGAAGGCTTGTATGTTTATTGGTTAAGTAGGATGCATGTAGAGAGGGGTGTACCACATATTTAAAGTTTTTTTTAAGTTGGGCATGGAAAAGGGGAGTATGATGGCACAGGTGCATGTGTGAAGAGAGCTTTGGTTAAGGAACAAATGAAGATCATAGGTGGTGCAACATTCAGTGATGCATGTTCTATTGTTGAATTGTGTACTTATGCATTATCACAAGGAGGGACACTTGATTCACACGTGTGTAGGTTATTTTGGTTGGTTAAGGAGGGCATAATGGGAGAAAAATTGGAATGTAAAACAATTAGAGAATCTTCAAAGATGCGTTCATCTTGAAGCTCAGATGCGGGTGCATGGACCATATGGACACAAGAGTTGGCTTTTCTTATTAGAATTGTGTTTAGTGTGATTGGGATGAATGCAATTCAAGTGAGCGGATAGATACATGGATTCCATAGTACCTAACTCCTTTATCTATAACATAATCCTCTTTAGAAGATGAAATTGAAAACTCACTTGACTACGACCATATTTCTGATCTTGTATAGCCAAGACATGCCTATGTAGTTGTAGCATTGTAGGGGATTGAAGATGGATCAAATTATTGGTTGGCACAATGTGTATAGGGAAATAAGAAGCTAACACAACTAATGATAGATGATATAGGGCTCATGTATCCTATAGGTTCAGTTGTTGTTTCCAGAATTTGGTTATGAACATATATGATTAGAAAGAATGGAATACCTACATTTGAAGACTATGAGAAACATAAAACCATTCTTATGTATTCAAACCTTACTATAGAAACAAATGTTAAGTTATTGAGACATCATGCTAAACCAAGAATAAAGCAACTATGGACAATTAGTAGTGCTGATCATGAAGCATTACTTGATACTTTGAAGGTAAGAGGTGATCATTCAAGAACACTTGAGTATTGGATCGTTTGTTGTATGGGACATGTATGATATTTTTCATCTTATTTTGATTAATGTTCATAAAAATTAAATTGTTTGTTCTGCTAAGGTTCATCATTTAAATTTTTTAGAATAATATAGATTTTTTATTATAAGAATTTTTTCTAGTTTGCATTACCATTTCATCATCATTTAGGTTGTTTAGAATAATATATATTTTTCATTCTAAGCATCTTTTCTAGTTTGCATTACCATTTCATTATCATTTAGGTTGTTCAAAATATTATAGATTTGTTATTCTAAGTATATTTAGTTAAACAAATAAACTAATGAAAGTGATAAAGTTAATGATCATATTGATTGTTATTCTAAGTATATTACGATGTTCATGGCATGATGGACCACGGAGCTGCTGCAATAATAACTAGTTCTAATCCTTTGGTAGAGGTATCCAAAAGGTTAGTAAATTTGACATTATATTTGCTCTTTTATGGTCTATTATTAAAAAATTTCATGATACTTGTATGCTGTTTAATTGCAATAAATTGATTGTTGCTACAGGTGCTTGTCACTCTAGATCTTCAATGTGCTATTGTTGTGGAAGAGCATGATGATTATTTTTTTGTGATTATTTTGTTGTATGCCATTCCATAATTCAATTTCTATATATTAGTGTATATTCTTCTTATTGTATTAGTTTCATCTCCAGATGAGTGAAGAGAGGAGGATTAGTGGGCACATTCGAAAGACAAAATAATCAATAGAAACTCCATCCATCTGACCGTGAAGGAAACACATGATCTATTTCCTTCCACTAGTGGGAAATGACTATGTATTAGGGTCATTTGTTGTATGCCTATGTGGCATTTTGTAAATCCTATATTTGATAGCAATTCTTAAATGATGATATCATGCATATTGTGTAAATTGTATCCTAAATGTTATAGGAATGGGTGTTGATCAAGACTTGTGACTTATGACTTACCTGTATTCAAGCATATACTTTATAACTTACATGTATACTTTGTCACTTATGTTTATTCCAATGTATACTTTGCGACTTGTTGGAACTGTAAAATTCTGAATAATTTCACAAGTTTTTCATACCCCTAAGTTTTTAGAATAATCATCACCATATGCATAGGGCCTTCCATCATGACATTTTTCTTGCATTTTGCCTATATTTATCCCATATGATCCATCGAGTCTACATTTTTCACATTACAGTTCCATTTTGGTGTGAGATTTTCAGGGTCTCCCCAATCCATAATGTGTTTTTGCTAATATGTGTTTGTTGTAGGCATATCGACATGACTTCTTCACTATCACAGTGACTAGAATTCATCTATTGTTTTGTTTAGAAGGACTTTCACATTGTTTCGGCGACAGAGAGGGAACATTTTGGCAGGAGTTTGGTCATCGGGGTAGTGTTTCACCAATTACATCATGTCTCACTGACCGGTAGCGGATGCATTCATATATTGGAAAAAGATTTTCATCAGGGTAGCATCTTGGCGAACTCACCTAGTCTTGCCAACTACCGATGGGAAAATACATATCGGGAGGAGTTTAAGGTTGTTTTGGCCAGACTAAATGATACCGAGAGGAGGTCATAGCGAAGTGTATATGTCTCGCCGACTCAACACAAAGGGTTTCTTTCAAAGGGCTCGTTGGTGGGAGAACTTTTCTTCGGAGTAAGTCATAACAAATTCAGATGTTTCGGAGTAAGTCATAAAAAATTCAGATGTTTCTCACTGACCGACAACAAAGGGGCATATTGGTGAGAAAATATTCTATCGGTGTGTTGTCTCAGTGAATACCTTGGGTCTCGCCGATGATGCACAAATATGACTCTGTCAGTATGAAGGTGATTATGTCCCGGTGACGAGGTGTGAACTAAAAGTATCTTTTGGTAAGACAAGGATATAGCTGATATGACATCTCTCCGATATCATGAGGTCACAATGAAGTAAATGAGACCAATGGAGCATCAGTGAGAAAACCCTTATGTCTCGATGATGCACAAGATGGAAGGAACATATCGGTAAGACTTATGTGACTTCAGAGTGAGGTCTTGGCGAGTGACCTCTAGTCTCGCCGATAATACACAAGGGACTTTGTCGGCATGAAAATTGATTTATCTCAGCGACATGCAAAGATGGATGAAGACTTTCGGTAAGATATTGTATGCTCTACGAGAGGTCTCCCCGCGGTCGGAATGTTACAGCGAAGCACATAAGATGAATGGAATCTATTGGTATGAGAATTGATTTCTCTTGGTGATCTAAAGTGAGCTCAGGGTGACTCTTGACAAAACAATAACTAGTCTATATGATGTCTCCTCGATTTTGTTAAGTCATAGTGAAACACAAAGGGGAAAAATGATACCTATTGACTTCGCAATAATGAACAAGATGTTACAGCGATACATGTAAAATGAAAGAATACATCTCAGGGAAGCATAAAGTGATCTATATGACATCTCACTAACTCTGATCGGTCATGACGAAAGCAAATAAAACAAAAAGGATGACTGACAACGATACAATTGCCTTCAGCATAACTATAGGGTTGTCTCGGCGACTGTTTTATTGATGATTAACAAAATTCAAATACTGCTTGCCGACATGAAATGAGCCCGAATTCAATGGTAGGCCGACATGGGATCTCAATGTGATATGTTTTTCTAATGCTAGTGTATAAATATGCATTTTGTGATTGTAAAAGGATATTAGCTATTAGATTTTCGATATACAGTAGGTAGATGATGGATACAGTAGAATAAATATTCTCAGATTAGAGACTATGATGCATGTTTTTCAAAATGGAGGTATTTATGAAAGTCATTTGATGTTGCTGCACATTTCTGATGTCAATTGTCTATGAATTGAATGAAAGTATTGCTAAGCTGTCTCCAAGATTGATGCTTTCTGGTTGTTTAAATTGATATAACAAATTTATATTCAATTCATCAATGCACATTTGTTGTGTCTGTGTGATTAATTGATTGGTTCTTTCAAGCAAAGATTAAATCATTTTAGTTGATCATAGTAATCAGAGAGATTCATTTGGATTATTAAAGTAGAGCTTAGTAGTCACAGTCTTGCATGTTTATACAAGTTGTAAACAGAATATGTGCTTGATAATTTGATTTTTCTCTAGAGAAGTGTTGCTCATCTTGATTTCATTTGCCTCCAGATACCCAACAAGGCACTGGTCTCTACATTTCATCAATTGGATTCATTCAGTTTCTTTACATCTGTTAATTGAACATTTTAGGATTTAGATAGGAGATTGTTATTGGTACTTATACCAAGTTTGAATTCATTTGTTCACTTCCATTTGCCATTGTGGAAAAATCACTGCAAGAAGGATAATTATAAGTCAAGTCTGCTTCATTCAGATAGGTACACCCGCCTAGGTCGGTAACACCTGAAGAGTAGAAGGTTTATTTCATTTGACCTTATGTGTTACCCTAAATTGTATCAAGAGATTGGCAGCCTCTTGAGGCATCCTACCTATGTTTTTGAGAGCTAACAAATTGGTGACTCTGCTGGGGATATATTCAGAATCAAGTCCTTAAAGATAGAGTCAGAAAATTTATATAGACTCCACTCAGAATTAGAAACATCAAGCATTTTCTCACTTTTGAGAAAAGTGAGTGGCAACTCTGATAGAAACATTACATCTATTTAAACATGAATGGAAGAAGACTCAATACAAGGGAGGTCATACTGGAGCTCTTGTTGGCAGTAGTAAGTGGACACATAAATATGACAAGGTCAATAAGGGAAAAAGGATAAGTGAGGACACGTGCTGAAAGACAAAGACAAAACATCAAGAGCACATTGTGAAACATATGATTGCTATGATACATGGAGAGATAATTCAAGTGCACAGATTTGCACCCCTCAAGAGCAAAGAAATCCATTTTATAATCCTCAAAATTAGCCTGAGTTTGATGCTAGACTTGAAGCAAGAGGACTCAGATACCAACAGGAATATGAACAAGGAATGGAAAATAATCAATCAATGAGAGTACGATTCCTCAAGATGATTATGAATCTTTGACATATGAGGAAGTCAAAGCACGGTTTGAATCTCAGAAAAAGGAGAGGGAGGAGCAGGAAAAAGCCCAAATGATACAAGCAATGAAAGAATTTGAATTGTAGAAAGTTTAGAACACTGCTCAGACAGCTGGTTGCCCCCCAAAGTATGTGCCACCTCATAAGCAGAGTAATCATGGTGCAGGGCCTTCTGATCCACCAAGGGTTCCTCACCATCAGTTAGGGAATCAATACAGATAGCCAAATCATCCACCTCACATTCCTACTCAGCAACATATGTAGACACCTCATAATCAACATTATGTGCCACACCACCATACACAATTCAATAATCCCATGCACCAATATCAATATCCGCCTAACCCGCCCCCTCATCAGTATACAACAATGATCAGATAGTTTGATTTAGCATGTTTTCAATTATACCCTTACCCTATGGATGGCAGTTGGAGGGGTATGGTATCTAAGTTTATAGGGAGTAATGCAATTTCTGCTGAAGACCACTTAAGGAGTTTCAATGCCTTCATTCAAGACTTGGATGTGCCTTATGAAGATTTACATATGAGATTATTCATGATGTCACTTACTGAAGAAGCCAGAGATTGGTTCAATAGCTTAGCAACAACCTCTATTGATTCTCTCCAAATATTCCAAGATAAATTCTTAGAGCAATATGGGAATCAAAGTGCACTTGATGCTGCTCTTCATGAATTGATGCAAATTCAGAAAAATTAGAATGACTCAATTTTTTATTTCAACTGAAGATTCAACAAGTTGCAGACTAAGATACCTCTTGGATCAAGGTTGCCAAATTTTGTAGCATTGAGTGTTTATTTGAATGCATTTGATCCCAAAATAGGGTACAAATTGAGAAATAGATTCCCGAGAGATTTGGCTAAAGCACAGAAAATAGCACTAACAATTGAAAACAACAGGAAGGTTGCTAGTATAGTCAGTAAAAGAGACAACCCTAGGGGTTCCTCAAGAAAGCAACAATTATCAGTATAGACAGGAGAATACATATAGAAATGAGAGGCCGAGGTTGCATGATATGCCTTATAATACAGACTAGAAGGATGGAAAACCTATAACAGCTAGGCCAAGAAACAAAGAGACTCCTAATTCATTGAGGCAAAAGGGAACCTATATGGTGAATAACAATTATTTCTGTGAAGCTTGTGATAAGCCACATTCCCTGAACTATTGTGTTGTAGCTCAAAGAATGCAAGAGGAGGGAATGCTGACAAGAAACGGTGGAGAAGATCACACAATATATTTGACTTCAAATACCTTTCACCATGTTGAGGAGAGGTACTCATCTTTAGAGGATGAAGGTTATGAGTATGATGTTTCAAATCAGAAATATAATGTCCATATGGCTGAACAATAGGTTCTTTTCTGATTCTGAAGAAGATTATATAGAGCCACATTTTGTTGAGGTTCCTTCTCAATGCAGTATGAGGAGACTCACCAAAGATGAAATAGAGAGATTAACTATTGCTGTAGTTGAAGAAGCAAGGAGTAAATATTGGTTAAGAAATAGGACAGTAAATGAGAAGGAAGGTTTCCCTAAGGGAATCTTTATGAAAGATCAGAAGGTGATTCAAGGAATTGTGAAGAAGTCAGAAAATAAACAGCATGATAAAAGTGAACAGAGGCCTGTCCAAAAGGAGGAAGCAAAGGAATTACACAAAGAGATGCAAAACCTTGACTAGGTTAGTAAAAGCGAAAAGGAAGAAATCAAAGGAGAAACACTAGAATAGAAGAAAATTGTTAAGGTGGAGGGCTCTTCTTTTGACTTCACTCAGGCATTATCCCAGGTATAAATGTCTGTTCCACTACTTGAAATGATGAAAATTAAGGAATACAAAGATAGTGCTATTTAATTGATAACAAATGGGAATGAAAAACATGTGAATTATAAAATAGAGTAGCTATTAAGGCAGTCAATAGGTAGGAGAAAGTAAATATCCCAGAAGTCTGCTTGAATGATATATTAACAACTCCCCCTCAAGTTGATCCTTTTTTCACTACATTACTTATAAATGACAAACTACTGAGGAATTGCATGTTAGACTCTAGTGCTGCTATAAATATCATGCCAGTAGGAGTTATGAAACAACTTGGCATGTGGGTAGATACCAATGGAGGCAAGTGCTATGCAATGGGCAATAGGCCTATCCCTGTGGTAGGTATTATGAGAGATGTTGAAGTCAAATTGGCTACTTATCCACAGGTGGCTTATAATATAGATATAATAGTGATTAATACTCCTAAGTTTGGGATGCTTCTATCAAGACAGTGGACAATAGCAGTTGGAGGAAATGTTCAATTTGATCTATCTTATCCTACAATTCTAGTGAATGGTCAGGAAGTCAAATTTTATAGGGAGCCAAGAATGAACTAGCTTGTTGACTGTGTACCACAAGATCAGATCAATTATTTTTGTGATGTTGATCTTAGAAATTTTAAAATTGAACCAGCCTAGCCAGAGTTGGTCAGTACTGACCCAATTGAAAAACATGCTGCACATAATTGCAATGGCGTATGGAAGATGTATTTTGATGGAGCCTGCAGCCAGGAAGGTAATGGAGCTGGGATTGTATTTGTTTCACCTGAAGGTATTACATTTAAATATTCATTTTTGTTAGCATTTGAATGTACAAACAATGTGGCAGAGTATGAAACTTTATTGACAGGCCTGAACATAGCTGTGAAACATAAAATCAAGTTGCTAGCTATTTTTGGGGATTCTAAGTTGGTTGTTTCACAAATTAAGTCAAAGTATGCAGCAAAGCACAAAAGAATGAAACAATATAGGAATGTTGTATGGGATACAATTGAGTTGTTTGATGCCTTCTCAATTGAGTGGATTGATAGATCAAAGAACATAATGGCTGATTTTTTAGCAAATGTGGCATTGAAAAGAGATGATATCACATTGGTTGGGGTGTCATAGATTGAGTTCAAGACAAGGCCTACTATTCCTGATAACATTTATAGTTGGCAGGTCTTCAATGATGATACTGACCTTTTGAAATTCCTCCATTGTATAGATCAATATGAAGCCCGGGAAATTGACTTCAATGCTTTTGTTGAAGAAGTGGAGGGGAAGCAAACATTGTTTGGAAAGGAGATCTTGTAGCTCAAAAAAAAAAGCTTCCTAAGGGCTTAGTGGCATTAGAGAGGGTGTATTATGGAAATGATCAGTCCCTCATGAAGCAAACACCAATCAAAAAGGAAGATGTTGAAGAGATTAACTTGGGGACTGAGATGGCACCAAGAAGGGTATACATAGGAAATAAGATAAGCCCTAAAATTAAAAAAATGCTGATAGAGTTGCTGAGAAAGTATAAGCATGTGTTTGCTTGGTCTTATGAAGATCTAAAAGCATATAGGGAAGATTTTTTTCAGCATGAAATACCATTGAAGCCAGATGCTAAGCCATTCAAACAGAAGAAAAGGCCTATAAATCCAACATTGGAGCATAAGATGCAAAAGGAATTGGCAAAGCTCAAAGATGGAGGAATCATTAAACCAATCAGGCATTCAACTTGGGTTTCAAACTTGGTCCCTGTGAGGAAGAAAAATGGAGACATCAAACTATGTGCAAACTTTAGGAATTTGAATATGGCATCTCTCAAGGACAATTATCCTCTACCCAATATGGAGGCTATATTGCATAAGGTGATAGGGTGTGAGCTTTTGTCTATGATGGATGGGTTTTTAGAGTATAACCAGGTTAAAGTCAAAGAATCTAAGCAATATAAGACAATATTTACAACTCCTTGGGGAACGTATGTATACATAAGAATGCCATTTGGTCTCACTAATGCAGGTGTGACCTTCCAAAGAGCTATGAACATGGCATTTGCAGATTTAATCAATGCTATCATGGTGGTGTACTAGGATGACCTGACTGCTTATTCAAAGAAGGCTGAAGATCATGTGCAACATCTAGAAAAGGTATTTATTAAAGCCCTAGAATATGGTATCAGCTTAAACCCTAAGAAGTGTCATTTTGTAGTCACAAAAGGTAAGCTTTTAGGACATATTGTCTCAAAAGAAGGGATTAGGATAGATCCTGAGAAAGTTGAAGCTATTGAAAAAATCCCTATTCCCAAAACTGTTAAGGCTATACAATCTTTCTTTGGACAAATTAATTTTGTTAGAAGATTTGTTTCTAACTTTGCTGAGATCATTAAACCCATATCAAAAAATGTTGAAGAAAGGGAAGAAAATGGAATGGACTGCAGAAGCCTTGGAAGCTTTTATATCCATCAAAATGGCTATCAAAGAGGCTCTTGTTCTTAAATCTTCAGATTTTGCGAAGCCTTTTTAGATATTTTCTTTTCCTTCAATGCACACTATTGCTGCTGTTATGTTACAGAAGAATGAAGAAGGTCATGAAAAACCTACGTCTTTCTTCAGTAAGTCATTACAAGGGTCTGAATTGAAGTATGATATAATGGAAAAATAGGCGTTTGCATTAGTGAAAGCTACTAAAGCATTCAGACCATATCTTGTTGGAGCAAAGGTGATTGCTTATGTCCCTCATGCTACTGTCAAAGATATTTTGACACAATCTAAAGTAACAGGAAAAAGATGTAGATGGATTAACAAGATCCAAGAATTTGACATGGAGATATAGATTACCAAATTAGTGAGAGGTCAAGGCTTGGCTAGGTTAATGGAAAAATCAAATATTGAAACAAATCAAGTTTGTAATGTAGAAGAAGGGACTGCAATTGTAAGCATTGAGCACACTCCTTAGTATACTGATATTGTGCATTACCTTAAGTACATGAATTGTCCAGAGGAATTGAGTGATAGCCAAAAAGGAACCTTGAAGTTATAGGCATCTAAATATGTTTTCATGGATGGAGATCTGTTTTGGAAGAACAGTGATGGTATACTGTTGTTATGTCTAGATGAGTCTCAGGCCAAGCATGTCCTAAGTGAAATGCATGAGGGAGTTTGTGGAGGAAATTGCTCAGCAAAAAAAATTGCACACAAAATTCTCAGGGCGGGTTACTACTTGCCTAGGGTCTTTAACGACTCTTTTACACATGTAATAAAATGTGAAGCCTACCAGAAGTTCTCTGGAAAATTAAAGTATCAAGGAGCTTATCCACTTCTACCCTTGTAGGCTGATGCCCCTTTTCATCAGTGGGGAATTGATTTCATTAGAGAGATACAAGAAAAATCAAGTGGAGGATACAAGTGGATACTGGTTGCCACTAACTATTTTACCAAGTGGGTGGAAGCAATCCCAACTAAATAGGCTACAAGAAAGTGGTGACAAATTTTCTGATGGAAAACATTATCACTAGATTTGGTACACCAATGAGGTTAATCACAAACAATGGGATGTGTTTCAAATTAGATGAGTTCAAAAGCTTCTGTGACACATATGGCATTACCATTTCTTATACAGCTCCTTACCATCCTCAAGCTAATGGTCAAGCATAATCTAACAATAAGAGTCTTTTGAAGATTATAAGGAGGATGTTAGGAAAAAACAAGAAAGCTTGGGATTCAAAATTAAAACTGGTTGTGTGGGATGATAGGATTACTGTTAAAAGAGAAATTGGAAAATCCCCATTTGAATTGGTGTATGGGGCACAAGCCAGGATGCCTTTGCAGAATTTGTTACCAGTCTACAAGTTTGTCCTTCAAGAAGATTTGGATGTTCTTGAACCTATGGAGGAAAGAATGGAGCAACTAGCTAAACTTGATGAAATAAGGAGAGTTTCCCAAAATCAAAACATGAAATTTTAGACACAAATGAAGTATCTATTTGACAAGAAGGAAAAGGATAGAAAATTTGAAGAAAATGACTTGGTATTAATGTGGAATGCAAGGTGTCAGGAGAAGGGTAAGCATGGTAAATTTGAAGCTTTGTGGCTTGGACCTTTTGTTGTTGTTGGAAAGAAGGGTGAAGACTCATATTATCTACAAAATATGGCTGGTGAAGATCAGGAATTTCCCGTTCATGGGAAATTTTTGAAGAATTTTTTCTCTTGAGCAACACAGAGGATTAAGGGTTGCTAGTGCATGGGCAACTCTAGATGGTCCTCTTTAAAATTTCTCTCCATGCATAGTAGTTTAGGGTTCTGGTTCACCTCCATTTTGCATTCATTTTTCCATTCATTTCCATTTCCATTTTGCTCACTGGTTCATCATTTTGTGTCTGGTCTGCTCACCCAAAGATTTGGATCCTTGCAATGATCTTACCATCATTCATCTCCAGAAGGAGCCATTGTTGGAACTGTAAAATTCTAAATAATTTCACAAGTTTTTCATACCCCTGAGTTTTCAGAATAATCATCACCATATGCACAGGGCCTTCCATCATGACATTTTGCTTGCATTTTTCCTATATTTATCCCATATGATCCATCGAGTCTACTTTTTTCACATTACAGTTCCATTTCGGCGTGAGATTTTTAGGGTCTCCCCGACCCATAATGTGTTTTTGCTAATATGTGTTTGTTGTAGGCATATCGGTATGACTTCTTCATTGTCACAACGACTAGAATTCATCTATTGTTTCATTCGGAAGGACTTTCACATTGTTTCGATGATAGAGAGGGAAGATTTTGGTAGGAGTTTTGTCATCGGGGTAGTGTTTCACTGATTACATAATGTCTCACTGACCAGTAGCAGATGCATTCATATATCGGCAAAAGATTTTCATCAGGGTAGCATCTTGGCAAACTCACTTAGTCTTGCCGACCACCAATGGGAAAATACATATCAAGAGGAGTTTAAGGTTGTTTCAGATAGACTAAATGATACCGAGAGGTCATAGCAAAGTGTATATGTCTCACCAACTCAACACAAAGGGTTTCTTTCAAATGGCTCGTCAGTGGGAGAAATTTTCTTCGAAGTAAGTCATAACGAATTTAGATGTTTCTCACCGACCAATAACAAAGGGGCATATCGGTGAGAAAATTTTCTATCGGTGTGTTGTCTCAGCGAATACCTTGGGTATCGCCTATGATGCACAAATATGACTCTGTCAGTATGAAGGTGATTATGTCCCGACAACAAGGTGTGAACTTAAAGTATCTTTTGGTAAGACAAGGATATAGCTAATATGACATCTCCCTGATATCATGAGGTCATAGCAAAGTAAATGAGACCAATGGAGCATCAGTGAGAAAACCCTTATGTCTCAGCGATGCACAAGATGAAAGGAACATATCGGTAAGACTTATGTGACTTCGAAGTGACGTCTTGGCGAGTGACCTCCAGTCTCACCGATAATACACAAGGGACTTTGTTGGCATGAAAATTGATTTGTCTTAGCGACACAGAAAGATGGATGAATACTTTCGGTAAGATATTGTATGCTCTATGAGAGGTCTCCCCAATGTTAGAATGTTATAGGGAAGCACATAAGATGAATGGAATTTGTTGGTATGAGAATTGATTTCTCTTGGCAATCTAAAGTGAGCTCAGGGTGACTCTCGGCAAAACAATAACTAGTCTATATGATGTCTCCCCGATTTTGTTAAGTCATAGTGAAACACAAAGGGGAAAAATGATACCTCTTGACTTTGGCATAACGAACAAAATGTTATGGTGATACATGTAAAATGAAAGAATACATCTCGAGGAAACATAAATTGATCTATATGACATCTCACTGACTCTGATGGGTCATGGCGAAAGAAAATAAAACAAAAGGGATGACTAACGACGATACAATTGCCTTTGACATAACTATAGGGTTGTCTTAGCAACTGTTTTATTGATGATTAACAAAATTCAAATATTGTTGGCCGAGATGAAATGAGCCCGAATTCAGCTGTAGGCTAACATGGGATCTCAATGTGATATGTTTTTCTGATGCTAGTGTATAAATATGCATTTTGTGATTGTAAAAGGATATCAGCTATTAGATTTTTGATATATAGTAGGTAGATGATGGATACAATAGAATAAATATTCTCAGATAAGAGACTATGATGCATGCATTTCAAAATGGAGGTATTTATGAAAGTTAATTGATGTTGCTACAAATTTCTAGTGTCAATTGTCTATTAATTGAATGAAAGTATTGCTAAGCTGTCTCCAAGATTGATGCTTTCTGGTTGTTTAAATTGATATAACAAGTTTATATTCAATTCATCTTTGCACATTTGTTGTATCTGTGTGATTAATTGATTGGTTCTTTCAAGAAAAGATTAAATCCTTCTAGTTGATCACAGTAATCAGAGAGATTCATCTGGATTATTAAAGTAGAGCTTAGTAGTCACAGTCTTGCATGTTTATACAAGTTGTAAATAGAATATATGCCAGATAATTTAAGTTTTCTCCATAGAAGTGTTGCTCATCTTGATTTCATTTGACTATGCATACCCAACAAGGCATTGGTCTCTACATTTCATCAATTGGATTCGTTCAATTTCTTTACATCTGTTAATTGAACATTTTAGGATTTAGATAGGAGATTGTTATTGCTACTTATACCAAGTTTGAATTCATTTGTTCACTTCCATTTGCCATTGTGGAAAAATCATTGCAAGAAGGATAATTATAAGTCAAGTTTGCTTCATTCAGATAGGTACACCCACTTAGGTCTGGTAACACCTGAAGAGTAGAAGGTTTATTTCATTTGACCTTGTCTATTACCCTAAAGCATATCAAGAGATTGGCAGCCTCTTGAGGCATCCTGCCTACGTTTTTGAGATCTAACATGACATACGTGTTTTCATGCATATACTTTGTATTCATGTGTGTAGTTCATGACTTATGTGTATTTGAGTACATGATTCACTTATTCACTAATTCCTAGCATAAACCTACCCATTTAAATGTGTTGAAATTATCAGTTTAGTTGCATGAGGAGCATAAAACTTGACACCACCTTGTAACTTTACACTGCATGCATCTGACCCTTTCTCCATCAATTGAAAAATTGACACCACGAGCAAACATGTTAGGGATATAAAAACTAAGAGAGGTTATTGTAGAGGGGCCCTAGGTGATCTTGTAGCTTGAGACATATTGTTTTTAAGTGACATGGTTTTTGAGTAATAGCTCTTCAAATATTTTTGTACCATTTTGCACATTGGACTCTTAAGGGATATAGCCAATACAATGTAGCTTGGACTGTTTCGGTGTGTGTGGGCATGAAACAAGACCACGGCTAGCATAAATCCACAAATCTAGACATGTTGGAATTGTCAATTTGGTTGCATGAGGAGCAAAACAAAAGTTACACCCCTTTGCAACTTTACATTACATGCATTTGACCCTTTTTCCATCAATTGAAAACTTGACACCATGGGAAAACACCTTTAAGATATCAAAAATTGAGAGTGGTTATTGTATAGGGGCCCTACATGATCTCATAGCCTAAGATAGAATGTTTCTAAGTGATACTTCAATTTTGCACTTTGGACTCTAAAAGGATATCACCAATATAATGTATCTTGGACTATTTCAACATGTTTGGGTGTGAAAAAGGACTATTCCTAGCCTAAATGTACTCATCCAGACATGTTGGAACTATCAGTTTTGTCGCACAAGGAGAAGAAAAAAAGTTACACCCCTTTGCAACTTTAAATTTCATACATTTACCACTTTTTTCATCAACTTAAAACTAGACACCACGGGAAAACACCTTAGAGATATCAAAAAATGAGAGAGGTTATTGTAGAGGGGCCCTACGTGACCTTGTAGTCTTAGATGGATTGTTTCTAAGTCAAACTATTTATGAGTAATAGCTAGTCAAAGGTTGCTGCCTTTTTGCACTTTGGATGTTTAAGGGATATCATCGGTACAATCTAGCTCAGAGTATTTTAGGATGTTTGGGTGCGAACCATGACTATGACTAGCCAAAATGCACACATATGAACATGTAATTTTTGGTTTGGTCACATGAGGAGTAGAATAAAAGTTACACCATTTTGAAACTTTACACTTCATGCATCTGACTCTTTTTCCATCAATTGAAAACTTGATACCATGGGAAAATGCCTCAGAGATATCATAAGTAGAGAGAGGTTATTGTAGAGGGGCCCTACATGATCCCATAGCCTGAGACAAAATTTTTCTAAGTGACATGGTTTTTGAGTAATAGCTCATCAATTATTACTTCCTTTTTTCACTTTTAACTCTTAATCGACATGTTTGGGTACAAAATAGGACCATGCCTAGCCTAAACGTACCCATCCAGATGTGTTGGAACTATTGATTTGGTCGCATGATGAGAAAAGAGGAATATACACATGCACCTTCCTCAATTTATTGAGAGCAGGAATAATCTCTTCATCAAATACATTATCTATCTCATTCATTTTGGTCTACTTCTTTTCCAAGTATTTTTAGAGAAAACTAACCTCCTTTTCATTGACAACAAAATATTCTTCTTACCTTTTAATTCATTTTCTAAGTGGTTAATTTTAGTCTTCAATTGTTTTACTTCAATTTAAACACTTCCAACTATCACTTTTGCATCAACAACTTGACCATCCACACGTTTTTCCTCATCTCTATTTCTATTACCTGTTAACACCCCCTATTATTCCTTTCCATGATCTTCTAACTTCTTTCTCATATCTTTTACTTTGAGCTTTAGATTAGCTACTCTATCATCAACACTTAGGACAATAAAATCTCTTTATTTGATAGTGTAGACACCTAAATTTGACCACTCCCATATGGTCAAATTCACCCTTGTAGTCCTCTATCTTGCATCCCTCATCCACATTAATTAAATAATTTATTATTTGACTAATATTTCCATACAGCCTAATGTCTCCTAAGGTATTTAATAAATCAATTAAATACCTTACCCCTTTCATCTCCTAATTAAATAAATACCCTAATTTATTTAATTTGGTCACTTTGGCCCAAATGAATTAAATCAATTATTAATTCATCTTCTTCTCTCTCCTCTTGCCACATCTTCCATAATCCTCTCTAATCTAGATTAATCTAATTAATTCATGATTAGGATGTGCACACCCCTAATCATCATTAGGGTCACATCCACCATAATCCCCCACTTGCCTCTAATCTATCATTAATTCATCTAATCAGATATTTGCACAACCTTAATCACCCGATTAACCCCACCTAATCTCCATACCATTTATGACATATGTCCTAAGTCAACCACATTAAATACTTTCTCCTTTTGGGGAATGCACCCCCTTCCCCATGTGAATTTTTAATTCACATTTATTTATCCAATGCATTTTAAGGAATTTCAAATTCCTTCTCCCATCCCCATGAGGATTTTTGAGGAATTTTTAATTCTCACATGTCCTCTCAAGAATTTGTAGATAAGGACCTCCTTTATGAGATCTTGTCCCTTCCCAAGGTACAACCTAGTACCTCCATGTCACCTCCACATCATCCCCTTCTTTACATCTCACCTGCCACTTGTCAAGATGTGAGGGATTGTGAGTTATCAACTCACCCTATCCTGTGATCTTTTCCACCATGGATCAATCCTGACCCTTCCTTCCTTTAGAGGAATTTCCCCTAAAAATGGTGGAAATGTCCCCATTTTGCATCATCCACTATCCACAACAAGAACACTTAGCAATCAGGCACATAAACCATCACTTGCACCCACCATTGTTGCAACATTTGAGATTCCATATTGCATCCATTACACTACCAATTTGCATCATTAGGATCCTCATCACCTTAGCATCATTTTGAGCATCATTTCAAGCTATTTTTTCACCAAGGAGCATAGATTTCAAGCAATCAAATGGCCAACAAAGACCATCAGTCTAAAAAAGGTAAAAAAAATTCAATTTCTTATGTTTTGTTTATATTCATCTAGGCCTAATTCGAGTATTTTTTTTGTGTCTTCCTTTGTTGCATTATCTTATTTTTTGCATCTTAGAGTAGGAATTCACACTTAGACACACTTCTAGCATGCTTGGTCGGACCCACATCATGGGTCTATTCTACATTTTCCTATTGTTTTAAATTTTGTAGGTTTGGATTTCACACACAGGGATGAATCAGCCTGTTAGCTCTCAAAAATGCAGGCAAGGATACCTCAAGAGGTTGCCAATCTCTTAGTATGTTTTAGGGTAACAGAACAAGGTTTGAAATAATTAAACCTTCTACTCTTCAGGTTCCGCTAGACCTAGGCAGGTGTACCTATAACAGATGAAGAAAAATTAACCTATGATCTTCCTTCCTACAACAATTTATCCACAATGGCATATGGAAGTGGACAAAATGGATCAAACTTGGAATAAATTGTATACTAAAATGAAGACTAAATCCTAATATGCTCAACTAACAAATGTAAAAAAAAATGAATGAGACTAAATGATGTGAATGGTGAGACCAGTGCCTTATAGGGTATGCAGAGTCAAGAGAAATATGAGATAAGTACTCTGTTCTGGCAAGAATTCAAGCTGTTTAGCATATGATTTGGTTTATAGCTTGTATAAACATGCAAGATTATAATTACCGAGCTCTTCTTAAATGATCCAATTGATATCTTCTAATTACTATGATCAACTTAGAGGATTTAATCTTTATTGGAAAGAACCAATTAATTGATCACACAGTTACAACAAATGTGTACTGACAAACTGGAGGTAAACTTGTTACACCAATTCAAACAATCAGAGAACATCACAATTGGAGACAACTTCGATAATATTTTCAATAAACATGACCAACAACTGATACCAAAACAATTGTAACACATCAAAAGACTTCCATTGACATCTCCATGATTTTACATATGCAACATAATCTCATTTTTTGCGAAACATTGTGTTCCTCTAAAATGTATCTATTATATCCTATTTTTTTACCTACTACTTCATTTACAATTGAGAGTGATTATTTATACATTAGTATCCGAACAGGCACATCGTTTCATATTCCAATATCGGCAAATAGTTGCAATTAGGAATTTTCATGTCAGCCACAGTGCATAAGACTTCATCAATCATTCACTGTAACATCCTTGTGAGTATGCTAAAGGCAACAATATCATTGATCATCCCTTTGGTCTTCTGTGCCTCACCGTAACACATCCTAGACATGAAGACATCATATCAAAAACCCCTAAAACCCCATTTGTCTCCCGTGCATAGCTGTAGCATTCCATTTGTCACAACGAAGCCATATAGTATTCTTTTATTCCCTTTCAGTTTTGTCTTCGTATTCATTATAGCTCATTTGGGTCGGTGAAATATCACAAAGATTACAATACGTTTTTTCGATATGTACTTCTTGTGCCTTCCATTCGCTGAGACCCAAGGAGCCTCTCACCAAAATGCACCTTGTTCTAACTCACTGTCACTGTAACTTAATGGTGTTGGGAAGACCTTATAGAGAATCCACCTTGTTCTGCTGAAAATTCCTTTATCTCCCGAGTCACCAAGACAACAGTAAACTCTTGCCGACAAAGTCCCCCTGTGCTCCATCGGCTAGACCAGGCACCTCGCCAAGACATTTTAGTTTTCTTACTAACTAAAATAATTCTTACTAATGAAGCCATTCATCGACAAGACAATGAGCCTTCGAAGAGACTCATACTGATGCCAAAAGTTACACCGAACCCATTCCTTCATCTCATTCATTGAGACTTATCCCAATGTGCTCTATCGGTGAAACACCCTGATTTCGTTGAAACTCTCACCGAAGACCACCTCTCCATAGATCACCAAGACATTTTGGTTTTCTTACCGACTGAGTCCTCCTGTAACTGATGACCCCCTTCACATCTTATCGGCAAGACACTACTCTGATATACTTTAGTCTCATCGATGTACATTCCTCGTCACCAATTGGTAAGACAATGCTCAATCGCCAAGACCACCTGCTGAAAACCTTTAGCTTGGCTGAAACATTTCCACATGCGCCAGTCGGAGAGACAAAATGTTTTCACTATGACCTTACACCGATACTCATCAATTTGGCAGAAATGAATACTTGTGCACAGTCGGTATGACATGTGGAGATCGCTGTGACATTCTATTGATGCCTCAGTCCTTTTCCAATAGAACCTTTGATACGACTTTCGACAAGACATTCATATTTCACTATGACCTTCACCTGAATATGACTCCTATGCTGATATGTGTCTTTCAAACACGGGTCGGTGAAACATGACGCGTTCGGTGAAGCATTACACCAATGATCCTGACTCATGTTGATATGAACACTCCCATCGCCGAGATGATGAAACGGTTATGTTGATAACTGCCAGTGAATGAAATTCAGTCACCATGACATTAAAACATCTTGCTGATAGGCAACACAGATGTTTTTCTAGCAGAAGACACAACATGGATTGGGGAGAGCCTAATGAACTCATGCCAATAGGCACCAAAATGCAAAAGATTTGTGACTCAATGGATTCAATAGGCAACATGGGAAAAATATGAGCAAAATGATATGAAAATAAACCCCTACATTTATGAAAAGGATTCCAATGGAAACTTAAGGTTATGGAAAACATGTGAAAAAGATCAGAAATTTATAGTTCCAATAGTGGCTCCATCTGGGGATGAATGATAGTCAAATGATTGCAAGGATCCAGAATCTTTAGGTGAGCAGACCAGACCAAACACAAAATGAGCTAGTGAGTAGAATGGAAATGGAAATGAAGCATGAAGAAATGAATGAAAAATGAATGCAAGATGGAGGTGAATGCAAAATGGAAATGCACTGGAACCCTAAACTACTGTGCATGGAAAAGAAATTTAGAGAGGATACACAAGAGTTGTCCATGCACTGGCAACCCTCAATCCTCCGTGTTTCAATTTCACCTTTCCTGAGTTGTTACAATCTGAAACTCAAACCAAGCCTTCGCCTGTCAAACACTTGGTTTTGTGTTGAGTTCATCAAATTCTTCCTGAAGATAATCATGCAATCCTTCTTGTCACTGTTATTGCAAGTTCTTAGAGTATCATCATGCTTGGTTTGGCCCAAAATCCCTATACCATCCTGTAGTTCAAATTCTTCAACATCTTGGGACAAACCCCTGTTATTTTCAACATTCAAGATGCATGTAGATGAAATACAATATTCCTTATTATCTTTCTCACTGTTATGGATCATAAAGCATTCACTCAGTTGTATTAAAATTTCACAATCAAAGTGCCCCTCTTGAGAAACAAAAAATTCTGTCAAACCAACATTGTCTGAAACAAGAAAATCTAAAACCCTTTGCATTTCTTTGATACCCCTATGACTCAAACCTTCAATATTAAGCATATATGAACCAATCAAATCTGGAACATTATCATCCTTGGTATGTAGACAAATGTCTTCTCCACATGAGTTAGAAATTTCAAAAACACATACCTCATTCTGAACAGACGCATGCATTTGGCCAACCTCAAAAGTTTCACTATCAACTTGAGAAAGGCACTAAGAATCATATGAATCATTACACAAAAAAATTTCACTGTCAAAACAAATTCAAGTTGGATAAAGAACTTCAGGATCAGCTTCATGTGTATATCTCTAATAGTCAAGAGTCAGCAAATCTAAAATTTGCTCACAGCTGAGTAAACATGTTTCCACATTTTCATTATTACAGTCATACTCATCACTTTTGCCATCATCAAAAAGAGGCCTAAGATCAACTGAGAATGAAAAATTACCAGCACGGTCACTTGTTCCATAACTTGACACATCACTTTGTTTATCTAAAAATACCTTTTGCTCAACATCACGTGGATCTGAAAATACCTAAAATTCATTCTGGGGCAAACCTTTGCAAAAAATTATTTGATCCTCTTTTAAATCTTCATCATGCCATGGGCCTAAAAATTTTTGGAAACCATTCTCCAATTTACAACCCTCCTCTTCATCGCATGTATCGTTGTAGCTTTCAACTGTAGCTAGATGCATTGTAAATTCACTATCAACATTTCCCATTGCCTCTTCATCTTGATCCTCATAAGAGGTAAAAGGATCCCCTTGCTGCAGATCAAAATCCTCAAGTGTATCTTCAAAATATGAACACTCATTTGATCCCTCATAACACACACTACTCTCCCTGTCACAATCTGTCAAGCAAGAGAGATATCTTGTACCTTCATCATTATTATGCAGGCTATCACAAGAATCATACTAACTTGCACATACCTCATCATCTATTGGATGCATTGCTTGATCAATTCCTCTATACTCATTAGAAATACAACAATTGGAATCAACATTGGTAGTGTCCCCATACCCTTTCCTCTCCATGGCATCAATGAACTTATTAAAGTGATCACAAACTTGCTGTATTGATAATTCTGACCAATGAACTGAATTAGGCTCCCATACCTTTATGAATTGCTCAGTAAACATGGTCCTTGTAGGCCTATGGTGAGAAGGTAACTGTATACAAATTTCTCTCATTCTATTGTACAGAGAAGTGAAATCTTCTCCACCATGCCTCCTTATGTCAAGAAAAGCATCCCAAAGACTTTTGAAATATTCATCATCTCTAGATTGTTGGTTCTAATACATACCTTGTTGCAGATTCTGGCTAATATCTCCAAGTGAATTAGAATTGTGTTGCCCTTGACATTCATCACATTGAAATTCTTGATAACTGCCAATTGCATTTGACACTGATCACACTGGCATTCTTGATAATTTTCCAATCTTTGTCTAGACAGGATAAGCATTTTCTTTCTTTAATGGCTATGGAGGATAAGTGCTTTGTTGTGCATGATATGTATCGCCTCCATTGTAGAAACTTCCATTTGTAATACTAGGTGCTTGAGGGGCCCAATATCTTCTTGCATTTATATATTCATTATGGTCCAATTGTAGCCTTTTCCTCTACCATTCTTCTATTTCCTTTCTCTGAGACTCATACAGTGCTTTGACCTCCTCAAAAGTTAAAGATTCATAATCAACTTGAGGAGTGTCATGATCAATAGGTCTGCCTTGATTACCCTCCATTTTCAAATCATTGAGGATCTTTTTCCTATCATATTTGAACAAATGCAATGTTTCTTTTAGAGTCACCACCTACTTTTCCCAAAGTAGGAAAATGATTACTTTTGATCTTTTCCCCAGTGGAATCACCCCTTATGAATCTTCTCAAATTATAACCTTTTCTTTAATGACTCTATAATGTGGTCTTCAACCAATTTTTCTGATATGTTTCCCCAGTAGAGTAGCCAATTTGTTAGCTCTCAAAAACGTAGGCAAGGATACCTCAAGAGGTTGCCAATCTCTTGGTATGTTTTAGGGTAATAGAACAAGGTTTGAAATAATTAAACCTTCTACTCTTTAGGTGCTGCTAGACCTAGGCGGGTGTACCTATAACGGATGAAGTAGAGTTAACCTATGATCTTCCTTCCTACAACAATTTATCCACAATGGCATATGGAAGTGGACAAAATGGATCAAACTTGGAATAAATTGTATACTAAAATGAAGACTAAATCCTAATATGCTCAACTAACAGATGTTAAAAAATATGAATGAGACTGAATGATGTGAATGGTGAGACCAGTGCCTTATAGGGTATGTGGATTCAAGAGAAATCTGAGATAAGTACTTTGTTCTGGCAAGAATTCAAGATATTCAACATATGATTTGGTTTATAGCTTGTATAAACATGCAAGATTATAATTACCGAGCTCTTCTTAAATGATCCAATTGATATCTTCTAATTACTATGATCAACTTAGAGGATTTAATCTTTATTGGAAAGAACCAATTAATTGATCACACAGTTACAGCAAATGTGTATTGACAAACTGGAGGTAAACTTGTTACAACAATTCAAACAATCAGAGAACATCACAATTGGAGACAACTTCGATAACATTTTCAATAAACACGACCAACAACTGATACCAGAAACAATTGCAACACATCAAAAGACTTCCATTGATATCTCCATGATTTTACATATGCAACATAATCTCATTTTTTGCGGAACATTGTGTTCCTCTAAACTGTATCTATTCTATCCTACTGTTTTACCTACTACTTCATTTACAATTGAGAGTGATTATTTATACATCAGTATCTGAATAGGCACATCGTTTCATATTCCAATATCGGCAAACAATTGCAATTAGGAATTTTCATGTCGGCCACAGTGCATAAGACTTCATCAATCATTCGCTGTAACATCCCTGTGAGTATGCCGAAGGTAACAATATCGTTGATCATCCCTTTGGTCTTCTGTGCCTCGCCGTAACACATCCGAGTCATGAAGACATCATATCAAAAACCCCTAAAACCCCATTTGTCTCCCACATCTCGCTGTAGCATTCTGTTTGTCACAACGAAGCCATATAGTATTCTTTTATTCCCTTTCAGTTTCGTCTTCACATTCATTATAGCTCATCTGGGTCAGTGAGATATCACAAAGATTACAATACGTTTTGCCGATCTGTACTTCTTGTGCCTTCCATTTGCCTAGACCCAAGGAGCCTCTCACTGAAATGCACCTTGTTCTAACTCACTGTCACTATAACTTAATGGTGTTGGGAAGACCTTATAGAGAATCCACCTTGTTCCATCAAAATTTCCTTTATCTCTCGAGTCACCAAGACAACAGTAAACTCCTGCCGACAAAGTCACCCTGTGCTCCATCGGCGAGACCGGGCACCTCGCCAAGACATTTATTTTTCTTACTGACTGAAATAAGTCTTACCAATGAAGCCATTCATTGGCAAGATAATGAGCCTTTGAAGAGACTCATACTGATGCCAAAAGTTACACCGAACCCATTCCTTCATCTCATTCGCTGAGACTTATCCCGATGTGCTCTATCGGTGTAACACCCTGATTTCGCTAAAACTTTTGCCGAGGACCACCTCTCCATAGATCACCAAGACATTTTGGTTTTCTTACCAACTGATTCCACCTATCATTGATGACCCCCTTCACATCTTATTGGAAAGACACTACTCCGATATACTTTAGTCTCACTGATGTACATTCCTTGTCGCCAGTTGGTAAGACAATGCTCAATCACCAAGACCACTTGCTAAAAAACCTTTAGCTTGGCTGAAACATTTCAACATGCGCCAATCTGAGAGACAAAATGTTTTCACTATGACCTTACACTGATACTCATCGATTTGGCTGAAATGAATACTTGTGCACAATTGGTATGACATGTGGAGATCACTGTGACGTTATATCGATGCCTCAATCCTTTGCCGATAGAACCTTTGATACACCTTTCGACAAGACATTCATATTTTGCTATGACCTTCACCTAAATATGACTCATATGCTGATATGTGTCTTTCAAACATGGGTCGGTGAAACATGACGTGTTTGGTGAAGCATTACACCGATGATCCTGACTCATGCTGATATGAACACTCCCATTGTCGAGATGATGAAATTGTTATGCCGATAACTGCTAGTGAATGAAATTCAGTCACCATGACATTAAAGCATCTTGCCGATAGGAAACATGGGCATTTTGGTAGCAGAAGACACATGGATCAAGGAGAGCCTAGTGAACTCACGCTAATAGGCACCAGAATGTAAAAGATGCGTGACTCAATGGATTCGATGGGCAACATGGGAAAAATATAAGCAAAATGATATGAAAATAAAACCCTACATTTATGAAAAGGATTCCAATGGAAACTTAAGGTTATGGAAAACATGTGAAAAAGCTCAGAAATTTATAGTTCCAACATAGCCCTTGATGGGAAATTTTGCTCAATACAGGGGTGAAAGCGCTTTGAAGATAGGTGAAATCAATTACGCCCTTCTGTAAAAGGGGTGGAATTTCATCTGACCAGTCAAATTTCCAATCACAAAGGTGAACTTGATTAAGATTAATTTTATGAATGGTGATTCTAGACCTACACAAACATAAAGAACAAACACATTACTAGTCCATTATGCAAGTTAAATCATCATTCCCCATGAAATTCATTTGAAATATCAAGAACAAGAAATAAATCAAAAACATGAATAAAAACTATCTAATCTTGCTCAAAATAAACACACTCTTAATCCCATGGGGGAATTGGTGCCATTTTGATGTGGAAAATAACACTTTCTCAATCCCTTGCAAGCTTGATGATGGTTGATGAAGATCCTTGATGAAATTTGTAATAACTTAGCTATAGAACTATGAAACTTGATGAAAAATGGGTGAACAATGGATGAGAAAATTCAAAATCTCAAGATAATGACTTTGCATAAGTTGATAGATGAAAAGACCTAAGATTGTGGATCCAAAATCCAAATGAAAGTCTTCTATTTATAGAAGAGAATGATGGAGGAAGTGGAAAAATGGATGAATGTGGGATAAACACCAACCAATAGCATAATGGAATTTTCCAACATGTAAGTGGACAAAGGTGGAGCATATTTTGATGAATGTTCACATAAATGCTATTAGGTGGAATTTCAAAATTGATGAAATGACAAGTTGGAGGGAGAGAAGAAATGAAATTAATGCCACTTGGCTAAAGGAAAAGGACATGTAAGAGACTTAAATGCCTTGTTGGAAGGGGCAAGTCCTTTTGGAGGGACTTTTTGAATTTGAAGAATATTCCAACCTTGATACCTTTTTGAAAGTAAATAGAGATTTAATAAATTAGTTAAAATGATTTTCATGAGCAAGTGGAAAAAACTAGAGGATTTGATGGATTAGGATTAGGATTAATCATGATTTGATTAATTTAAAGGGAGATTAGCTTGATTTGACATTTTGATTTAGATCTTAGGATTTAAATAAATCAAGAATGAGAAGAATAATGATTTTAGATTTAATTAAATAAAGTTTGATTTATTTAATTAAAGAGGGATGATGTTAGATTAAATCAAATAAAGATTAATTTATTTAATTTAAATGAGATGACCTTAGAGATTAATTAAACAAAATTGATTTATTTAATTAAAAGGGAGATGATGACTCAATCAGATAAAATTGATCTATTTAATTAAGTTATGAAATGTGATTAATTTAATCAAATACATATTATTCGATTAAATGATTAGAAAAGTAGATGATTCAGGATGAATTGATGTTAGTAAAATCAGGATTAAGTGTATAAGATCAACTAGTATATTTTACATTTCTACATTTTTCCCCTCTTTGAAGCAATGTACCCATTGCGTTGGTTCAAAGAATAACCTTGTCATGATCAAAATTCAATTTTTATTTTATTTTTTCAGATGCCTCATTGCTGCCCCAACAACAAAATTATGCTGGTATACTGCCCCCTCAAGAGATTAGACAAAAATTTGGATTTTTTTGTGATCTTGCATAAAAAGGAGGACAAGTTGCCTGGTAGGTCTAGAAAGGCTCTAAGATGCAAAAACATGCAAAAATGATGCAAAACAACCGTCAACTAGGCGAAAGCGGGATTGGGGGTCAAAAACCCTAGTTAGACGGCTAAATAGGGTCAAAAAACCCTAATTTTCAAGCTTAAATAGGCCTCAAGGGGTCACCTCCAATTCATTTGCACACTTAGCCTTTAGAGATTTAGCATTTTTTTAGCTCTGATCCTCATGAAAAATGGCACAAAGACCACTTCCCTGACACATTTCTGAGCATGTTCGAGTCCACCAGAGGCTTCTAGGCACAGGACCACTGGTATGTCATCTTGTCCCAACTTTTAATTTTGATTTTTGAGCACATTTATTATGTTTTAGGGGGTCACAAATTCCGACATCACTATGTAGCGATGCTAAGAATGTTAAATTGGTGACACTAAAATTTAAAGAGCACTGTGTATGTGACCTATGATGCCACATTGCAATTTAGATGTTAGGGTCTATTAGCTCTCAAAAACGCAGGTGAAATGCCTCAAGAGGCTGCTAATCTCTTGGTATGGTTTAGGGTAATAGACAAGGTCAAATGAATTAAACCTTCTATTCTTTAGGTGTTGCTAATCCTAGGTGGGTGTACCTATCTGAATGAAGCATACTTTATGTGCTTATCTTTCTTGAAATGTTTTGTCCACAATGGCAGATGGAAGTGAACAAATGAAATCAAATTTGGTATAAATTATATACGAATTCTAAAACTGAAGCCCTCTATCTTTAGTTAATAGATGTAAAGGAAATAAATGAATTTAAATGGTGAGACTATAGAGACCAGTGCCTTATTGGGTATGCAGAGTCAAATGAAATCAAGATGAGCAACATTTCTTGGAAGAAACTCAAATTGTTTGGCATATGTTTTGTTTACAACTTGTATAAACATACAAGACAATGATTACTAAGCTCTTCTTAATGATCCAGATGAATTTCTCTGATTACTATGATCAACTAAAAGGATTTAATCTTTGCTTGAAATAACCAATTAATTAACCACATAGATACAACAAATGTGCACTGATAAACTGAATATAAACTTGTTATATCAATTTAAACAACCAGAAAGCATCAATCCTGGAGACAACTTAGCAATACTTTCAATAATTTCAACAGATAATTGACACCAGAAAAATGTAGCAACATCAACTGATTTTCATAAATACCTCCATTCTAATATCATGCAACCATAGTCTTTGATCTGATAATTTTATTCTACTGTATCCATCTCTAATCTACTTATTGTATCAAATATCTAATAGCTCATTGTGATGCCCATTCACAATCTGGAATGGATATTTATACACCGATATCAAAAAAACACATCATTTCAAAATATCATGTCAGCCAACTGCTGTATTCGAGCACTCACATGTCGGCCAACAGTGTTTGAGCTTTTGTCAATCATTAGGAAACATTCCTCATGACATCCCTATAGATATACTAAAGTCCAATGTCATATTGGAAAGAAATATCCATTTTTCCATCGCTGTAATGTTATGTCATCTCATCGACACATTAAGTCTCACCGATGCATGCTCCTTCATCTCATGTGTTTCGTTATGACCCTTCAAAGTTGGGGAGATGTCCTACAGACAAGTCTTTGTTTTACCGAGAGGTGCTTATGATACATTCCTGTCATCGAGACATATTAGTGTTCTCACCGAGATGTGTCCCTTTTGCTTCATTTTCCTTTGTCGTGGCTCTATGATGTCAGGGAGACCTCTCATAGATCATATTATGCCCCACTGATATGTGTTCTTTTATCTCTTGTGTGTCATTGTGACTTTATGATATCGGGGAGATGTCATATCAGCCACCTTGTGTCTTACCGAGACATACCCTGTGATACGTTTTTGGTTGTCAAGACATATTGATTCTCTCACTAAAAACCACTGATAGGATCCCTTCGCGCTTTGTCAGCAAGACTGGACGGGTTCGTTGAGAGTTCATTTTGATGCTTATGAGTCTTACCGAGATATACATCTTTATGTTTGTAGATCGGTAAGACAATTCAAACTCGCCAAGACCTTTCTTTGATGCACATGAGTCCTACCAAGATGTTCTTTTTTGTTGCCAGTCAGTGAGACAAAGTGATTTCGTTATGAGTTCACACCGAATACTATTTGTTTGGCCGAAGTGATCCTTCAATGTGTTGTTCAGTGAGACTCTTCCTGATAACTCTTTGATAAAAACCCTTTGTCGGAAAGACCCAATGAAGTCATTGAGACATTATTCTGAATATCTTTAATTTGTACCGATATAGCCTTTTGTGCACAAGTCGGTAAGACACCATGAATTCGCTGTGATGTTTCATCGATGCTTATTTCTCTTGCCGATATGTTCCTCCTATCGTGGGTCGGTAAGACATGATGTATTCAGTGAAACATTACCCCAATGACCTTTGGCTCTTGCCGATATATCTTTTGTTGTAGAGACAATGTGCGTGTCCTGCCGAATGGTGAATGCACATGACTTCTGATCACTATGACATCAAAGGAGTCATGCTGATAGACTGCAACAAACATATGTTAGTACATATGCATTATGGTTTGGGAAGACAGTGATATCCTCATGCCGATAGGAACTATAATGTGGAAAATGCATGACTTCATGGATGTCATGGGACAAATATAGGAAAAATGTGAGCAGAATGTTATGATGAAAGGCCTAGTGCATATGGTGATGATTATTTTGAAACTCAGGGGTATGGAAAACTTGTGAAATTATTCAGAATTTTATAGTTCCAATACTGGCTCCATCTAGGGATGAATGATTGCGAGATCATTGCAAGGATCCAGATCTTTGGGTGAGCAGACCAGACATAGAATGATGAACAGTGAGAAAAAATGGGATAAATGGCAATGGAAATGAATGCAAAATGGAGATGAACAAAACCCTAAACTACAGTGCATGCAAAAAAAATTTAGAGAGGATTATCAAGAGTTGTCCATGCACTGGCAACCCTTAATCCTCTATGTTTCTCAAGAGAAAAAATTCTTCAAGAATTGCCCATGAACAGGCAACTCCTGGTCTTCACCAGCCATATTCTATAGATAATATGAATCTTCACCTTTCTTTCCAACAACAACAAAATGTCTGAGCCACAAAGCTTCAAAATTTCCATGCTTGCCCTTCTCCTAACACCTTGTGTTCCACATCAGTACCAAATCACTTTGTTCAAATTTTCTATCCTTCACCTTTTTATGAAATAGATACTTCATCTGTGTCTGCAAATTCATGTTTTGGTTTTGGGAAACTGTCCTTATTTCATCAAGTTTAGCTAGTTGCTCCATTCTTTCCTCCATAGGTTCAAGAATATCCAAATCTTCCTGAAGGACAAATTTTTAGACTAGTAACAAATTCTACAAAGGCATCCTAACTTGTGCTCCATATACCAATTCAAATGGGGATTTTCCAATTTCCTTTTTCACAGTAATCCTGTTAGCCCACACAGCCAATATTAATTTTGAATCCCATGCTTTCTTGTTTTGACCTAACATCCTCCTTATAATATTCAAACGACTCTTATTGCTAGACTTTTCTTGACCATTGGCTTGTGGATGGTAAGGGGCTACATAAGAAATGGTAATGCCATATGTATCATAGAAGCTTCTAAATTCATCTAATTTGAAACACATCCCATTGTCAATGATTATCCTTAGTGGTGTGCCAAATCTGGTGATGATGTTATCCATTAGGAAATTTGTCACCACTTTACTTGTAGCCTATTTAGTTGGGATTGCTTCTACCCATTTGGTAAAATAATCAGTGGCCACTAAGATCCACTTGTGTCCTCCACCTGATTTTTCTTGTATCTCTCCAATGAAATAAATTCCCCATTGATGAAAAGGGGCATCAGCCTACAAGGGTCAAAGTGGCAAAGCTCCCTGATACTTCAGTTTTCTAGAGAACTTCTAGCAGGCTTCACATTTTCTTACATGTATAAAAGAATCATTAAAAACCCTAGGCCAGTAGTAACCTGCCCTGAGAATTTTATGTGCAATTGTCTTTGCAGAGTAATGTCCTCCACAAACTCCTTCATGCATTTCACTTAAGACCATCCCTATTCTTCCAAAATAGATCTCCATCCATGAAAACATATTTAGATGCCTGCAACTTCAAAGTTCTTTTTTGGCTGTCACTCAATCCCTTTGGACACTTCATGTACTTAAGGTAATGCATGATATTTGTATACCAAGGAGTATGCTCAATGCTCGCAATTGCAGTCCCTTCTTCTACATTACAAACTTGATTTGCTTCAATATTCAATTATGCCATTAACCTAGCCAAGCCTTGACCTCTCACTAGTTTATTAATCTATATCTCCATGTCAAACTCTTGGATTTTGTTAATCCATCTGCATCTTTTTCCTATTACTTTAGACTATGTCAGAATATCCTTGATAGCTGCATGAGGTACATAAGCAATCACCTTAGCTCTCACAAGTTATGGCCTGAAGGATTTTGTGGCTTTTACTAATGCAAATGCTTATTTTTCCATTATATCATGCTTTTTTCTGAATGGCTTAGCATCTAGCTTCAATGGTATTTAATGCTGAAACAAATCTTCCCTGTATGCTTTTAGATCTTCATAAGACCAAGCAAACACATGTTTATATTTTCTCAATAGCTCTATCATCATTCTTCTAATTGTAGGGCTTATCTTCTTCCCTATGTACACCTTTTTTGGTGCTATCTTAGTCCCCAAGTTAATCTCTTCAATATCTTCCCTTTTGAATGGTGTTTGCTTCATGAGGGACCGATCATTTCCATCATACACCCACTCCAATGCCACTAAGCCTTTAGGAAGCTTATTTGTTTTGAGTTGTAAGATCTCCTTTCCAAACACTGTTTGCTTCCCATCCACTTCCTCAACAAAAGCATTGAAGTCAATTTCCTAGGCTTCATATTGATCTATACAATGGAGGAATTTCAAAAGGTCAGTATCATCATTGAAGACCTGCCAACTATAAATTTTATCAAGAACAATAGGCCTTGTCTTGAACTCAATCTATGATACCCCAACCAATGTAATATCATCTCTTTCCAGCGCCACATTTGCTAAAAAATTAGCCATTATGTTCTTTGATCTATCAATCCAATCAATTGAGAAAGCATCAAACAACTCAATTATGTCCCATACAACATTCCTATATTGTTTCATTCTTTTGTGCTTTGCTACATACTTTGAATTAATTTGTGAAACAACCAACTCGGAATTTCCTAAAACAACTAGCAACTTGATTTTGTGTTTCACAGCTATATTCAGACTTGTCAACAATGCTTCATATTCTACCACATTTTTTGTACACTCAAATGCTAACATAAATGAATATTTAAATTTAATACCTTTAAGTGAAACAAATACAATCCCAACTCCATTACCTTCTTGGCTGCACACTCCATCAAAATACATCTTCCACACTTCATTGCAGTTTTGTGCCACATGTTTTTCAATTGGATCACTATTGGTTAATTCTCGCTAGGATGATTCTATCTTAAAACTTACAATATTGACATCACAAAAATAATTGATTTGATCTTGTGGTACACAGTCAATAATCTAATTCATTCTTGTTTCCTTGTATAGCTTACCTCCTAACCATTCACCAAATTTTTTGCATCAGATAGATCAAATTGAATATTTTGCACCAACAACTGCTGTCCACTATCTTGATAAAAGCGTCCCAAACTAAGAAGGGCTGTTAATTATCGTTATATCAATATTATAGACCACTTGAGGATAGGAATCTAACTTGACTTCAACATCTTTCATTATACCAACCATAAGAACAAGTCGGTTATCCATTGCATAGCATTTCCCTTCATGTGTATTGACCCACATGCCAAGCTGCTTCATCACTCCTACTAGCATAATATTTATGGTAGCACCATAGTCTATCATGTAGTTTCTCAACAATTTATTATTTATGAGTAATGTAGTGAAAAAAGGATCAATTTATGGGGGATTTGTTAATAAATCACTCAAGAAAACCTCTGGGATACTTACTTTCTCTTGCTTACTGGCCGCTTTAATAGCTACTTTATTTTTAGAATTCATATATTTTTCATTTCCACTTGTTATCAATTGAACAACTTTATCTCTATATTCCTTAATTTTCATCATCTCAAGTAGTGGAACAGACATTTTTACCTAAGATAACGCCTGAGTGAAGTCAAAAGAAGAGCCCTCCACCTTAAGAATTTCCTTCTTTTCTGACATTTCTCCTTTGTTTTCTTCATTCTCTCTTTAACTAGGCTAGTCAGGCTTTTGCATCTCTTTGTGTAATTCCTTCACTTCCTCCTTCTGGATAGGCTTCTGTTCACTTTTATCATGCTGTCTATTTTTTGGCTTCTTCACAGTTCCTTGTGTCACCTTTTGATCCTTCATAAAGATTCCCCTAGGGACACCTTCCTTCTCATTTACTATCCTATTTCTCAACTAGTACTTACTATTTTCTTCTTCAACTGTAGCAATAGTTTGTCTCTCTATCTCTTCCTCGGTGAGTCTCCTCATACTGCATTGAGTAGACACCTCAACAAAATGTGGCTTTGTATAATCTTCTTCAGAGCCAGAAAGGACCTGTTGTTCAACCATATGGACATTGTATCTTCTATTTGAAACATCATACTCATAACCCTCATCCTCTGAAGATGAGTACCTCTCCACGACATGGTGAAAGGTATTTGAAGTCAAATACACCATGTGATCTTCTCCATTGTTTCCCATCAATATTCCCTCTTCTTGCATTCTTTGGGCTACAACACAATAGTCTAGGAAATGTGGCTTATCACAAGCTTCACATAAATAATTGTTATTCACCATATAGGTTCCCTTCTGCCTCAATGGATCAGGAGTTTCTTTGTTTCTAGGCCTAGCTGTTACAGGTTTTCCATCCTTCTAGTCTGTATTATAAGGCATGTCATGCAACCTCAGCCTTTCATTTCTGTATGTATTCTCTTGTCTATACTGATAATTGTTGCTTTGTTGAAGAACCCTGGGATTGTCTCTTTTACTGATTATACCAGCAACCTTCCTGTTGTTTTCAATTGTCAGTGCTATCTTTTGAGCTTCAACTAAGTCTCTTGGGAACCTATTTCTCAGTTCATACCCTGTTTTAGGATGAAATTCATTCAAATAAACACTCAATGCTACATAATTTGGCAACCTTGATCCAAGAGGTATTTGTAGACACCTAAAAATGACCTAGGCTTGCAAGCTTCATTTTTACCACTTTCGTCCTAGCATAATTATGATATTTAATTATGTCCTTGGTCCACATTCGACTATTGATTAAATAATTCATAATTATTTAATTAATTCATGTCATTTATTCTTCATGATTATTAAATAAATAAATTTTAGTTATTTATTAATTACGTCATTAATTGGCTAAGTCTTCCCTTAATTAAATAAATTTCCTAATTTATTTAATTCCCCTTCGTCATATATGTCTTCTTAACTATTAAATAAATAAATTTTATTTATTTATTTAATACATCACTGATTGTCTTAATTAAATAATAAATTAGTCTTAGTTGCTTAATTAAATAATTAAATTTAATTATTTAATTGTCAATTTAATATTCCTCTCATTTTAAATAAATTAAATTATTTAAAATGTCATCTCAATCTTAACTGTCTGTCCGTTTTCATAAATAATCTGAAAAAGATTATTTATTATCTCATAAAATCTATAATTTGAATTATTTTAATTCAAATTAGTAAATAATCTTCCAAAAATCAAGCAATCGGGCAGATTCTTGATTTTCCAAATCTTATCTTCAGTCCAAATCTTATCTTCTAGATTTTTTGAATCTCGCAAATCAGGCAATCTTATCTTCTTCATTTTTTGAAAATCTTCATTTCTTTAATTAAATTTCCTCATTTATTCTCCACTGTCAATCTAATTATCAGAGACATTTTCTTGACCGTCTGATTAAGGAAGTTACCCTAACCCTAATTAGGGATTCTCAGGTTTAATCTTGACCTCTCATTTTAGGTTCTCATCATCAATTAATCTCGTCCGTCCATTCGAAATGACATTTTCTACAAAATGCCATTTTCCTCTCACTTTTCGATTACACACAGACACACTGACATTTTATACAGTTAGTCATTTGCATTCTTAGATTTATTATAGCATTTATTATAGTCATTTGATCAAGTTTTGGCATTTGTTTTAGGCATAGACATTGGCAATTATAGATATAGGCATAGGCATTTAGACATAGCAAATCCTTCAAGGCTTGTTGTAGGACTTAGACAATTTTTAGATTTTGCTCACACAACGAATCTGAGGGCCACATTATCCAGCAAGTAAGAAGGTATTATGAAAGGGAATCATGGAGGTATCAACAATCAGGTATAATTGTTCTTTCGTTTACTTCCTTTGTGTTTCGTAAGATCTTTGGGTTTCATTTATTATTTATTGTTTGTTGCTAACACTTCCTAATCTAAACCTAAAGAAATCCTCAGTTACATTGGTGAACCCGACTCCTTTTTTCTAGTTTTCCATATAGTTTTTTTTTGTGTTTTTTGCTATTTTGCAGGTACAGGTATGGAACAACGCAACTATTTTTTTTTAAAATATCATGACGCATTTGATGCGTCATGATGCATTTGCTGACAGAAGAGCCGCAATCGTCCTGACAAGGCACAACTGATGTTTAGAATGACTCATATGATCTATCGCACCACATACGAGGACCCAAACAATGCATTTGCTCTGTTGCACTGCATCTGACTAGTAAAATTTTTCTTTTAGTTTTGCGATTCTGATTTTTGGATTTTAGGGTTTTTCTGGTTTCTGGTTTTCTAGTCTTCTATTTTTCTTGTTTTTTTAATTCCTGCATGTTAGCTAGATTAGATTTTGTGTTACTAATCTTCACTTGTAGTGTGTGGTGATCCCCATTCGTGTGTCGAAGAACATTGCATAAACAAACTACTAATTCATTGTTTGCAGATTCGAATGTCGAAGAAGGAATAAACAAACATTGTGCTTGTTTTTCTTTCATAGATTAGCAAACATTTGATTTTGGTGCATATAAAAAGAACACATGTCTTCTTTTATTGATTATGTTTGCAGAATGGTAGGTGAGTATACTCTCACTTGGTGAAAACCTCATGATCAGAAAACCAGACCCATTCTTATTTGTTATTACCCTGACTTGGTATATCGGAGTATCCTCTCCCCTTGCACTTTCAGGCGATCTTGGGTGTAAGAGAAACGGTTACCAACTCTAGAAATTGGGCCTTCCTATGGATTTCATCACCCCAACATGACTCAAACTGGCAACAGAGCCAAGCTACCCCCAACCGGTATATAAATGTAAACCTTAAGGGAAATCCTAAGGTTGCGAGTGCGGATGTGTCATACGGACGAAGTTGTACTCCCTTAAACCCTGTTGAGCTTAACCTCTTCAGGCTGGAGTGCCACCTTAATGGTGATTAATCTCTTGCCCCATGTATGGCCACTCAAACGGGGGTCCCTAACTAAACACTCTTGTATAGAAAGCCAAAATCCTTCTATTTGCTAGCGCAACACCGGTTGGTGTGAAGGCATCCACACTTTCACAGTTTGTAGTAGAGGTGATCAGCTTGCCATGGGAGTTTCATAGGGGTTAGAAGCTTGGTTGGCCTAAGAAGAGAGTGCACTATAAGGGAGAGCCCGTGCAGCCAAGCTTCTGAATTCACATGCTACAGATATGCGGTTGGGGAAACCTGCGTGGAATCTAGCAAATATTGTCATGGCCTAACCTAGGATTGTGCTTATCTGATGTGTGTTTGGTTACTTTTAAAACACTATGTTTGTCAAGTGTTTTCTGGTTCTATCATAGTTCAAAACAAAACATTCACCAAACAGATCAGAATTTCCATCAAAACGACAAGAAAATCACTGTCAAATTAAACTGAGTCACATCTGTCAAACTGCAACCAATTTTCTACAACGCAACTGCTCTGTTAAGCTGCATATGATAAATCAAGTCACATTTGACAGTCCAAAAGATGCAATTGAAAAACTGAACCGCATTTGCTAAACTGTGATGCATTCACAGTTTGAAGCGACGCATCTGCCTGTCAAAAGTTAAAACTTCACATTCGAAACTTGAGGTCTTCAAATTGTTAACCATTTATCAACCATTGTTTCAGGGAGATTCTGTTAGAAACCAAACTTGAAATTACTCAAAGTCTTGACCATTAGTTTGCATTAGTCACCATAGGTTTCATCATCCTTCGTTCTTTTTCGTTGCATACATTAGGCTGTCCCTAGGTTCATATTTGCATACTTAGGATTAGGAAAATCTTAAGCACACTTTGCAAAGTCATTGTTTTCAAAATTAGGCCCTCTTGGACTAAGTTATCAAACTCCCTTTTAGTCATTGTCCTCTTTTGTGAGATTTCTTCCAACTCAAAAGTCTAGTTAGGAAGACTCACTAGTCATTTAGACCTTGTCAACTTGTCATTTCCAACAAATTCCTTTAGTAGTCAAAATCGAAAACAAAGTTTGAGCTTCGAAGTGCTTAGATAACCTTGTCCTAAATTGCATTATAAGTCTACACATTGCATATCCTATTCACAAAAATCCAAAAACATTAGTCATCCTAGTCGTCATTGCGAGCCTTAGATCTTGCATAGTATCATTATTATTAGTTGTCATTCCCTTTTAAGCAATCTCATTTCATGGTCAAAACTAGACTAAAAAAACAATAGAGACAAATGGAAAACTTTCGACAAGACCCCCCATTTACTGTCAACAATCCTCCACATGACCCAAACTGGACCTTTTATGATCCATTTTCCAATTTAGACAATCAACCTCCAATGACAACGTAATCCTCGCCAAACAGTCCATTCAAACAATTCTTGCAAAAACATGAAAATGGCCAACTACTTCAGGAAAACATAGAGGCATTAACACAAGACCCAGAGGCCTCTCAGCTTGCTGAAGCAATGGTCTGTTAGGACAAAGACAGATTCTTAGCTATGCTCTTGAGTGAAGGAGCTAAGTTACCACAAGGATTTGACGTTAACACGCTAAATTTGACACTTCATGACCCTAATGCGAACAATGCACATAACATGTCACATAGTGGTCAACTTCTAAATACTACGAGCAATACTTCCTTTAGGACCACAACGACAGTGCATACTACTCCCAATGTCCCAAACACCCCCAACATCCCCAACACCACAAATATCATGACATTCAATGCCACGATAGTAAATGCCATGGGGGCATCATCAAGTCACAACAATCCCCCCTTGACAACTTCATCTACTACCATGAACATAACTTCGACATATCCATCTAGTGGTATTTCACAAAATCCTTTGGGAGGAGCCACAGGACGTATCTTTATCCAAGGACAACAACAAAATGTTAACACCACAATACAGTCAAATGTCCTTGCCTCCTAAGGTACAAACACAAACGTTCCCCTTGTACAAAATCAGCAATTTACACAAGGTGGCCAAATAACACAACCCATGACATCATTGACACACTATAATAGTCATGGTCACAACATCCCCCAAATAACGACACACATGGTTGGGGGACACATCCCAACCTACTCATCTAACATTCATACTCATCAACATGCACCCAATCATAACTTCTAATACCAACATGTCAATCCGCACACGTCATACACACCACAACCATCCATACCGCCACAATACACCAATATTCACGCACAACAAATAGGAACACATGGTGTACCAGGCAATCCAACGTACGAAAACATAAACAACCCTGAGGTGGATGCCCTCAAAGCAAGAATGAGGGACATGGAGAAAACTATCCAAAACATTTACGTTTCAGGCAAGAAATCAGAAATATCATATGACCTAAATGTATACCCATTTGACACAAGCTTATACATGCCTCCATTTCCGCCGGGATACGTGTCACCCAACTTCACAAAATATAGAGGCAAGACAAATCCCATTGAACATGTTCGCGAATTTGCAACCAATTGTATGGACATCGCCTACGAACAAACATACATGATGAGAATTTTTTCCAAAAGTCTGGCGGGCCAAACCCTTGAATGGTTTTCAACTCAAAAGGATATCCAGACATGGGATGAGCTTAAACAAAAATTCATAAGAAATTACGCGTACAACATTGACATCACTAGCTTGTGCAATCCCACGCAAGAAGATTCGGGTGAGACATTTATCCCATTCTTTCAAAAATGGAGAAGCCTCGCTAGTCAATGTCACATTGACATCCCCGAAAGGGAAAAAGTTGTCATGTTTGTTCAAACACTTCTAGGGCCCCTAAAATTCGCATTGCAAATACATTGTTTCACAAACTTCACAGAATTTGTCGAAAAGGGTGTCCAGATTGAGAAAGCCCTTATTTCAAAGGGAGAACTAAGATATGGTTCCAGAAACACGAACATCAATCCACCCGATGACAAAAAAAATATTGGGTTAAAAATAAACACGTTACAAATGACGGTGTTGTTGATGCCAAAATTACAAACATTGTAGGTCTTGTATTGGCCCTGAAAGGGGTTCAACAACAAAACAGACCAACAACGACATTGACACCTCCTCCCAATACTTCTTCAAACAACCAAAACGGTCAAAACAATCAGGGACAATATTGTCAGATGAGACAATTTCCTAGGGGTCACACATACACCCATTTGGGTGAACCCATTGAAGAGGTCCTTAAGAAATGCATCCAACATGGGGTCATCATACTTCCGGAAATAAAACCATATGACCCAAGAAAATTCAAACTAGCATGGTGGAATGACAATGCACTTTGCGAATACCATCAAGCCAAAGGGAATACAACCTCTAACTGTCGACAATTGAAAAACATAATACAAGATCTTATCGAAAATCACACCATCAAAGTAGGTGGATCGCAATTCACCTCCAACTCAGATCATACTATCCACAAGAATCCACTGCAAGACCATGGTTCTCATAATGCTTCCACTTCAGGTTCACAGAACCAAGCTAACTTCACCCGAGCCAAGTACGATTATTCTAGTGGACCAATTATAAATAATGTCAGAACTGACGATGAGTACATCAATACCATTACAGTCAAGAGAGCACCCCAGTGTAATGCTACTACTCGAAGTGGCAAGGTCACTATAGCTAGTCCACCTCCCGCTAGACAAGCCAAAATCACTATACCGGGCCCATCTGCTAAGCAATCACAACTTGCTCTAGCTGCTAAATAGCCAAAGCCTGTCCCAACCACACAGTAGTGGAAACTCAAAAGTCAGTTCAACCTCATTGACCAGCTAGGAAAAACTCCCGTGCAAATATCTATCCTTGAGCTGCTTCGTATCTCTCCTGCGCACAAAGAAATCCTAGATAAAACTCTCTTAGAGTCGGCGGTCCCCAAGGACATTGATGTCAATCAGTTTGAAACTATGGTGGGATATCTCACTACGCCACACCACGTCACCTTCTTGGATCAAGATTACTCATCACATAAAACCAACCACAATGATGCATTACACATAGAAAATTTTGTCCACAAGCACAAAGTTAGACGGGTTTTAGTAGATGGCGGAGTAGGATTGAACATATGCTCCCTCAAATTGGTTAAGGCTCTGGGGTTCTCTGATGCATGTCTGGACCCAACGAAAAGTATAGTGATCAAAGCATACGATGATGAGGAACGTTCTTGATGGGGCGTTGTCTCTCTCCCTATCAGAGTGGGACCAGTCATTGTAGACACAACCTGCCAGGTCCTGGATTTGGAACTACCATATAACATCCTACTTGGCCATCCATGGATTCACGCCTTAAAAGCCGTTCCATCTACATACCACCAATGCCTCAAGTTTCCATTTGACGGCACATAAGTAACCATATACAGAGACCCCGACCCTTTCCAATATTGTACCAACTTAAGGGGTATCTCTGAAAACTGAGTACCTTTTAACCGAGAAGCACCTGGCTCCTCGTCATCCAAATATATCGACCCTTCCACACTCACGCCATCTTCCACATCCACTCCATCCACGTCTTCCGCCATACCACCACCTTCCACCAGCCCTAAGTCTAAATCAACTATCAAAATCCAAGACCTCGGCTGTGGAGAGTTCAAACTAAATACATCATACAGTATAACTACAATACCCACACCTCCAAAGATATATGGTCGGCCATGTTTTAGAATGGAACCTCAAGAAACCTTCAAAGTTCCACCGAATACGATTTTTATCAAGTGGGGAGACATGAGTGATGAAGACCTTGCTGACATCATAGGATGGATCTATAAGAATACAGTCACATTACCTTCATTACCAGTTCACAGATATGGAAAAAGGTTACAACATCATGAAGGCTAAAGGCTACGATGGTACTAGTGGCCTTGGAAAAAATAAAACTGGTCAAAAGGAACCCATAGAACCTTTTCAAATTCTGAAGTATCTTGGATTAGGGTTTGGATCATTCGACAATGACGATTGATGTACCTCGGGACTTTCAAATGAGCGAGTACATGCTTCTAATAGTGTTGAGACTTCTAGGGAAACCCTCACCAAAACAGACTCCCATGAGTGGGAATTTGGCTCAAAACGATCCCTAAGTGACTGTTGTCTTGATGATTTATTTGTTGAACCACGAGAACTGGCATCTGAATAACGATTTTGGAAAACATTCAAAATTGAATAGGCACCAAACAATCAAAGTCCTACTACCACTTCCCATGACACACAACAACCATCATCTGAACCCCCTTAGTCTAATCTATCCGAAGTGTCAGACGACATTGATAACTAGGGCTCTAAAACCTTCACTCCTTATTACGACAACGAATATGGCACTAGTGAAGGAGAATATTGGATAGAGTCTGATGTAGAGTTGGATGATGATAACCTCATCTACAACATCACATAGTTCATTTGCATGCTGTCCGCATCCTCACCCCAATTGACTAGCATTGACGATGGCATTTCTTTAGTTTACCTTGAACTAGTCGATTGGGACCAACAAGGACCGCCAGTTCTGGACACATTTTAGAATGATGAATCAATTTCCGAATTCATGGGATTATGAGAAGGCATACCCAGTGGGGACCACAAATCTAGATTTTCCATTGATTTAGATTGCACCGCATACTTCGGTGAGACTATTCAGTCCTCTAGTCGCAAAAGTGAAAATAAAGTAAAAAATGAAACATCTCTGGGTGAAAACTGAAAGACACCTCTTGATGATAAAATAGTAAAAATAAAGGATGTATCTATAGGTGAAAACCTCTTTGAGGCACCCAAAGATGGAGGACTGGACTTTCTCCCTGTGCAACAAGAGAGATCGGCTATGCTTATTGAGAACACAATAGAGGATAACATTTCAACTGCAGAAGACCCCAAGATGGTCCTATTTGCCGCATCATTGACTAATGAAGAGAAACCAAAATTTCATAAATTCTTTGCAGAACGAAAAATCAATTTTGCATGGTCCTATGCTAACATGCCAGGATTGGACCCAGAACTGGTTTTGCACCATCTGCCACTATTACCTAATGCTAAACCAGTCAAGCAGAAGCTGCGTAAAATGCATCCCCAAGTTTCCCTATTGGTCAAGGCCGAGTTAAAGAAATTGCTAGATGCCGGATTCATAAGGTCTATTGACTACGCTGAATGGATTTCTAATCTGTTCCCAGTCACAAAGCCAAATGGGTTGATCCGCGTATGTACAGATTTTTGAGACCTAAATAAAGCATGTCCAAAGGATGACTTTCCTTTGCCAAACATTGACATTATAGTGGACCTTATAGTAGGGCATGAGATTCTATCACTCATGGATGGTTTCTCTGGTTATAATCAAATCTGCATTGCTCTTGAGGATCAGCACAAAATGGCATTTACTTGCCCATGGGGTACATACTGTTGGAACATCATGCCCTTCAGCCTCAAAAATGCAAGTGCTACATATCAAAGGGCTATGACCATGATCTTCCATGACATGATGCACAATATAATGGAAGATTATGTAGACTCGACCTGTTGGCCAAATCAGCAACTAGGAAAGATCATTTGAAGGTACTCGACATAATTTTCAAGAGACTTAAAGAGTACAAAGTTCGGCTAAATCCTAAGAAGTGTGTTTTTGGGGTCACATCAGGAAAACTATTGGGATACATAGTTTCCCAAAGAGGCATAGAGGTCGATCTGGAAAAGGTCATAGAAATCATAGACATGCCTCCGCTTAGAGGGATCAGTGAACTCAAAACTCTGCAAGGCAGAGTACAATGTATTCATCATTTCATAGCCCAATTGGTAGATAAGTGTCACCCATTCCAGTATCTATTGCGCAAAGGTGTTCCCTTTGTATGGATAGATAAATGTTAAAAGGCCTTCCAGCAAATAAAAGATTACCTACTATCAACACCAGTCCTCATGCCACCCATTCATGGAAATCCATTAATTCTATACATCTCGACTACTAGTTCAACACTGGGGGCATTACTGGCCAAAAATGATCATGAAGGAAAAGAAAGAGCAATCTATTACATCAGCTGCACACTAATAGGTTATGAGTTGAACTACACATACATTGAACATGCATGCCTCGCTGTTGTTTTTGCATCCCAAAAACTAAGACACTATATGCTCAGTCATCAGACACAATTGGTCGCCAAGATTGATCCACTGAAATATCTACTAAGTCGGGCGGCATTAATAGGACGGTTGGCAAAATGGGTCATGATCCTAAGTGAGTATGACATACAATATGTTAAGCACAAGGCAATAAAAGGGCAAGTAATAGCAGATCAACTAGCAGATGCACCAATTCAAGTCACTCATCCATTAGTAACTGATTATCTTGATGAGTCCATTTTTCATGTAGAAATGGTAGCACCATGGAAGCTATATTTTGATGGGTCTCATACTGGTCATGGCTCAGGCGCTGGAATCTTGTTTATTACACCACAGGGGGATTCAATTCCTAAATCATTCAGGATCACTTTCCCTTGTACAAATAACATTGCCGAATATGAAGCACTAGTCACAGGTCTCAAGTTGGCAATCAAATGGAAAATTTAGACATTGCTTGTATTTGGGGATTCCCAGCTCGTGATCAACCAAGTGAATGATGACTATGAAACAAAAGATGAGAAGTTGCTTCCCTACAAGAGGATGGTGGACAGTTTCCTAACATACTTTCAGTCAATTTCTTTTGAACAAATTCCCAGGGCACAGAATAAGGCAGCTAACGCAATGGCTACTATTAGTTCTCTCTTGGACATCCCTAAAAATGTGTCACAATTTGAGTTCTTAGTAGAACAGCTTTTGATACTGGCATATGATATCCCAGAATCAGAAATGGTTTGCAAACTTGTTGGTCCCAACTCTCCTTGGTATTAGGAAATTTACGACTACTTAAAATCTCAAACCCTTTCACCAAACCTGTCCAATAACCAAAGGAAGTCCTTCATTAGAAAATCTACAAGGTATGCCATTGTTAGTGACACCCTATACCACCGTAGTTTTGATGATACCCTCCTTAGATGTCTTGATACCGATGAAGCATGTACGACCTTATGAGAAGTGCACGACGGTATATGTGGATCTCATTCGAGTGGTCCTACTTTGGCTAAGAAACTAACGAGACTTGGGTATTATTGGCTGACCATGGAAAAGGATGCAATTGACTATGTGAGGACTTGTCGCAAATGTCAAATACATAGTGACTTGGTCCATGCTCCGGCACAGGAACTCCAGCCGATCACTTCTCCTTGGCCCTTCACTCAATGGGGACTCAACCTCATGGGTAAGATTCATCCAACCTCATCCAACGGCCACAAATTCATTATTACCGCCACTAAGTATTTCACAAGGTGGATTGAAGCCATCCCATTGACGTATATTACCGGCAAACAAATATCAAAGTTCATCCTTAACTACATCATTTGCCGGTATGGCCTTCCACATTCCATCATCACTGACAACAAATGTCCGTTCAAAAACTAAGATGTACATGAGTTATGTGAGCGATTCCATATCCAACACCACTTTTCATCTCCATACTACCCTCAAGGAAATGACCAAGCTGAGGCATCGAATAAAACCATTGTCAATATTCTAAAAAAGACTATCAATGACGCTGGCCACGACTGGCACATACAACTTAACCCTACTTTGTGGGCTTACCGAACTAGCATTCGTACACCTATAGGAGCTACCCCATTTTCCCTAGTCTTTGGCACTGAAGCCATCTTACCCATTGAGGTCAAAATTCCTTCGCTACGAGTCTCCTTGAAGGGTCTAACTAATGAAGAGGAGTATCGACATTCACGTTTGCGTGAGCTGGAAATGCTGGAAGAAAGAAGACAAAACTCACTAAATCATCTCCAAGCATACTAGAACCGTCTTTGTCGTAGCTACAATAAAAAGGTTATGGTCAGAAAGTTTGACATTGGCGACCTAGTTCTCATGCAGAACCCCAAGAACCAAGCAGACAGAGAAAAGCCAAGAAAATTTGAACCAAACTGGCTGGGTCCATACATTATCATATCTTCTTTTGGTTCTGGAGCTTATCAATTGGCAACTCTAGATGGGGAACAATTGATAGAGTCCATCAACAGTTTACACCTCTAAAAGTTCTATGCATAGCATCAGAGGGTGGAGCTGAAAGCCATAAAATACAAAAAAATTAAAAAATGATAAAAATTGTCACCTTGATGAAAACCTGGCAAACAGGCATCTTGGTGACACCAAAAAAATCAAAAAGTCAAGAAAATAGTAAAGAGAAAAATGATTCGTTTAAAAGTGAAAACCTGGCAAACAGGCACTTTGGACAAGTACCATGGCAAAAACCTGGCAAACAGGCGCCATGTGTAATCAATCATTGCTCTACCACCTACTGTCACTTTGTTTAACTTGGCCTAGGATGAAAGGTATTTTCGCCATTATTATGCAAATTGCCACCACATACTACCCTACCTATCATAGTAGATAAATGATTGACATCAAGTCCTGACGACTGTCCATCTAGCAAGTCAACAGCATCCCGTCCTTATTCTTTGCAAATGGCTAAGTCTTAGACCTGACTGGAGGCAAAATGTTTATCATGCAACTACAGTGGATGTCACATATGATCACAAAAACAGTGTAAAAAGTCCTAAAAAAAGACAAAAACATCATAAAAAGTGGTGCAATAAGATTTATGGATTTGATTATGTTTTAGTTTTTCACATCAAGATTTCTGGATCATGTAGTATGATTCGAAACGTTGATGTGAAAAACTAAAACACAATCAAATCCAGAAATCTTATTGCACCACTTGATGGATTGTGGAACCTTGATATCTTTTTAATCATAAAAATTCCTGAAAAAAGACAAAAACATTGGCAAAAAGTCCTGAAAAAAGATAAAAACATTATAAAAAGTCCTGAAAAAAGACAAAAACATTGCAAAATGTCCTGAAAAAAGACAAAAACATTAGCAGAAAGTCCTAAAAAAAGACAAAAACATCACAAAATGTCCTGAAAAAAGACCTAAAAATCATAAAACGTCTTGAACAAAACCATAACAAATCATTAGACCACTTGATGAACACAAACACAATGTCATCTCTTGTCAAAGTCAATCAAGTCAATCGGTTCATATCAATGTCGAACTACGTTGTGTCTGCGTATTTGCTACGTAGGCAAGACTCACATTTTGAGTCCCCGAGACATTAGGTCAGTCCTTTTAGGTTTGTCAAAATAAATCATGGGGCAATCTTTGTTCATCAAGACAAAGTCATTGGTCGTGTCAAACTACGAGGTCTCTGAGTGTATGACGTAGGCAAGGCCATCTATCGATGAGCCCCTGAGGCCGCACTAGGTCAGTCCATTAGGATTAATGGCACTACACTGGCACACACGTTAAAAGTCTTCAATCATGTTCCACATGGGAAAACTCCTGAACCAAAGTAAAACAATCATTTATTCAGCATGGCAATCTCATCAGCACATCACTCATATCTTCAAGGCAATATCAACATATAGTCAAACACAAGTCAAATTTGGTCAAAGAAAATCAAATCATCATAAACTGGTCAAACTGTCAAAATTTGGTTACTCTTCAGATGAGTCCTTCTGAACGATAACCTCTATCATTTACGCCTTAGGATGTGTCCTTCCTAGGCGTCGTCATCATCATTTCAACATTTTGAGTGATCCTCTTGACATCTAAAGATCACTCTTCCTGACATAAGTATTCTTCAGATGTGTCCTTCTGAAGAACCAACTCTATCATTTATGCCTTATGATGTGTCCTTCCTAGGCATCGTCATTATTTTGAGGGACCCCTTACGACCATTAGGGATCAAATCCTCTTGACATCGGCATTATTCAGGATGTGTCCTTCCTGAATTCACCAAGTCTCGACATTTTTCAAGGTCATCAAAACTTTAAACATATTGACATCTTGGCATCAGAACAATGGATATCCAAACACACTTGGAAAACACTTGACAATTGTCTTTTGATCTTTTATCATGTTATTAGTTTTTCAGCGAGATTCCACTAAGCAGGATTTAGAGAAGCAACGACGTAGCATGACAATTGACATGCATGACTACTAGCTTCTCAGCGAGGTCCTAATTCTAGGATTTAGAAAAGCAATGACATATCATGGTAGGGATTCTATTTTTGTATTTTGGCAATCATGTCACTAGTTTCTCAAGGATGTCCTAGAAACAAGATTTAGAGAAGCAATGACATTTCATGATTTGTCCTTGTCTTTTTCTGCTTGTGGTTGATTATGACAAAAATATTGGGGCAATCACGCTCTTAGTATGAGTCATGATAATCCTTGTTTGTGACTGTTTGTCTTACGTAATGGTATGACCTTGCACACCTTGATCTATGTCATATCATGGTGTTTGTTGGCCATTACAATAGTTTTCCCAATGATGATTAAGAGCAATAAATATTAAAAGTCCTACAGTAAAGTTTTGAAGGATTTAGTCTAGGAATTAACATGCATTTTCGTAGGTCTCATGTCTTCTCCTCTTTGGTTTGATCATCTTCTCTCATCAATCTCGTCATCTTTTGTCGTCCATCCTGCGATGATATCCTGTGACATCCAAAAATATAAGTGCATATATAATCATATACATTACATTATGTCCATACATTACATCATCCATGGAATTAAATCATATACATAATCACAAGCATTGCATTAACATAATCATCGACATTGCATCTTTTACATAAATACATCATGCACATCATTAACATAATCATATAAATAAGCATTGCATCATCATGGCATCAAAATCACAAATAGGCATCATATCACATACATGATACATCACAAATCATACATCATACATAAAGCAAAGAGCATTGCATAGCACATGAAGGCCGCATCAAAACTGCATCATCATATACTATCATCTCAAAAAGGTACAATGTCACAAGATAAAGTCATGGAGTATCCCAAACATGGAGCTTGCAGGCTCAAATAATATACATAGTGTGTCATAATACAAAATGCCCCTAGGGTAGACTCTCATCATCCCCTTGAGGCAAAGAATGTGGCGGCTGAAGCTCTATCACTGTCTCTGAAGCAATAGGTGGACCTATCGCAACCTCTTCCTGTGCCACTTTTAGAATTGAGAAGGCAGGTGTCATCTCAACAATATAGAACACCTGTGAAGTCACTGCTACTGGACTCTAAGAAGTAGAGGGATCAACCACTGGTGGCTGTACCTGTCCTGACCTCTGCACTGAACCAGTCAACCCATGACTGTGTCCTGAATGGTGGCTTGGAGTGTGCCTACAGGAATGATGGGACCTATGCCCTAAAGTGTGCCCTATCAAGGTAGACCCTCCGACACTAGTATGGCTCCTCGTACCACTGCCACTGCCTAACCTGTGTCCACTGCTTGTCCTCGACTGTGACCGGGACAAGGTAGGATCCTATCGCTCTAGTGGCATTGCTTGCTCATATAGGGTCCTGTACTACCCTAATCTGGTGCTCACCCTTGCAAGCTCACGAGCCATGTCTCCCATAGGCCCTGTGCATAATGCTGCAAACTCTGTACACCACTAGGCTACATCCTGCTGGCAGATCATCGCCTGATCTTGCTCTACCCGGGCTACCTCTAGGGCTGACTGTAATGACCTGACCTATGCCAAGCTAGCATCCAATCTCTGCTGAAGGTCTAACACTCTCTGATCTACTATGGCATCTGGCGGTAACCCTGAAGTGGATGGTATCTCCTCCTCTCCCTCCACCATCTACCATCAGAGGAGTCTTTGGGCCTCTATGGCATCATCCTCCTCGTCATCATCATTGGCCTCTGTCTCCTCCTGCCCTGCCACCTACACCTCCTCCTCCTACCTCGCCACCTCCACCTCCTCCTCCTGCCCTCCCACCTCCACCTCCTACTCCTGCCCTCCCACCTCCACCTCTTATTCCTGCCCTCCCACCTCTAGCTCCTCCTAACCTCCCACATCAATCTCCTCCTCCTGTCCCCCCATCGCCCTCTCCTCCACCTATCTCTCCTCACCCTCACCCTCCTCACCAACCTCAGGGATAGCATCTAGTGCTACCCTGCCCATGTGCTGTGGCACCCTACGACCCTGTCTCTGGCCGTCTCACCTCTGCCTTTGGCCGTCTCCGCTATCATCCCCACCTCTGGCTCCACCTCTGCCACCATCCCCACCTCTGCCTTCGTCTCTGCCCCTGCCTCCGTCCCCGCCATCATCCCCACCCCTCCCTCCATCTCCGCCCCTGCCTCTGCCTCCCCCTCTGCCTCCATCTCTGCCTCTGCCACCTCGCCTGGCTCGTGGCACCCACGGAATAACTGACCGCCTGTCCACTGGTGCTGGCCCATCTGGATCCATCAAAGGCACTAGCCTGCATGTCTGCCACCATAAATCATAAGCTGCAGTAGTACTAGGATCCGCTGCTCCTCCCCTCCAACCCCAGGCCTGGGCCACTAGCCCGTCTATCTGCTGCTTTGCGAATGCCACTGGGATAGCTGGCCCCCATGCATACTCCTTGGATGAGCAAGCATACTCTGTTGTCCCTACGGGAACATCCTGCTGCTCTCCAAATTGTCTTAAAACACGCTGCGATAGGTACATCTTAATAATCAGGGATGTCCGTACTATCCTGCCAATAAGATACCTATACTGTTTGCAAAAACTAAGGTGCTCGGCCTCATTATCCCATGCCGCATAGTCTCTGTATGGCCTCTAGATAAACATCGCCATGGTGTCGATCTTATGCTGTCACCACCCTGTCTCGCCCATATGGGTCTATTGTAGTGCATCGACATAGTAATAAGCGTAGGGCATACCATCAGCTAGCTGTGGTCTCTGAATGGGAGGACAAAAGATGGCAATGTGCTCCCACGCCCAGATCATCATCAAAGTGGTCCCATAGGAGATACTCTCTCCTCTCCTGTATGCGACGTCATGAAGCTGATGGTAAAGCATCCCTAGAAAATAGGGACCCCAAGCATAAACTATCCTATCCCATCTCATGCCAACCAGGATGTCCCCCCAACCAATCAGAAATCCATATCCTCGCCGGTCAAGAATCAAGATACCGGCAATCATAGTCGCTAAGAATGCATTGAAGCACCCGTAATGCTCTGTCATGAACTCCCATTAGATCTCATAGCCCTGAATGCCCAGTCCAACACCTTAATCTTGATAATAGGCATGGAAGGTCTGCTCGCCATGTCACAGATCATAGATGATCCGCTCCCCTCAAATAGGTACTCGGAGAATCCGATAGACATCCTCCAACGTAATGGTGGCCTCACCTGTTAGCAGGTGGAAGGAACAGGTCTCAGAATGCCACCGCTCACACAACGCCATCAGCAGACCCCTGTTCACCTGAATTGCGGGCATGAACGTAACATAGAATAAACCTAGTCGCATCAATCGCCGCCACTCTCACAGGCCCAACTGATCGGCGAACTGAAAGGTGGTCGGTCTACTCTCCCAAGTATAAATAGGGGCAAGCTGCCTCTGCAAAAAGATGAACAATGCATCAGTAATTTTTGGACAACTGTCAGCATCATGAAAAACATCTAAGGTCATGCAAACATCAAAGCAAATCCTAGTCAAGATACAGGCAATTGCGTCTCAAATAGGCAATTGCGTCACGAAAAGTCAATTGCATCATTCAAAACATCAAATGTGTCGCAACATGTCAATTGCATCACATTATTATAGTTGCGTCAAGAAATTTTGTGTTTGCATCGCAAATTCGCGAATGCGGCATGACTTGGCAATTGCGACATTCAAAACAGCGACTGCGTCGCAAAATGACGATTGTGGCATTCCGGTGGTCAAATGCGACTCGATAAGTCACTTGCATCGCACGAATTGTCAAGTGCGGTGCAAACCACCGGTGCAACCTATTTTGTCTTGTCACTTGCGTCGCGACGCATCAAATGCGTCAAACGCGCGGGAAGTTGCGGCATACGCGAACGCATATGTGTCACGGCGCAGACATTGACTATCCTAAAAAGTTAAAAATGGCACACAAAATGATAAAATGACAAAGTTAAGGGTACATACCGCTGGCTCTGAGCCCTCTGGCCATCTGAAGGTCCTCACGATCTCCCCGTGGTGCTCTGACACTGGAATAACCATCCTCATTGCTACACCTTTTGCTCTGAGCTCTCAAATTTTGCAAGGTAAATAGTAAAAGTGAATTGACTTTAACCCCTTTGTCAACTTATTTATAACGTCAAAATGAAATTTTTCAAACAAGGTCAATACTGGAGGCTCATTTGAACACCTTTGACTCCCTCGTTAGTTGCTTTAAACACGTTCAAATCCGAAACTGACTACGCCATTATTTTTCTGGTCATCAAATTGATTTATTGGGACCCTTTGCAAATTTTTCAGTCGCCGACCCAAAAATTTGAAAATTTCTCGAGGGGGCAATGATACTCCATACCTTTACTAGGGCATGACTTTGACTTATTTTTCTTTGTCACAATGCGACAAGCAAAATTATGACAAAGAGGGGCAAAATGTAGACACCTAAAAATGACCTAGGCCTGCAAGCTTCATTTTTACCACTTTCGTCCTAGCATAATTATGATATTTAATTATGTCCTTGGTCCACATTTGACTATTGATTAAATAATTCATAATTATTTAATTAATTCATGTCATTTATTCTTCATGATTATTAAATAAATAAATTTCATTTATTTATTAAATACGTCATTAATTGGCTAAGTCTTCCCTTAATTAAATAAATTTCCTAATTTATTTAATTCCCCTTCATCATATATGTCTTCCTGACTATTAAATAAATAAATTTTATTTATTTATTTAATACGTCACTGATTGTCTTAATTAAATAAATTGATTAATTTATTTAATTAATTAGTCTTAGTTGCTTAATTAAATAATTAAATTTAATTATTTAATTGTCAATTTAATATTCCTCTCATTTTAAATAAATTAAATTATTTAAAATGTCATCTCAATCTTAACTGTCAGTCTGTTTTGATAAATAATTTGAAAAAGATTATTTATTATCTTATAAAATCTATAATTTGAATTATTTTAATTCAAATTAGTAAATAATCTTCCAAAAATCAAGCAATCGGGTAGATTCATGATTTTCCAAATCTTATCTTCAATCCAAACCTTATCTTCTGGATTTTTCTAATCTCGCAAATCAGGCAATCTTATCTTCTTCATTTTTTGAAAATCTTTATTTCTTTAATTAAATTTCCTCATTTGGCTGTTTATAGTGATTCCCTATCTGATGGTGAGGAAACAATGGTGGATCAGAAGGCCTTGCACTATGATTACCCTATTTATGAGGTGGTACATACTTCGAGGGAAAATGAGTTGTCTGAGCAGTAATTTGGGCTTTCAACAATTTAGCTTTCAGTTCTTCTATCTCCTTCTCTTGTAATTCCAATCATTCTTTTACTTCTTCAGGAATTGAAAGTTCATAGTTTCCTTTAGAAAATTCATGATCAATAAACTCATTTTGGTTACCCTCCATTCTTTGTTCACATTCCAATTGATATTTGAGTCCTTTTGCTTCAAGTCTAGCATCAAACTCAGCCTATTTTTGAGGATCGAGAAAAGGGAAATAATTTCTTGGATCTTCTGGGGTACAAAGCTCAACGCTTGAATTGTCTCTCCATGTATCATAACGATCATATGTTTCACAATGTGCTCTTGATTCTTTGTCTTTATCTGTTATGCACATGTCCTCACTTATCCTTTTTCCCTTATCAACCTTGTCATCTTTGTGTGTCCACTTACTGCTGCTAGCAGGAGCTCTAGTATGACCTCCCCTGTATTGAGATCTTCTTCCATTCATGTTTGAACAGATGCAATGTTTCTGTCAGAGTCGCCACTCACTTTTTGTTTCAAAAGTGAGAAAGTATTTGATATTTCTTATTCCCAGCAGAGTCTATACAAGGTTTCTGACTCTATGATTAAGGCCTTGATTATGAATTTACTCCCTAGTAGAGTCACCACTTTGTTATCTCTCAAAAACGTAGATGGAATGCCTCAATAGGCTACCAATCTCTTGGTACGCTTTAGGGTAACAGACAAGGTCAAATGAATTAAACCTTCTACTCTTTAGGTGTTGCTAAACCTACGTAGGTGTACCTATCTGAATGAAGTGGACTTTATGTGCTTATCTTTCTTGAATTTTTTTGTCCACAATGGTAGATGGAAATGAACAAATGAAATCAAATTTGGTATAAATTGTATACGAATTCTAAAACTAAAGCCCTATATGTTCAGTTAACAGATGTAAAGGAAATGAATGAATTTAAATGGTGAGACTGTAGAGACCAGTGCCTTATTGGGTATGCAGAGTCAAATGAAATCAAGATGACCAACATTTCCTAGTAGAAACTCAATTTTTTTGGCATATGTTTAGTTTACAGCTTGTATAAACATGCAAGACAGTGATTACTAAGCTCTTCTTAATGATCCAGATGAATTTCCCTGATTACTATGATGAACTAAAAGGATTTAATCTTTGCTTGAAATAACCAATCAATTAACCACATAGATACAACAAATGTGCACTAATAAACTGAATATAAACTTGTTATATCAATTTAAATAATCAGAAAGCATCAATCTTGGAGATAGCTTAGCAATACTTTCAATAATTTCAATAGACAATTGACACTAGAAAAATGCAGCAACATCAACTGATTTTCATAAATACCTCCATTCTGAAATCATGCAACCATAGTCTCTGATCTACAAATTTTATTCTACTATATCCATCTCTAATCTACTTATTGTATCAAATATCTAATAGCTCATTGTGATGCCCATTCATAATCTGGAATGGATATTTATACACCAGTATCAGAAAAACACATCACTTAAAAATCTCATGTCAACCAACCACTGTATTCAGGCACTCACATGTCAGCCAACAGTGTTTAGTCTTTTGTTAATCAATAGCAAACATTCGCCATGACATCCCTGTAGTTATACCAAAGTCTAAAGTCATATCAACATGAACTATCCATTTGTCCATCGTTGTAATGCTATGTCATCTCATCGACACATTAAGTCTCACTGATGCATGTTCCTTCATCTCATGTGTTTCGTTGTGACCCTTCAAAGTCAAGGAGATGTCCCACAAACAAGTCTTTGTTTTATCGAGAGGTGCTTATGATACATTCTTGTCACTGAGACATATTAGTGTTCTCACCAAGATGTGTCCCTTTTGCTTCATTCGCCTTCGCCGTGGCTCTATGATGTTGGGGAGACCTCTCATAGATCATATTATGCCCCATCGATATGTGTTCTTTTATCTCTTGTGTGTCACTGTGACTTTATGATATCAGGGTGATGTCATATCAACCACCTTGTGTCTTACCAAGACATACCTTGTGATTCCTTTTTGGTCATTGAAACATATTGATTCTCTCACCAAAAACCACTGATAGAATCCCTTCGCACTTTGTCAATGAGACTGGATGGGTTCATTGAGACTTCATTATGATGCTTATGAGTCTTACCGAGATATATATATATATATATATATATATATATATATATATATATATATATATATATATATTTATGTTTGTTGGTTGGTAAGACAATTCAAAATCACCAAAACCTTTCTTCGATGCACATGAGTCCTATCGAGATGTTCTTTTTTGTTGCTGGTCGGTGAGACAATCTGATTTCATTATGACTTCACACCAAATACTATTTGTTTGGCCGAAGTGATCCTTCAATGTGTTGTTCAGTGAGACTCTTCCTCATAACTCTTTGATAAAAACCCTTTGTCGGCAAGAGCCAACAAAGTCGTTGAGACATTATTCTGAATATCTTTTACTCTTACCGATATAAACTTTTGTGCACAAGTCAGTAAGACACCATGAATTCACTGCGATGTTTCATCGATGCTTATTTCTCTCATTGATATGTTCCTCCTATTGTGGGTCGGTAAGACATGATGTATTCAGTGAAACATTACCCCAATGACCTTTGGCTCTTGAAAATATATCTTCTATCACAAAGAAAATGTGTGTCCTGCCGAATGGTGAATGCACATGACTTCTGATCGTTGTGGCATCAAAGGAGTCATGCCGATAGATTGTAACTAACATATGTTAGCATAGATGCATGATGGGTCGAGAAGACAATGATATCCTCATGCTAATAGGAACTATAATGTGAAAAATGCATGACTTCATGGATGTCATGGGAAAAATATAGGCAAAATGTGAGCAAAATGTTATGATGAAAGGCCCAGTGCATATGGTGATGATTATTTTGAAACTTAGGGGTATGAAAAAATTGTGAAATTATTCAGAATTTTACAGTTCCAACAGGGTCAAACTCCAAATGGTGAGGCATATGTGAATAGTGTCGCCGCATTTTAGTTGTCATTAGGGTTTTAGGTCAAATAGGCTCACAGTCAAACTATGATTACATGACGCAGTTTAGACATTTAGGACCTCCAATGGTGTAGTTTGGAGCTTCCAAACAATGACACCTTTGCAAATAGTATTTCCTTTTCTATTTTAGGACCAAAAACTTCAAATGAGATTAAATTTTTTTATGAAACTTGACGCTGTGGGTTCATGGCTGCAAGAGGACATGGTGGTTGTACATTCACGAGAGCGCTGACCCTCGGTGCTAAGCAGATTGATGATATTGCATGAATTGCTTTAGGAGTACCTTAGCACCATTGGTTTATGGTACACTGCATAAGTGCCTCCCATTTGGACCCACCTCGACATGATGACAACCCTAGTAGAGAGGTGGCACAATGAGATGTCATTATTTCACCTTCCCACTGGTGAGGTGACCATTACCTTGGAGGATGTTTAGAAGATTTTTTTGCTGTCGATCCATTGTGAGAGGGTGATCTATGATACTGTCACATGCACAAATTCCTTTTACGAGATTATGGAGATAGATAAAATCATGTTTCATGAGGGACAAATTGATCTTGACTACTACAAAGGTCGAGTGGTGACATTCTGATTGATCATGGTAGCCATCATTAGTGGACTCATGGCTCTGGATCGGTGGGGAAGATATGTCAATCCTAGATGGGGTCTAGCCTGCAAGAGGATGCTCTTTGGGAGGCATTACTTTATGTGGGTACTAGTGATGTTGGCCTCACTTTACCATGATTTACATGCATTTTTCTATTGCTAAAGTAGATCCATCAGTATAGGGGTCACACTTCTACACATCTAGGCCTAGGAGCACATTGTTGTGCTATGTCTAAGGGTTATAGTTGTTGATATTGAGCTAGATGACCCAGTTGTCTAGAGATAGAGGGGTGGCCTTTCATTCTCACATACAAGACAACATGGTATCCCTCACTGGTGAAGGGTGCTTGATGAGATGACCAATTTCATATGGAGGCCCTATCTTGAGATTTCAGGCTAGTACGATGATGCACAATAGCTTTTATATGCCTAATAGGACAAGTTGATGCATGGGAGGGAGCATACCATGGTTGAGCGCTACCTACCAGATTGGGTAGCCAGATAGTTTGGAGATATTTAGGACAGGCCTGACAATTAGTATGTGGACATTTTTGTGAGGACCACTAGAGAGACCATGTGGGGTCAAAAGATCCCACCAGAGGATGTGGTTGATTCCTTTAGAAAATTGGTGGTGAGGCCTTGGGATTATGATCAAGGGCTGACAGATGCAGGGACCATGTAGGCATATGACAATTGGTTTAGGTCTCTACTCTAATTGACCACACTAGGAGCAACTTCAGCATGATGTAGACCCTGAGGCAGGTCAGCTAGATGGGTACATGTTAGATAGGGACTAGGGGGAGATGGGGGAGGTGGACCACCTCTGTGATAGCTAGAGAAATAGCTTGAGTGACACAAGGATCAGAGGGATTCCCATAGATATGGGCATCAAAATTAGCCCAGGGATGGTCACCAAGACTAGGACAAGCAACAAGGCCCACTGAGAGATGGGCATCAAGACCAACCACCACCATAGCTAGACCCAAGGGATGGCTAGATTTTGTAGTTGTAGGCTCAAATATAGGTGATTACTATAGAGAGGGATCAGGTGAGATAGCAGGTCCAAGCCCTAACAATAGAGTGAGATCAGGCCATTTAGTAGTTGTAGGCTGTAGAGCTACAGGCAGTGCAGGAGATGGGTTGATGACAAGAGCTTGAGAGTATGGCCACATCCTCCTCTAGGACCATAGTGTCTATGTAGGCATACTAAGATGCCATTAGAGAGGGTGAGTACTATTGGGTGCATTATTATCAGGCAGTGCCCTGAGCAGCTCGAGTTTCAGATTTTTCATAGTAGACTAGATACAAGCCTCCAGAGGATCATGGGTAGAGGTAGATTGGTGAGGGGAGTAGCTAGCAGGGGTAGCTTCATTTTTTGATTAGGGACACCATTATTTTTTGAGAGCCATGCACTCCATTTTTGATAGCCCCTGTTAGAAACCAAGATCATATTTGCAAACCGAAAAGACCTTCCATAGAAGAGAAAATCGGAAAAAATAGAGAGGTTGCAAAAGGATGTGCAACATAATATTATTTGAGAATTCAATAATTACAAGATAAATATTTTCTTTATAAAAGCAAGATGCATAACCCTAATCTTCTCTTGAGCAACAAGATAGCTCAAAAGATAAAGATAAGATCCTAAAACTTAGGAATTAAATATGCCTAAGTAAACTTATGCAAATGTGAAATTAAACATTAATTACACCAACACCCCCCATAAGTGTAACTTAGGGAGAGAAGCAAAATTATTATGAAAATATGAGTCCTGACAACAAGGCCTGATTAGGTACTCATGTACAAATGCAAAGATGAGGTAGAGAGGGAAAAACCAGTGGGACAAAACCCCCTAGAATGACATGACTGCTGCAAAGAAGCACTGGAAGAACACTATGGAGTAACACTGGAACTACAATATGACAAACAAGGAAAAATACTTCTATCTACAACTGAAACCAAAACTAGAATCATGATAATGTGACAGCAGACCCGATGCCACGGAACACTCGAAAACCAACAAACTGGAACAACCCTAGAATCTGTGAAGCAACAGTAGATGAGACGATGACAAAATCTAGAAACCGTGTATCTTGATGTTGATGCCAAACTATGAATAAAAATATTCCATGGGAAGGAGTACCAAAAATAGACTCTAGAACATTCACCATAAAAACATGGCCCTCAAATTGAGAAAGATCTAAACCAATACGGATCAAGAACCATAAAATCTCAACTGAAGTGGGAACCAAAGAATCCAATATGTGTCAAGCAAGACAAAAATATGGCCAAAAGAAACTAAGAAACTAGATATCCCATGCGAGTTGCCATCAAAACAATATGAATATGGAGATCAAAGTGAAAACTACACTCTAATCAGATTTATTATGCAAGAAACCCCCCTGAATGGAACTTTATCATAGTTCATTTATTACAATAACCCAATGATTGTAAAAGGAGAGCATACAAAAATTCATAGACAAAAAATATAAATTGATGTTAGATCTATGTAGAGGATAGAATCAGCTTTCCGATGCTGCAAAAATGATGAAAAAAGGAACACTGAGTCAAAAGATATGCCCTCCGAAGTGAAATCTGAACATCTGACTTCAACTGAAAAAATATCCCATCAAATAACAAAATATCTAAAAAAAAACTGCACCATCAAAAAATTGGGCTCACCAGCTTTCTAGCGATATCTCGTTTCAAAAAATCCTCCTCCAGGATCAAAACTTATGGTAAAATGAAAAAAGGCCTATATGGGGGCAATTCAAGGATGGCACAGGCTAAATGGGCACAAATTTCTAGCACCTTTTGACTTGGCTGGCGGTCCCCCATGTGACCTCATCCTTCGACAGGGCAAAAAAAGAGCTTGCCACCAGTGGTGGCGGTGGGGCTGAGAGCCGGTGGCAGCCTGGGTGGTGCCACCCACATGGGCGTAGCCCCCGGTCGGTAATAGAACTGACGCTTAGGAAGCTGGGCCCAAGAGGGGCCAGAGGCGGGAGATAGCCGGCACTAGTGGACAGGTCGGTGGTGGAAACTGGTGAGGACTTTTCTGGAGAAAAAAGGATGCCGGTAGAGGTGCCAAAAAAGGCCAAAAATGGTGGGTTGGAGAAATAAGGGTGGCCAGTGGAGAAGTAAGGGCCGACAGTTGTAGGGTACGGCCTTGCAAATAATAAAATCTCCGCACACAAAAAATTTGTATTTTTTTTTTAAAAACAACCACCCAATGCCATAAAAAATATTATGAAGCCCGAAAATTTGCAGAATCATAAAAAATGAATATATAATTTTTTATTTTGTGAACAAATAATTGTACCTTGTACCTGGCGGGTCGTACGACCTGCTGGGTAAATTTCTTTTGCGTCGCAAATAGCTGATGTTGAAATAGGGTGAGTTATATATAATTTTTCATCTCTCAGATGCTCTAGATTTGATGGCAAGGTCTGATCTGCCTAAAAATGCAGCAGAAGCTTTGCAACTCCCAGATCTCACAGATCTTCAAACCCTCTTAACTTTGGCATAAAATGTCAGATTTAGGAAAAAAAAAAGTCAATCTTGACTTTTTCGATAGCCTTAGACTCAAAAATGAGCTCAGATTTCCTCCAACATGCACTGAAAGCAACCATGCAAGAACACCCAAATAGAGAGACAAACTCAAGGTATGAAACCCTCGAGGAATCCCGAATGGCTCTGTAATGAATCTCTCTAGAAATCTGAGAAGGGGTTGCAAATCAAGGCTCTGATACCATGTTAGAAACCAAGATCAGATTTTCAAACTGTAAAGACCTTCCACAGAAGAGAAAATAAAAAAAATCAGAAAGGTTGCAAAAGATGTGCAACATTAATTATTCGAGAATTCAATAATTACAAGATAAAGATTTGCTTTATAAAAGCAAGATGCATAACCCTAATCTTATCTTGAGCAACAAGATAGCTCAAAAGATAAAGATAAGATCCTAAAACTTAGGAATTAAATATGCCTAAGTAAACTTATTCAAATGTGTAATTAAATATTAATTACACTAACAGCCCCATGGGCATTTGTACACTTCAATTGATACACAAATTTGATCCTAATTCTTTGTACCATGACAGTTGCATTTTTTATGATGTATGATATGATATGGCCAATTCAAGATGTGATGTGTCCTATTCTATTTATGCATAATGGATGGATGTATTTAATTTTCTATATACAATGCTTTATATGTGATGCAATGACATAATGTGACTCTATTTAATGTGATTCATGTATGATTCTATATTATGTGATGTGATGTAGTGATTATGCAGATGTTTATGGATGGATGCATTTCTTTTTCAGTATCTTTCTATGCACTTTTTATGATGATGTATGGATGATGCACATGTTATGTAGACACTTAACCTAGGCCTGCATGCTTCATTTTTACCACTTTTGTCCTAGCATAATTATGATATTTAATTATGTCCTTGGTCCGCATTTGACTATTGATTAAGTAATTTATAATTGTTTAATTAATTCATGTCTTTGTATTCTTCATGATTATTAAATAAATAAATGTTATTTATTTATTAAATACGTCATTAATTGTCTAAGTCTTCCCTTAATTAAGTATTTAGAGAAGCAATGACATTTCATGATTTGTCCTTATCTTTTTCTGCTTGTAGTTGATTATGATAAAAAGACTAGGACAATCACGCTCTTATTATGAGTCACGATCATCCTTGTCTATGACTGTTTGTCTTATGTAATGGTACGAACTTGCACACCTTGATCTATGTCATATCATGGTGTTTGTTCGTCATTACAATAGTTTGCCCAATGATGATTAAAAGCAATAAATATTAAATTCCTATAGTAAAGCGTTGAAGGATTTGGTCTAGGAATTAACATGCATCTCCGTCAGTCTCGTGTCTTCTCCTCTTTGGTCTGGTCATCTTCTCTCATCAGTCTCAGCGCCTTCTCTTGTCCATCTCATGATGATATCCTATGACATCCAAAAAATAAGTGCATACATGATCATATAAACATTGCAGTAGGTCCATACATACATCATCCATGGCATTATATCATATACATAATCACAAACATTGCATTAACATAATCATCAACATTACATTATGCACATCATTATCATCATCATCTCATAATTATAAGCATTGCATCATCATGGCATCAAAAGCACAAATAGGCATCATAAGACATCATACATATCATAATGCATTAAAACATCACATAACACATGGAGGGCACATCAAAACTGCATCATCATATACTATCATCTCAAAAAGGTACAATGTCACAGGATAAAGTCAGAGGATATCCCAAAAAAAAATGGAGCTCACAGGCTCAATAATCTATACATAGTGTGTCATAATAACAAAATGCCCCTAGGGTAGACTCTCATCGCCCCCTCGTGGTGAAGAGTGTGGCGGCGACAACTCTGAACCTAGCACTGAAATGGTAGGTGGACCTGTAGTGGCCTCTGTCTGTAATACCAGTGGAACTAAGAATGATGTCACTAATGCCAGACTCTGAGAGGTGGACGGCTCTATCATTGGTGGTTGTCCCTGTACTAATCTCTGCATTGAACCAACCGACCCATGGCTATGACTCGGGGTGTGCCAACATGAGTGATGTGACTTGTGCCCTAAGGTGTGTCCTATCGAGGTAGATCCTCTAACATTGGAGTGACTCCTACTACCACTAGCACTGCCTGATCTGTGGCCATTGCCTGTCCTCAACTGTGACCAAGACAAAGTAGGATCCTGTCGCTCCAGTTGCACTGCCTGCTCATACAGTGTCTTGTACTACCCCAATCTCATGCTTACCCTAGAAAGCTGATGAGCCATGTCCCCTATGGGCCCTGTACATAAAGCTGTGAACTATGTGCAACCACTGAGCCACGTCCTGCTGACGGATCACTGTCTGATCTCGCTCTACCTACACAACCTCTAGCTCTGCCAGTAGGGATCTGACCTGTGCGAGGCTATCATCTAGTCTCTACTGTAGGTCGGCCACCCTCTGATCTATCATAGCATCCTGAGGCAATCCTGAGGTGGATGGAATCTCCTTCTCTCCCTCCACCATCTGCCATCTGAGGAGTCTCTTAGCCTCATCCATAGCATCATCCTCATCATCATCGCCGGCCACATCCTCTACAATGTCTGCCTCCTCCTCCTATCCTACCACCTTCGCCTCCTCCTCTTGTCCTCCCACCTCCACCTCCTGACCTCCTATATCCACCTCTACCTCTTGTCCTCCCACCTCCTCCTCCTGTCCTCCTACATCCACCTCCGCCTCCTATCCTCCCACCTCCTCCTCCCGTCTCTCCTCACCCTCTCCCTCCTCACCAACCTTAGGGATAGCCTCTAATGCTACCCTTGCCACATGCTACCGCACCCTCTGGCCTTGTCTCTAACTGTCTCATCTCTGCCTCTGGCCGTCTCCACCATCATCTCCCCCTGCCTCCGTCTCCACCATCATCTCCACCCCTACCTTCGTCTCTACCATCATCTCCCCCTGCCTCCATCTCTGCCTCCGTCTCCATCCCAGCCCCCATCTCTACCCCTGCCTCCATCCCTCCCCCAACCTCTACCTCTGTCCCAGCCTCTGCCTAATTGTCTAGCCCTCGGCACATGAGGGATTGCTGACCACTTATCCACAGGTGTTGGCCAGTCAGGATCTGTCAATGGCAGTGGTCTGTGTGCCTGCCACCAGAGATCATAATCTGCTATGGTCCCCAGATTGGCTGCTCCTCCCCTCCATCCCCATGCCCGGGCTCCTAGCCCATCAATCTGTTGCTCGGTGAAGGCCACTGTGATGGCTGGTCCCCAAGCATACTCCCTGGAAGAATGGGAATACTCGGCTGTCCCTGTATGTACACCCTGCTAATCTCTGAACTATCTAAGGACACGCTGTGGTAGGTACATCTCAATGATAAGTGACGTCTACACTATCCTGCCAATCAGGTACCTATACTATCTGTAGAGGCTAAGATGCTCGTCCTCATCATCCCACGCCTCACAGTCTCTGTATGGCCTCTAAATAAATGTCACCATGGTGTCGATCCTATGCCGCCACTAACTGGTCTCACCCATCTATGTCTACTATAGTGCACCCGCGTAGTAATAGGCATAGGGCATACCCTCAGCCAACTGTGGTCTCTCAATGGGAGGACAAAATATGGCAATATGCTCCCAAGCCCAGATCATCATCAATGTACTCGCACAAGAGATGCTCTCTCCTCTCCTATAGGCAACATCATGTAACTGATAGTAAAGTGTCCCAAGCAAACAGGGACCCCAAGCATAAATGGTCCTATCATGCCTCATGACAACCAAGACGTCTCCCCAACCAATAGGAAATCCATGTCCCTGGCAGTCAGGAATCAAGATCCCCCCAATCAGAGTCGCAAGGAATGCATCAAAGTGACCATAGTGCTCGGCCATGAACTCCCACCTGATCTTGTAACCCTGGATGCCCAATCCTGCACCCCAATATTGATAGTAGGCTTGGAATGTCTGCTCGCCATGACGAGGGTCATAGATGATCCGCTCCCCTCGAATCAGCACTCAAAGAATCCTGTAGACATCCTCCAAGGTAATTGTGGTCTCACCTATTGGTAGGTGGAATGAACAAGTCTCTGAATGTCACCACTCGCACAACGCAGACAGTAATCCCTTGTTCACCCAAATGGCGGGTATATAGGCAGCATAGAATAAGCCTAGTCACATCAATCGTTGCTGCACTCGTAGGCCCAACTGATTGGAAAACTGAAATGTGGTCGGTTTGCTCTCTCTCATGTAGATAGGGGCAAGCTGCCTTTGCAAAAAGGAAAAAAATATATTAGTACTTTTTGGACAACTATTAGCATCATCAAAAGCATTAAGGATTTCACAAATATCACATTTGGTCTCGGTAAAAGAAACAAATCAAATGCGTTGCATTAAGGAAGTTGCCTCACAAATAATCAATTGCGTCTCTAAAATCTTCAAATGCGTCACAAAATGATAGTTGCATCGCTTGATTTCCCAAATATGTCGCAATATGGAAATTGCGTCACGAATTCAGTCAGTTGCGACTCAAAAGAGTGAATGCGTCACTTAAATGTGCAATTGCGGCACAATATGACAACTGCGGCATTCAGACATTCAATTACGACATGATAAGCCAAATGCGTTTCAAAATTTGTCAAATGTGGTGCTCCCACCGCTCTACCCTATTTTGTCTTTGCACTTGCATCGCGACGCATCAAATGTGTCAAACGTGTAGACGATTGTGGCTTATGCGAACGCAGTTGCGTCGCGGCACAAATATTGTTTGCCCTAAAAAGCTAAATATGGCACAAAAAATGAGAAATTGACAAAATGGGACAAGGGTACATACTGCTGGCTCTAAGCCCTCTGGCTGCCTGAATGTCCGCACGATCTCCCTGCGATGCTCTGACACTAGAATCACCATCGTCGCTGCTATGCCTTTCGCTCTGAGCTCTCAAATTTTGCAAGGTAAATAGTGAAAATGAATTGACTTTTACCCCTTTGTCAACCTATTTATAAGGTCAAAGTGACATTTTCTCAGGTGAGTTACTACTAGAAGCTCATTTGACCACGTTTGACTACCCCGTTGATTGTCTTAAACATGTCAGAATCTGAAACCGACTACGTCGTTGCTTTTCTAGTCATTCAATTGACTTATCGGGACCCTTTCCAAATTTTTCTGCTGCCAACTCAAAATTTGAAAAATTTCCCGAGGGGACATTAATACCCTTTACCTTCATTGGGGCACGACTTTGACTTATTTTCTTTGTCACAACATGACAAGCAACATTATGACAAAGAGGGGCAAAATGTAGACACTTAAAAATGACCTAGGCCTGCAAGCTTCATTTTTACCACTTTCATCCTAGCATAATTATGATATTTAATTATTTCCTTGGTCCACATTCGACTATTGATTAAGTAATTTATAATTGTTTAATTAATTCATGCCTTTGTATTCTTCATGATTATTAAATAAATAAATTTTATTTATTTATTAAATACGTCATTAATTGTCTAAGTCTTCCCTTAATTAAATAAATTTCTTAATTTATTTAATTACCCTTCGTCATATATTTCTTCTTTATTATTAAATAATTTATTTATTTATTTATTTAATATGTTGCTAATCCTCATAATTAAATGGATTGATTAATTTATTTAATTAATTAATCTTATCTGCTAAATTAAATAATTATCTTTAATTATTTAATTGACAAAATTAATATTCCTTTCATTTTAAAGAAATTAATTATTTAAAATGTCATCATAATCTTAACTGACAGTTCACTTTGATAAATAATTGGAAAATCAATTATTTACTATCTCATAAAATCTATGGTTTGAATTAATTTAATTCAAATTGGGAACTAATCTTCCAAAAATTAAGTAATTGGGCAGATTCTTGATTTTCCAAATTTGATCTCTAGTCCAACTCTTATCTTCTTGATTTTTCGAATCTCACAAATTAGGTAGTCTTTATCTTCTTGATTTTCAAAAATCTTTATTTTCTAATTAATTTATCTCATTTATTCTCCACCATCGATCCGATTATTTGAGACATTATTCTGACCGTTCAATTAAGGATTTTTCCCTAACCCTGATTAGGGATTCCCAGATTTAATCTGGACCTCTCATTTTGGGTCTTTCTTAGAATTCAATCTCATCTATCCACTCAAAATTGTGTTTTCTATAAAAGACAATTTTTCTCATAATTTCGGGATCCGACAACTTCATTTTTAATATAGGCATTATAGTCATTTGGCATTGGTAGTCATTATTTCATTTTAGCATTTTGTCATAGACATAGGCACAATTTTTATAAATCCTTCAACATTTTTATAGGGCTTTTGACATTATTATAGGTTGCTCATTTGAAATTTGAGGGCCTCATTCGTTTGCTGCAAACTAGGTGTAACAAAGGCGAACCATGGAAGATGAAGATTTTTGGTAATATTGTTCCTTTTATTTTCATTATATTTCCTTTGTGCTTTGTTATTACATTGGATTTTGATGTTATGATCTTATAAGCTAACAATCTAATTTTCCATTGATTACATGTTATGATATGCAAATGATTTAAAATGCTTAGACTAACAGATCTATATTATGCACCTAATGGATAATGATGATAAAATGTATGTGATGTAATGACATACTCTTTTTTCTTTTTCAATACTTTTTTTCAACATGTATGGATGACATGATGATGCACATGATATGATGTTATGATGCTTTTATTATGATACCAATGTGATGATGTAAATGGATAATATAATGATGCTCATGTGATTATGCAAATGGATAATATGATGATGTATACATGGATGACATGATGATGCTTATGTTATGATGTTATGATGCATAGATGATTCCTATGTGATCATCCAATGGATGTTTTGTATATGATATGATTTAATAATGCCTATGTGATGATACTTTTATGTTTATGCAATGAATTCCAGTGAATGATATGAAGAATAACCAATATATATTATGCAATGATGAAATGTAATGCATGTGAGATGATGAATGTTTCCCACATGATATGATATGATATGCATTATGTTGATGGTTTGGTGGATGCAGGATGGATGCATTAGTGATGTTTTTTGATTAACTATCATGGTACTATCTTAGCGTGGAAAGAAGACAGAAGAAATAAGAGAATCTAACAAGTCAAATTTTATTAGAGATGATGATGATGATGATGATTTGGTTACCAGGAATTGGGACTTTAAAAGGGCCATTTACCTTATGTTTGATAACACACCTAGGCACAATGCATCAAGGAATAAAGAACCAGGATGGCGTTTCACCTAGTGTGATGTACTTTGACTCGATAATCAGATAGGAGTATTCATGTTCACAACTAACATACAAAATATTATTTAAAATGTAGTTTAGATATTCCAAACATCTTAGACCAAAACATAGAAAGGTGAGCCTTCCTATGTGGTCAACAAGACACCTAAAACATCCTCCCTACACCCAAACAAAGTACACATTACCAAGGCTATATTACAAGAGTATCCAACAAGCACAATAGATAAAAAGAAAATGATCATTGCCCCATTCCTTTCTCTCAAAATCCCTTCAAGTTTGTACACTATCGAGAGGTCATTAGAATGAGTGCAAATAAGATAAGTCAAAAGACAAAGATAAAGTAAACAGACAATCTAATGTTCTTCATACTACTAGCCAAGACTAAACTACAGTGATGCCTAATGTTGATGTCCATTGTATGAAGGATGCATCCTAGGACATGATGTTACGAGATGATGATGAGATTTGATTGGATGATTAGCTATTGAAATGAAAAGTTGACCAACTTGTTTACTTACTAACCTAGACTTGAGACCCTGATGATTGAGTTTTCACTTTTAACCTGCTAGACTCATTTCCAACTATTTCAGCAAAGGTTGAGGGTGATGATTGATTTATTATGAGTGAGAATTTATTGTGGGTGAAAGCAAGATGGGAATGGATGGATTTTTTTAAATATTTGGATGTTTTTGAAATATTTTGAGGCTATTTTTGGTATTTTTGAGATTTTACAAATGTTTTGATTTTCAAAATTTCTAATATTTTTGTGTTTTCTAAGATTTTGACCAAGAGACTAACCCAAAGACCTATCCTAGGGGTGTCAAGAATTGATCAATAGATTATCCTTGCCTACATTATATGTGTAGAGACCACATAGTTCAACTAACATGGACTTGATTATTAATGAGATAGGAACAAATGGATTGCTAGTTTATTATGACAGACTCCTAAAGGACTCACCTAAGTGTCTCGGGGGAAGATCAAAGATCAACCTTGCCTATGTTCAGAGCTCAGAGACCTATAGTTTGACAAGATGACTCTGTTTTTGAATTTTTGACTAAATTTTGACCTATTTTTGGATGTTGATATGTTTTGAATGTTTTTGGATTTTCTGATGTTTTCATATTTTTTGATTTTTTGATTTTTTGGATTTTTGGATCATTTTGGATTTTTGGATTTTTTGATGTTTTTATATTTTTTGATTTAGGGAAGACTTTAAGAATATACACGAATCCGATCCAATGAGAACATGCCCCCAACATGATGCAATAGACTACTCTAATATAAGCAAGAAAAACTAACCTTAAGAATGGGCCAAGTAGTACTAGGAGGGATCATGACATGAACAAAGGACCAAGCTATGATGTAGATGTAGATGGGTGATGGATGGAGATATGGGATACGGTGGATGATGGATGGGTGGATGGATGATGCAAAACAAGCCATGAAGACCCTAGTGGATGGAAGGTGATTATTAACACAAGGTGCTGTTTACCAGGTTTTCACCAAGGTACTTTCCCAAAGCACCACCAGAGTGGTTTTCACTAGAGGATAATTTTTTTCTTTACTATTTTCAATCCTTTTTCTTTTTTTTTTCGATTTTCGTGTTTTTTTTAAAATTTTGTTTGTCATCACCAAGATGACTATTTGCCAGGTTTTCATCAGGGTGACCATTTTTTAAGGACATTTTCTCTTTTTTTTTTTGTATTTTCTAGTTTTACACCCTACAAGATTAGGCATAAAACTTTTTGAGATGAGAGCTATTCATGGGCTCCTATAGAGGTTCCCCTTCAGGTGTTGATAGTTGATATGCCCCTAACTTGTAGCTTGCTGTGATGATGAAGGGTCCCAACCAATTGGGTTCAAACTTTCCCTTGTTATCTAGATTTGGAACATTCTTCTTGTTCTCCTTTAGTACAAGCTCTCCGACATGGAAAATTTGAGTCTTGATCTTCTTGTTGTAGCTCTGTTTGAGTCAATTTTGGTAGACATGCAAATGATTTAAGGCATCCATACACTGCTCATCCAGTAGTTCCAACTCATTCAGTCGAGATATCTGGTATTCTTCATCTATGATGAGATTCTACAATGATATTCTCAAGGATGAGAGCTCGATCTCAATAGGGAGTATGGATTTTAATTTGTAGATGAGGGAGAATGGGGTGGCACATGTTGGTGTGAAGATGCTTGTTTAATAGGCCCATAAGGTAGGATTCAACTACAAATGATAGTCATGACTGGCATCATTGACTATTTTCTTGAGGATTTTTAGGATGGTTTTATTTGTAGCCTTAGCTTGGCCATTTCCTTGGGGATAGTACAGAGTGGAAAAGCAATGTTGGATTTTGAACTTTTGGCATAGGTCACGAACATGCTGATTTTTGAAAGGTGTTGCATTATCTAAGATAATGGCTTGAGGGACACCTTAGCAGCATATTAAGTAGTTCAGTATGAACTTGGATATCTAATTTCTAGTAATGTAGGTCATGGGGATGGCTTCCTCCCACTTCATGAAAGACTCAGTGGTGGTGATGATGAACTTATGTCCACTAGATGAAGTGGGGATGATTTTTCCAATGAGATCGAGCCCCTATTGAGAAAAGGGCCAAGGTGTAACAATTGGGTGGAGCTCTTGAGCTAGTGCATGGATGAGATCCCCATCCTATGAACATTGCAAACACATTTTTACATAATCATGAGCTTCCATTTCCATTGTAGGCCAATAGTACCCAGTCCTCATCAATTTCTTAGTCAATGTCATACTCTTGAATGTGAACCACAAATGCCATTGTGTACCTGAGTTAAAGTAGTCAAAGCTTCCTCAGTGTTTAGGCAACGTAACAAGTTTCCTTTAATGCTTATACAGTATAGGGTATCTCCTAGGATGACAAAATGGGATGAATTTTTTGACAAAGGCTCTTTTGAGGTTTGGGGTTATATTTGTGAGGACTCCTATTCTTAAGTAGGTGTATATATCATGATACTAGGGATCATCAGGACCAATGATTTTGCACACAAATTTAGACTCAGGTACCTCGAATGCTAGTATGAGAAGCTACTCTATGAGGAATTCTTGCTTTGGGACACTGGACAGAATACCCAATAATGATCCAATTGTTGCCATGGCATTTGTTGCTCTATTATTTTCTCTTGGTAGCTCCTCAAATGTGATATCAATGAAGGAATCCTTGAGATTTTCCATCAGTTTCTTGTATGGCATCAACTTGTCATCCTTTGTTTGGTACTCATCATTTACCTAGTTGATTATGAGCTGTGAGTCTTTATATACCTTAAGTGCCATGATCTACCACTGCACTACAATCCTCAGCCCTATGATAGGAGCCTCATATTCTACAATGTTATTTGTGTAGGGGAATGACATATTATATGATTTTGGTATGTAGTCACCTTCTACGGTGATGAAGAAGATCCCTACTCCTAACCTATGTTTCGTGTACGACCCATCAAAGTACATTTTCCAATGATCCGCTACACTTAGGTTGAAGATTGATTCATTAGGGAATTTTGATACAAGTGGATTTTCTGCATATATGGGTGCTTCTACCAGTTGATCTGCAATTGCTTGTCCTTTAATAGCCTTGCATTCTACATACTCAATGTCATGTTCTATGAGGATCATAATGCAATTTAGCCATTTGTCTTGTGAGTGTAGCTTTGGAGAGAAGATACTTGAGGGGGTCTATCTTTGCAATGAGTTTTGTTTGATGTGCTAGCATGTAATGTCTAAATTTTTGTGCTGCGAACATGACTAATAGATAATATTTTTCAATGGATGTATAATTCAATTCATGTCCCACCATGGTTCAAATGATGTAGTATATAGATGTCTCTTTCCCATTTTCATCATGCTATGCCAAGAGAGCACCGAGAGTTCTTGATATTATTGATATGTATAAGATCAAGGGTTTCCTTGGAATCGTTGACATGAGTACTAGTGGTGTGAGTAAGTACTCCTTGATCTTGTTGAAAGCCTCATCACACTTTTTGTCCCATTTGTTTGCTACCCCCTTGTGGAGCAAATGAGAATATGGGATGACTTTTTTTGCTAGTTGCACTATGAATTTGCAGATGGATTGGAGTCTTCTTTGTAGGCCTCTTAGTTTTTTCAATGTTTTTTGTGCTTCCATTTCGATAATTGCCTTGACCTTGGCTAGATCTACCTCAATTCCTCTCATGGATACAATATATCCTAGGAGTTTTCCTAAATGTAGCCCAAAGACACTTTTTTGGATTTAATCAGACCTTGTACTTTTCTAACCTGTCAAAGATGGAGTTCAATGCCACTATGTGATCTTGATGTTTCTTTGACTTGGCCAATATATCATCCACATAATCTTCCACAATATTATGGATCATATCATGAAAGATTAGTTTCATGGCCCTTTGATAGGTAGCTCTAACATTCTTCAACCCAAATGGCATCATGTTCCAACAGTATGTTCCCCACAGACAAGTGAAAGTGGTCTGGTGTTGGTATTCCTTAGCTATCATGATCTAATTGTATCCTAAGAATCTATCCATTAGTGATAGCATCTCATACTCTACTATCATATCTATGATCATGTCAATGTTTGGGAGGGGAAATTAATCCTTAGGGCATGCTTTGTTTAAATCTTTGAAATCTGTGTAGATGCAGATGCCCTCAATGGGTTTTGAAATAGGTACAATATTTGATAACCACTCTAGATAATCAATCAGTCATATGAACCCTACATATAGGAGCTTTTGTAATTCCATTTTGACCAACAATGTTATCTGAGGATGCATCTTTCTTAGCTTTTGTCTCACTAGCTTTGCTTCAGGATATATAGCTAGGTGGTGAACCATGACTTTTGGATCAAGCCTAGGCATGTTGGCATAGCTCCATGCAAAGTTGACCTTTCTTTCCCTTAGGAACGCAACTAGCAGTTCCTATTCTTCTATTAAAAGAGACTCTGTATAGAAGGTTATTTGTGGCATCTCTTCTATTCGCAAGTTGACCGGACTACATGTTTCTGCTAAGATTGTAGACTTTTCCTGATGAATAGAACTCAGAGGAAGATTGAATCCTTCATCCTCCAATGCCTCAGAGAGGTTTTCACCATTGGATACATCCTTTATTTTTACTTTTTTCAAGTTAGAGAGTGCCACAATTTGGTTTTCACTCAAAGACCTAGAGATTATTCTCAAGTTTTCACTTTTGTGACTAAAGGATTCAATCATTTCCCTATAATAGCAATGTGTGTCAAGTATGATGTTGAACCCAAGTTTCTAATCTCCACATGGTATAGTGTCTTGTAATCCCATGAATTTTGAGAGTTCCTCACCATTTTTGAATATTTCCAAAATTGTTGGTCCTCGTTGGTTGTAATCGATGAGTTAGAGATAGACTAAGTTTATGTCATGGGTTTGGCTATTTGACTCAAAAGACAAGGTACTAATCATGAGAAGAGAGGAATCCTCAAATAGAATATGTAAATTGGTTATGGGATCTTCCTCATCCCTACTACTACAACCATTAGTTATGTCAAAGGTAAAGTTATCTATGACTTAGCCTGTGGATACGGGTAACTGAAGGGAGGTTGTTGATAATTGAGGGGAGTTTTGACTATTTTAAATGGGGCACCTCTACAAAGTATGGTTACCTTCGAAAGAGTACATCCGGGGACAAGGTTTCTCATGCAATTCTCAAGAATGAGTAGTACTAGGAGACCATTGTCATTCTTTCCAAGTTTCTTGTTTCTTTCATAGCCCATACCAAGCATCATTTGCAATCCTTTGCTACTTTCATCCATAGGAAGATTAGGCACGGTCCTTTCATCTTGGTATAGCAAGCTTGATATGTCTCTTTCATCTACCACCTCTCGACTTAGGTCTCCCCAACATCTAAATCTAGAAGGGTCTACTTTGAAGGTTTGGGATGATGTTTCAGCTGGTTGGGGTTGCCCATAAGACCTGGGAGATTGAGGTAACTCTCCTATTATGAAAGCAATTTTCTTCATTGTGTAATTCACACACTTGTTGTCTTGGAAAATGACATTGATTTCATAGATATCATGGATGGCAGGTGTCTTTGTCTTAGAAATGGAGGACAAAGTAGTTGGGTCTACATATGGGGTTGAAGGGCCTTCATTGTTCTTCAAAATTTGGGGGATTTCATAGTATTTTGCTTCCATATTTTTGCAGTAAGAAAATGGATCAAGATCTCTGTAGATCATGACCTCTTGAATTTGATATGGGAACTTGACACACTGCTAAAAGTTTGATGCAACAACTTGCATCCCATGGATCCATAATCACCCTAGGAGGATGTTATAAGGAAAATTAAGGTCGAGGACCTAGCAGGTGGTTTCCATAATGTCTGGCCCTACTTGAATAGGGAGTTGGATGGTGCCCTAAGACACTCTTTCTTGATCATCATAAGCCCTAATTGTGATACCCTTTCCTTTTTCAATGGAGTCCTTGGAGAATCCCAAATTATTTATTAATTTGGGTGAGCAGATATTTAGACCTACACCCCCATCCACCAAGACCCTTTTGAATTTATTTTTATGAATGAGGACCTCAAGGTGGAGTGCACAATTGTGAGATGGTTGGGTGGGGAAGTCCTGATCAGAAAATGTGAGGAGATTTGGGGTGGAAATGTTTCTGACCATAGCCTGGAATTGGTTAGCATCAAGATCTGTGGAGATAGTGGATGAGGCTAATGCTTCTTCTAAGATTTTTCTATGTGCAGGTGATATCTTCAACAGCTCCATGATGGAGATATGAGTAGCGGTTATTTTTAGCTAGTCTAGGAGATTGTAACCATTTGGAACATATTTTGGATTGGAATTGGATGCCCTAGGTGGCTGTGATGGTCCAACAATGGTGACTTTGTCACCACGTGTGGTGACTCCACAATGAACTTTGGCCCCCTTGATGTTAACAATAGTGACCCATTCATCTATGGATGTGACAACATGGTCGTACACATGGTACACATTGGAATACTTTTTTTTCCATGGTTATTCCCTTTTTTATGATCCAACATTGGATTTGTGTATATTTTAAGGTCTTGATTTCGAGCTGGTTGTTCCACATTTATGATCTTATCATTGATGAGGTCTTGGATCATATTTTTTAGCCTCATGCAATTGGATGTTGTGTGCCCCTTCATTTTATGAAAATTGTAAAGATTGTTTTCATTGTACCATGGTGGTTTTACTTGGGGCTCTTGATAATTCTCATAAGTGGGGATTTTAATGAGATTCTTGTTTACCAGTTTCTTCATGATGAATTCAATTGATTACCCAAGGGCTATGTACTTTCACTTGGGGGGATATTTGTTTCATGGAGGTGACCCCCCTTGATTATTTAGATTGTTGACTTGATTATTGGGTGGTTGTTGGTTTGTTTGTTGTTTCAATTGTTGTTTTTTGGTTGCTAGTATGATTGCATGTTTTGTTTTGGAGCATTGATTATGACCTTGGCATCCACCACACCATCATTAGTGATATTTTTGTTTCTCGCCCATGTATGAGGCTTCTCATTATAGCTGGTGGAAGGGAAGTCATCTTGATGTTCTAGATATGTGGGTGTCCCCCCATGTGCAATAAGGGCTGGTTTTATGTTGAGCACCCTGGGGATCGATTGGTCATAGGTGGTGATGCACTGCATTTTTAGATAGAATGCCAAAGTTTTCTCAAGATTGGAAATGATGGTGCAAATTTTTTTCTCCTCTAGCATGGCCCACTTGCTCCTATTGGCTTTCAATCACCATCATTGTAGGAAGGATGTGAATGATTCACCCTTACCTTGTTTGAGCATAGATAGTTCCTCTAGACTAACATCCATGCCAATGTTGAATGCATAGTTCTTTATGAATGCGTTTATAATCTCTTGGAGCTTTTTGATGCTAGGAGGAGGGTGAGAGAACCACTCCATGGTAGGGGAAGCCAAACTTTGAGGAAATAGCGACATCAAATATGTATTATCATATGCAACCTCCATGTAATGTACTTGAAATTACTTGATGTTGTCCTAGGGTTTCCCATCCCACAATATTTGTCAAATTTAGGGATTTTAAACCCCTTAGGAAATGGTACCATTGCAAGGATCTTGTTGAATGGATAGGGGCACAAGTTGCTTGGTGTCTTTGTTGTTTTCCTTGATTGGAGATTGAGCACTTCTTGTGAGAGAAATTTAATTTGTCCTATCACATCGTCTTGCAAACTAGGAGGTAGAGTGAATGTGTTTTGAAGTGGCTGAGGTGTTTGAGTGATGGGTGGAGTGTTGGGTATGTTGGTGGGATTTTGTTGCAAGTTCTGATGCATGATCAAGGCTTTCTGATATGCTTGTTGTTGGTCTTGTTCCTATTGTGCCAACAACGCTTATTGTTGGTCTTGTTGCTACTGTGCTAACAATGCTTGTTGTTGGGATAGTAATTGGGTGGCTTCTTGTTGTACTTGGTACTATTGTAGGGCTTGCTGATATGCTTGTTGTTGAGCTACTTGTAGTTGTGCTTGGTATTGAGCTTGTTCTTGCACTTGATGAGCTTGATATAGGACTTGAACTTGATCTTGTGCTTGTTGGGATGCTTGTGTAGCCTTGGTAGCCTATGCAAATTGTGTGGCTTGAGCTGCTTGAGCTACTTGAGTAGCTTGGGAAGCTTGGGCGGCTTGTTGTTGTTGTTTTTGTAGTAAAGTTTGAGCTTGGGTAGCCTGCTATGCTTGTTGTGTAGCTAATTGTGCTTGTGCTTGTTGAGTAGCTAGTTGTGCAGCTTGTTGATTTTGAATTTGTTGAAGTAATTTTTGATAGGTAGCATGTTAAGCTACTTGCAATGTGATGCTATATTGGTTGGCCAAATTTGATCTTGGTGGCGATGGTGGTGGTAGATTCAAAATGGTGTTTTTTGTTGTGATGAGAGGTACCATTGTATTGATGATAGGGATTTGTGTATTGGATGGTGTGATTGATATGCTTGGTCCTTGGGAGACCATGTTTTGAGATATTTGGGGGATGGTAGATGATGTGTTGATTGCTTGCATTGCTTGGATGGTTGCCACCTATTGTTGTGATATTGATGGCAAGATGGGAGGATTCTATATGATGTTTTGATTTATGACTAGGGGGTTGTTTGAATTTTGTTGATTAATGGTTGGTAAAGGGGGAAGGCCTAAACCAATGGGTAGTGTGGATGTTAATGGAAAAGGTGGAAGTGGTGGAAAAATGGGTGGTGTATTCCCTTGAGGAAATAATGATGATGAAGGGTCAAAGATTCCCCCTGGTTTGAATGATACACCTTCTCCTTGTGAAGTCATAGGGAGAGAGGTTTGTGTGTTGAGAGGATATACTGGTGTTACGTGAAAAGAAAATGGGTCATTGGGGTCATGAAAGGTGAGTGGAACGTATGGGTGTAGAAGATTCAATTAGATGGATTGACCCAAGATGGTATTTGCATCTAGATCTTGGTTTTTCACAAGGGTATGTCTTTGAAGTGCATGGAGCAATGAGCTTCCCTTGTTGACAATTGGTTGAGTTGGAGCAATGGATGATGTTATTTGGGGGATGGATTGAGTGATGCTTTGAAATGGAGTTGTTGATGAGATTGGGGGCATAATCCTAAGAGGTTTCTCCACAAGAGTGCTCACATTATAGTCAGAAGGGAGTTTAGACCCTTCTTTTTCTAGTTCTAGCATGTACTGGGAGGGATTGAGCCTCATCATGGTATTGAAAATTCTGTGAGTTTCAATATTTTGAACCATTTCAATGATTTCATCTTGTGTCACCCCTAAAAAATTATTGGTGACTTCTTCCACTTGACCTTACTCTTGAGGATGTTATGATGATATAGGAAGATTCATTAGGGGATTACTTTATCCAATGGGATTGATTTAGGGAGCGGTTTGGCTCAGGTCACTAGAAGTTGATGTTTACTTGTTGGTTTCCATGTTGTTCTTGTGTTGCAATCTAGTTTGCAACACAAAATAGGGATCAATTTTCAAGAATGTGTGAGATGAACCTCAAATTCTTTATATTGATCTAACTTTAGGCACAAAAGATAAAATATAGGATGATTAAGGATCAAAGTGTGATGATAAGATCAATGGAAGATGGATGATGTGAGTGATTGAACTCTTGAGAAATCTTGAAGGAGATACTAGACTTTGTGACTTTGGATTTTTTATTTGATTTTGGCTTGGTTTGATTTAGTCTTGACTTTGGCTTGATTGGATTTGGTTTGGATAGTGAACTCATAAACTCTAAGAGGTGGGATGTTTTCCTAGAGTAGACTTGTACACAAGATGATAATTTGACTAAGTGTGTAATGAAGGATTCATCTATACATGCCTAACCAAACAAGATGATTTTGGTTAGATTTGATTTTGGATTTTGGATGATGAACTTATAAACACCAGGATGTTGGATGTTATCAAGGGATAGATTTGTTCACAAGGATTCATAATTTAATTAAATATGTGAAGAAGGATTCATCTACACATATAATCAAATAAGATGATTTGGATTTGATTTGATTTTGGATTTTCCAAAATCCTAGCATAAATGATTTTTTCAAGATTTCCAAGAGTTTTTGGTGAGATAATTTTTATTTGATGTTTGGGGATGGATGAAAGTGATTTTTTTGATCCTAAATGAACCTAGAAATACCTTTTTTTACAAGACCTCGATATTGAAGAACATGCAATACTTCCTATGTGAGATGCTCAAACCTTTGAAAGAAACTTAGATTTTGACAATAGTATAATGAGTACAAATTTGGATTGTTCCTTGATGCACATTTGTAAAAGTTGAAGGTCAATATCTCTCTAAATTCATGAAGCATAGAGAAACATTTCTTGTGAGCTTTTTGGCTAAGACGTTTGGACTTTGGTTTTCAGATTTTGATCTTTCAGGAAATAATTTGGAAGAGCACATGTGTGGGGTTCAATTGTTTCTTAACTTTACTTAATGAATTCCTTTTTACCACAAATAATCTCTTGATTAGCTTTTCAAACTAGATGTCTAATGTCCTAACTTCTTCTCATCCCACAAAGTCCATTATGTGAAAATCAAGGAAATCAAGGAAAAAGTTCCCTATTGTTGACTTTAGTGAGAGAAAATTGTGATGTAAATTCAAAAAAATTGAAGCCTCTAAGGATAGAATCCTTAGGGCAAGCAATAACAGTTAAATTTTTTCAAAGGTATTTGCTCCTCCTAAAGGGTTTGAAATTTGATGTTCACGTTGAATGCTTGTTTTCCAATGTTTTAGATCCAAGCAAAGCATTTTGATCCAAAAATGATGCACAATCCTAGGATAAAATGAGACAATATTTGTTGAGATCCCACCTGGATAAATCCAGCTACATCTACTCTTAGTGGATGATTAGATGCTTGACCACACTATCTCCCTTCCATGACACACACTTCTTGGGTCATCCAAGCATCAGTACCCATGAAACTCCCATGGCATAATTCTCATCTGTACTAAGAGCCATAAAAATGTGGGAAAACTTTAGAACACCCATTCTTGCATCAAAAAATAGATAAGCATTTGGATTTCTAAAAAAAAGGTTCTAGTATAGGAATTATGTTCATGGGGGATTATCCATACAGCAAGAGACCATTGCTTCTATTCATGTCAGAAAAATCCTTGTGATACTTAAAATTTTCTCAAGTACCCACACTTATATAGCAATTGGAAGTCACTTGGCTTTAGCGTGTTCCTAGTTGGGTCATTCCCTAGGATGATTACTCTTTCCCACTAGGAAATCCCTTTAAGGATAAACAAAAGAAAAAAAACACATCTTTTGTTCGATCAATCTTTGTTGATAAATAAAGGGAGAACAAACGAAATATACTCCACTCACACTAGCAAGATTTTGTTTAATTTTAAGAATCCAAATTGAAGTGTGGAGGTAATCACTTATACAACTTAATATCACAAAAAGCATTTTGATTCTCAAGATCGTCATGAGGTGTGAGAGAAGCACATGCATCTTTAAAATGATATTACTTTGGATAGGGGATTACAAAACATAAAAGGCACACTTTCATTTTAACTTCAAAGCAGAAAATGAGTTCTTTTTAAGCACCAACTTTGAAGTGTGAGATTTCTTTGTTAAGTTGTTAAGTCCAAAGCAAAAATGTAGTAAGTTCCTAAGATTCTTCTTAACCCCTTTGTTTTGTTTTTTTTAAACCCAAATGAAATTTATTGAGTCCTAAAGCTTGAAAGGTGGTAAATCCTTAGAATGGAATTATAATCTCTTCCAAAGTGTTTTAAAAAACATGATACGATAGAAAGAAGATGTCATAAAGAAAACTCCTCCTTGCTTCCTCCCTTCCTTCTTGACTACTTCAGCCTACAAAAATGATTAGTTCACAGAAAAGCATAGACATCAAACAGGTTAAAAGGATAAAAATGATCAAAAGCAAAAAGAACATGTCAAAATAACTTAAAAGTTGACTTTTACTCAAACCCAACGACAAAATCCACAAATGTGACATAGTTTGACAGAGTCACCATCGCTATATGGCAATGCTGGAATTCATAGCATCAGACTGTGGAGAAACCAGTCACCACATATGCATTGTTGTTTTGACCAATGGCGCAGTTTGGAGTTTGTCTCGACTGGTGACAAAAGGATGACTCAAGCGTCGTTGTTTTGAATTCAAATTTCTTTTGGGAATGACTCAGCATTGTAGTTTGGAGTTTGATAGCATCACTAAATAGCACCCCTAGACTACTAGCGGTGGAGTTTGACTATCAGCGGTGCAGTTTCCAATAGACACAAAATAAAATAAAAAAATAGCAGAATTTGATGAAAAAATGTGTTAATTTCTTCAAATCAGCCCTCCTTCTAGTGCCAAAATGTAAATGGTGATCCTAGACCTGTACAAACATAAAGAACAAACATATTATTAGTCCATTATGTAAGTTAAATCATCATTCCCTATGAAATTCATTTGAAATATCAAGAACAAGAAATAAATGAAAAACATGAATAAAAATTATCTAATCTTACTCAAAATAAACAAACTCTTAATCCCATGGGAGAATTGGTTCCATGTTGATGTGGAAAATGCCCCTTTCCTAATCCCTTGAAAGCTTTATGATGGTTGATGAAGATCCTTGATGAAATTAGCATTAACCTAGCTATAGAACTATGAAACTTGATGAAAAATGGGTGAACAATGGATGAGAAAATTCAAAATCTCAAGATAATGACTTTGCATAAGTTGATGGATGAAAATACCTAAGTTTGTGGATCCAAAATCCAAATGAGAGCCTTCTTTTTATAGAAGAGAATGATGGAGGAAGAAGAAAAATGGATGAATGTGGGATAAAATACCAACCAATAGCATAATGCCACTTGTCAACATGTGAGTGGACAAATGTGGAGCACATTTTGATGAATGTGCACATAAATGCTATTAGGTGGAATTTCAAAATTGATGAAATGACAAGTTGGAGGGAGAGAAGAAATGAAATTAATGCCACTTGGATCAAGGCAAAGGAATTGTAAGAGACTTAAATGCCTTGCTGGAAGGGACAAGTCCTTTTGGAGGAACTTTTTGAATTTGAAAAATATTCCAACCTTGATACCTTTTTGAAAGTAAATAGAGATTTAATAAATCAATTAAAATTATTTTCATGAGAAAGTGGAAAAAGCTAGAGGATTTGATGGATTAGGATTAGGATTAATCATGATTTGATTAATTTAAATGGATATTAGCTTGATTTGACATTTTGATTTAGATATTTGGATTTGAATAAATCAAGAATGAGAAGAATAATGATTTTAGATTTAATTAAATAAAGTTTGATTTATTTAATTAAAGAGGGATGATGTTAGATTAAATCAAATAAAGATTAATTTATTTAATTTAAATGAGATGACCTTAGAGATTAATTAAAAAAAATCAATTTATTTAATTAAAAGGGAGATGATGACTTAATAAAATAAATTTGATCTATTTAATTAGGAGATGAAATGTGATGAATTTAATCAAATATAGATTATTCGATTAAACGATTAGCATAGGAGATGATTCAGGATGAACTGAGGTTAGTAAAATTATGATCAAGTTTATAAGATCAATCAATATATTTTACGTGTCTACAACATCGATAGGTGAGAACATTGGATATAGAGGAAAACTTGATCAACATATAGGGGAAAAAACGTACATGCCCCTCCACCCGATAGGTGACTGCAACTTCGTTCATACCTTAAACATGCGACTCTACCCAATAGATAAGGGTGAATTCATCTCACACAGAGGAAAATTGATATTAATCCAGAGCATTTAATTTTTCAGTTTGAGCTACAAGTTGATTTCAATTTTGGGTACTAACTAGCTACCTTGTTTGTTGATGATTTGTGGCATTTTAACTAACAGTTTGTGCAGCTTGTTCTTGCATGTTTTACAAAGACCAGTGGTACAAAATACTAACATATTTTGTGCAGGATGATCAATCATAGACCCCTAGTTAGATCTATTTGTGTGTATTTTTTTGCACTAATTTAGGCACACATAGATTAATTAAAGGGCCAATTAACTTATTTGCTATGTTTGGGGGTGAATTGTTGACATATCCACTCCCCTTGCACCTTTCGGTGATCCTAGGTGATAAGAAATCTCAATTTTTTCTAGTCTAGTCTACCCAGGAGTGCTAGTGCATCTAAGCTCTCCCCTTGTACTATGTACAAGCTTGGGGACAAGTCGAAGCATCTAGTATTTCCTTCCTTTAGTAGGACCTACCTAGGATTTCATCACTTGGGGGATGATTCCAACCACGTGTTACCGGTAAGGTATATAAAGGGGGGAGAACTAAAGTTGTACCCCAATCTAGTCATGTCATGTCTAGCGTAGTGTTGAAGCTAGGGTGATACCTAGATAAGACATGCAGGGTTGATCTGAGTTTGTAGTACCTCACTAGGGCTCCCAATCCATGCTTGTGATAGGCTGGTGTTCATGGTTGTTCCAAACGTACCTAGCATATATTGAGGACGCATGAGATAGCTTGTTTATACTAGATAGAGACCCATGTTTTCGCCATAACTTGGTGTAGTGCAGGGGATGTGCACTGTACCCAAAAGTTACTCACCACATACTCCCTTGGGTTGAGATAGAAATCCTCATGGTGGACTATGATAGTCTTTGAGAGAGAGCATGAAGGTGAGCCCATGGTGTTTGTTGATGACCCCGTGCCATTGAATTGCCAGTTATCCACCTTTGTGAGAAAGGGTGATCCAGAGAACCACCCCGGTATCATGGAGTATTAACCTTGGGGTGTCCCCTCAAGGTGGTGGGCCTACATCAAGTTTATAAATCCTTATCATTTATTTTAGGATTGTGATGCCTGACATGCCTTCTCTATGCCATACTAGTGCTTGTCGTCAGTCCAAGTCAGTCCATCCATTCTACTATCTATTTTTCATAGTCTATCCCTACCCTCAGTGGCGAGTTTGGTTCTCATAGAGGTGAAATTGCATTACAGACAGGAGATCCTACCCTATAAAGGGTGATTCCATGTCCAAGTCTAGTCTAGGTCATCCTTTAGGTGAATTCATCCTTGTTAGGGAAAAATTTACTTGTGGGTCTTTTAGTTAGGTGGCCCCGCATTTGCCTATTCCCTAAACAGTCTATCCTACCATCCTCTTAGGTGAGTCTTCATCCAGTTTGTACCTTTTGTGTCTACCCTTCCTCATAGAATAGGTGATCCTATCAACTTTTTGGGCATACCTATTGTCCGCAGGGGTGATCCTGCATCTCATCTATGTCTCCCTTGTCTATACATATCCTAGAATAGGTGAACCTTTTGTCCACAAGGGAAATCCTACATTAGTTTGTACCATCCATCTCCATATAGATCAAGGCATAGGTGATCCTGCTTGTTCAGTAGGTGATCATTTCATAGGAATTTCCATTCCCCATTCGTATATATGAGGAAATAGGAAAACTTGTCAACCCGATAGGTGATTTTTCCCATTTCCACACATCTCAAGATAGGGGTGATCCTTGTCCTTAGGCGATTTTGTCTCTCGTGGCTACCTATTTCTTTTGAGCATCCAAGGATTTAGGTGATCTTGTTTCTTAGATAGGTGATCCTGAACCCTAGATAGGTGATTTTGTGTCTTGTTCACACCTATTTCCTTTTGGCATCGACAAATTTAGGTGATCGCATGTCTTAGAAAGGAAATTTTGTGACCTAGCTAGGTGAATTTGTGCTAGACAAGGGGAGATTTTTTTTCCTCTAGATAGGTGATTTTGCAACTTGGAGGGGCAATCTTGTCCAACATAGAGGTGTATGCAATTCCCATAAAAAAATTCTAAGAGTTAATCCTTTGGGCCACTAAAAGCCTATTGTTTTTCAAGTCTGTTTCTATGATTGAAATTTTTTTATCACCATTCATCCACCTGTAATTGTCGTTTTAGTTCATCTACATTTTCAAAAAGTCATCAATTCATCAATCAAATGATATAGGTGCATCTTAGGACATCGCTAGAATTCATATCCATCATCGGTTCATCAATCCCAATCTTTTAGACTTAATTTTAGGGGTTTTTTTATCCAAGTTGGCTTACATTTCTAAACCTGATCATCACCCCTCACACTTACTTAGGATTGTTATACATCTTGAGTCAATAATCACTCATGGCCCAATCAATCTACTTCCATCTTGAGGTATGTTTGGTGTCATAATCATCCTTTTTGTAATCCAATCTGATCATCAACATCATTCATCATCTAGTCAATCCCCTTGAACTTGGTTTAGAGCTAATCTCATCAATCCAATCCTATTAATCATCCAATCCTATCAATCATCTAATCTCGCTGATCAACCTAGTTGAATCCAATCCAATCACTTATCCAAATTGTCACATCCTATCCAATCCAATCAATCAATCATTTAATTGAATCAATACTTTAGTCATCCTCTAGGTCATTATCTAATCCATCTTAGGGCTTAGTGTCATCTTAGTTATATGGTGATTTTTCATTTTCATGCCCATTACCACCTGAACGCAAGTAAAGAAACTCATGGGAGAACAACAATCCCAAGGTGCTTAGCCTCACATTACTTAGGATCAACCCACCAATGGTGGCTCATCAAAATCCAATATTGAAATCCACACTACATCACCTCCTAATGAAAGAATGGTCAACCAACTTGAGGTCATAGTCACTAAATACCTTAGTAGTCCCACCAATGTCCAAATGATAGATTGTCTCCTTAATGAACACGGGGATAAAATCCTTACCACACTACTTTTGAAAGGAATCAAGCCACCATCAACATTTGAATTATCCAAGTATTTCAACATTACACCTCTTGTGCCCCTGGTGCCATAAGATCCTTAAAATTTTTAGAATGATCTAGGAAATTGATACATTCCCCAAGGTCCACCACAAGAGGGTTGGTATCAACTAGTATTTGGAAATGCTATTCTCTATCAAGTAATACCTCTTGTATCACCTCCTCAAGTTTCAATTTTAGTTATGGGTGCACATAATACAAACATTTCTCAAGGCCTCGATCCTAATAAACCTCTTGGTCTTGGTATGTTGCAAGGTCTTCTCAATCTGCCAAGTGGGAACATGACACAAAGCTCAACTCTCATACCATTCATAACACCTCTTCCGCCAAACCAACTAAGTCAACTACTAGGGAATACTAGGGGAAATCCTTTCATTGCACCACCTCCACCTCCTAGATATACACCCACATCAAACTTAGTAATATCTCCATTCACATCTCAACAATAGCCTCAAGGCAATATCCCATCTTTGCATCAGCCTCAGTGTAACCCATCACATGCACCACCGTTGCAATTGCCTCATTGACAACCACCACAACAACCACCATCTCAACCTCTATAGTATACCTTAGTTTCTTCGCATCCCTAGCTTCACAAACATATTCCATCATAGCTTCAACAACAACCTCCACACCAGCCACATGGTATCCCATCACAAGCCCCTCGCCAATCACAGGTCCCTTCTCACCATCCAACATGATCCTATCAGATACCTCTGTGGCATACCTCAGTCCCTCAACAATCCCAAATCCCATCTAGACCTTTTCATTAGCAACCACCATCTTACCAACAACCACGTCAACATGCACATATCTCAACACAACCACATCAATCCTTCCAATAAATGGTAGGAAACCTTGCTGCCCAATACCTATACCACCCACAAATCACTCATTATATGCAACCCACCACATCCAATCCTAATCCCAAATATCCTTATTACAATCCCCAACAATTCCGACAACCACCACATCCCTATTGCTGGTAGTCTAATCCACAACATCCTCCATATGGTCCCCAACAAAAGACTACCTATAATTACCAATCCAATCCATATTACCCACAACTACAACCATTATATCAATAGGGTGCCTCCTCCTCATATTCCCAATCCCATCCATCATATCAGCAAGGTGCCTCCACCTCATATTACCAAGCCCCACCATCCTATCCATAATCTTATGCCAATCCCCAATCCACATATTCCAATCAATGTCAACAAACCCCTTCATATTTTCCTCCTCCATCACATGATCAAAACATCTTGACTCCATTATCATCACATCAACAATATGCTCCTTACAATTAGTCAAATCCATCCAATCCTTCATCATTGACACCTGCCAATGAGGAGTGGGAAGAAATGCAAGCCACCTTAAGGGACTTGCAAGCAGGGACATCCAAAATGTCTTTCAAATTCAAAGAAATTTGTCCCTATCCATTTGATCGCTCTTTCTCACTCGTCCCCTTTCCTAAGCACTTTGAAATGCCAAAATTTGATAAATACAAAGGAAAGAGTGACCAAAGAAACCACCTGCAGGAGTTCTACACACATTGTTAGGAAGTCTTACAAAATGACAACTATCTCCTATGATTATTCCCTATGAGTCTAATGGGGATAGCTCTCGACTAGTTTATGGGTCTTGCAAAGGGTTCCATCTCTTCTTTCGCAGATCTATCTGAATTTTTTTTACACACTTCTGTTTCAATTTGGAGGACATCGATAACTTAGATCTCCTAAAAGAAAAACAATGTGAGTGAAAAACCTTTGTAAGTTACCTACAAAGGTGGCATACCCTGGCTAGTCATCTAAAATCCCCTCTCACTGAGAAGGACATGGTGACCATTTTTGTTAAAAACACCCATCCTGATATGGTGCATAATCTCAATCTTCATTATGTCACAACCTTTTCAGAGGTCATAGAAAAGGGCACTATTATTGAGAGGGCCCTCATTGCTAAGGGACAAATCAAAATCTATAACCCAAATCAGGATAAGTCATTTGGCGATTAGTCCCACTATTGGAATAAAAACCAGAATTCTTTCAATGATGGTATCACTCACACCAAGCATGTCCAAGTAGCCAATACCTCACAAAGGTCGCAATATGTCTCCAATCAACCATTGGTTTCTAACATCATATTAGTGCCACAGGGTGCACCATGTCCTCCACAGTCCAACCAATATAACCAAGGAAATAACAAGCCTACATTCACTCCTTTAGGAGAATCCTTGGACACCATTTTCAAGAGGCTCTTGCAAGTGAGTTATCCAATCACTTATCATGTGACTAATCCTTTTAATGAGTTTGGTATAGGGAAAACGAGTATTGTGACTTCCAAAAAATTAAAGGTCATTCCACTAACAAGTGTCAGGGACTTAAAACATATATCCAAGATCTTATAGATCAAGGATATATAGTAGTGGATGTTAATCAAGTGACATCGTCCAATGCCCAACTACAAATATATCAAAATTCTTTCCCCAAGCACAATCAAGGTCCTAGTACCTCCAATGCCAATCCAAGGCCTAACAACAACACCAACAATATTAGCTACAAGAATGTACCCTATAACTATGATGGCATAGTTATGTGCATTAGCCAGGTAGAGCCATGCATGTCAATGATTCGTGTTAAAGGAAAATACCTGCAATGTGTTGTTACTACATGTCGCACCTGCATATCCATTCATGGACCTTCCATGTCATCCTAGGCAGCTCTTATGAGCTCCCAATATAATATTGTTGATCATCTTGGAAAGACTCCCACTCAAATATCCATCTTGGATTTACTTAAGTCTTCCTCTATCCATCAAGAAATACTCACCAAAGCTCTTTAGGATACAAACGTTCCTAATGATATATATCCTACTCAATTTCAAGCTCTAGTAGAACATCTTTCATCCACATATCAATGGGGTTTAGTCAAAATGATATGTCGTCAATCAATTCAATCCATAACCCACCCCTACACATCGACGTCCTTGTATCCTGTCATAAAGTGAAAAGGCTCCTAGTAGATAATGGCTTTTCCCTCAACCTTTGTATGTAAATCTCACAAAATAGGTGGGATATACCCATGTTGACTTGAATAATCAGACTATCACCATTAAAGCCTATGACAACACAAAAAGAGACTCTGAAGGAATTATTTGTCTTTCGATTCAGGTTGGCCCTATTGTGTAGTACACCACATGCCATGTCCTTGACCTAAACCTTCCATACAACCTTCTTCTTGGTATCCTATGGATTCATGCCATGCAGGTCATTCTATCCACTTACCATCAATGCCTGAAATTCCTGTATAATGTGATGGGAGTAACCATACATGTAGACCCTCAACCCTTTGAGTATTTTTGTGCATTAGAAGCTTCCTTCCCCCACTCCCATTACTATCCAAGGGTTGAAGTGGGGGAATCTTAGGCATCATCTTCCAATCCATCATCTAACACATCATCCATTCCATCCACTACATCTAAATCCACCATCAGCAAGGTCAAGATCATAGACAATAGTTGTGGAGAATATGAGATATGTATGACTCTAAATGTAGCAACCATGCCTCCATCTCCTCGTACCTATGGCCAACCTTCTCATTTTGCACCAAAAGAAGAAGAAAAGAAAATAACACTCATCTCTAAGAACATGGGGTCTAACACTTTCTGATCCATAGGAACATGATAAGATCAGGTAGACAATGATACCTGTCAATGGATCTAAACTGAAGAACCCAGGCCTTCACCCCCTTTTATTGAGTATTTTCAAGAGACTTATCCTTGTGCATCCAAGTTAGTTGACAAATACAATTATCAAGGGGGAGGTCTTGGTGTAGAAGAACAAGGAAGACCACAACCTATTGACACACCTATGCAACCCATAAATTTGGGCTTAGGCTATGGTAAAAAGAAAAAGGGGTCCGGACTATCAACTAGCACTTCAAATAATGTCAATAAGGATAATGATTTCCTTGATGACATACCAGAAGAAGAGGCCATCATACTCTCCTATGATGATGTAGATCTCCCTTCCCTATTTGACTCCATATCCTACTTTACCATCAGCCTAACCCTTCACCATCATGAGCTCATTGATTGGGACTTATGGAGTAGTGCACCTATAGATACTTTTCCTTTAGTAGACACTTACATACATCTCATGGGATTGGGGGAAGATGAACACCCTAACCATAAAAGTAAAAAGAAGCAAAAAAAAAATGGGTCATCTAGTGAAAACCTCTCTAAGGCACTTCTTGACTCATTAAAATTCAAAATAAAGGGTGTATCCTACAGTGAAAACCTCAATGATGCGCTTGAGGATGGGGATGCTCGTCTTCCCCTTGTTGGAGCTCACTTGTTTGAACAGTCTTCCATCTTGATAGAAGAGATGCAAGAAGTCAATTTGGGAACATAGGACCCTAAAATCACTTACGTACCCAAATCATTATGAGAGGAAGAGCATTCCATCATTGTCAACTTGTTAAAGGAAGGAATCATCAACTTCACATGGACCTATTCATACATGCTAGAATTAGAACCTACATTGGTTGTACACTATTTATATGTTCATCCAAATTCCAAGCCTGTTAAACAAAAGCTAAGAAAAATGTATCCCCAAGTGGCCTTGCTGATTAAGAAAGAATTGGAGAAACTGTTAGAGGCTAGGTTTGTAAGACCTATTGATTATTCTGACTGAATATCCAACATAGTTCCTATCACTGAAAAAAATAGGAAGATCAGAATCTACACAAACTTTTGAGATCTTAACAAAGCTTTCCAAAAGGATTATTTCCCACTTCCAAACATTGACATGTTTGTCAAACTCACAATAGGACATGCCATGTTATCCCTTATGGACAACTTCTTCAGCTGCAATAAAATAATAATTGCACTTGAAGATTAGCATAAAACTACCTTCACCACTCCTTGGGGCACCTTCTATAATTTCATGCCATTTGGTCTCAAAAATGTGGGGGAAACCTATCAACGTGCTATGACTATTATCTTCCATGACCTCATCCATATCATAATGGAAGATTATATCAATGAATTATTAGGGAAGTCCAAGACTACAGAAGAGCATCCCATGATCCTCAAGAATTTTTTTGAATAGCTAGAGCAATACAAGTTGCATTTAAATCCAAAAAGTGTGTGTTCGGTGTCACATCTAGAAAGTTATTGGGCTTCATAGTCTCTAGAAGGGGTACCAAAGTAGATCCATTTAAGTTCAAGGAAATAATGGAAATGCCCCCACCACATAATCTCAAGCAATTAAGGAGCCTTCAAGGGAAGCTATAGTCCATTAAACACTTCATAGCCCAACTTGCTGAAAAGTGTCAATCATTCACACATCTCCTACACAAAGAGACCACCTTCAAGTGGGATGTAGAATGTCAACAATGCTTTGAGAAGATTAAGGAGTACTTGGCTCATCCATCCATTCTAATGCCTCCCATTTCAGGAAAAACCACTCATATTGTACATCTTAGCTACATCAGTTGCATTGGGGGCATTACTAGCACAACATGACTCCTCTAGAGAGCATGAAATATATTACATCAGTTGAACACTAGTGGGTTATGAACTCAACTATTCGCCAATGGAAAAGTCTTGTGTAGTAGTGGTATTTAGTTCACAAAAGCTTCGTAACTACTTAGTCATCCCATCAAGCTAATATCAAAAGTTGAACCACTCAAATATTCGTTATCCAGAACTTCATTAACTGGCTGCATGGCTAGTTGGGTTAGGTTATCAAGAGAGTTTGACATAGAGTATGTGGAACATAAAGTATTCAAGGTATAAATAATAGCATATCAGTTGGCTAATGCGCCCTTGGTAGATGTGTATCCCTTAGTAGCAGAGTTTCCTAATGAAGAGGTCTTTACAGTTGGAGAAACATATACATGGATGCTCCACTTTGATGGGTCATATACACATAATGGTGCTAGTGTAGGTGTCCTATTTGTCACTCCTCAAGGTGATTATATCCCAAAGTCATTCAGGTTAGCATTTCCATGCACCAACAACATTGTAGAGTATGAAGTTCTAATTACTGGCCTCATAATTGCCATCTAATGGAATATCACCCATCTACATGTCTTTGGTGATTCTCAACTAATTATCAAATAGGTAAATGATGAGCTTCAGAAAAAAGATGACAAGATTTTACCCTATAAATACATGGTGGATTACTTCAAGAAGTATTTCACCTTCATTCAGTTTGAATAGATCCCCAAAGTCTAAAACAAGGTAGCAAATGCAATGGCTACAATTGGTTCCCTCGTTGACATGCTTAAAGATTGAATAGACAATTGGTTCCAAATTGAACAACCACTAATCCCCACATATGATGTCCCCGATAATGAGATGGTGTGTGATATCAAAGGTCCTAAATCATCCTAGTACCATGACATTTATACCTACCAATGTGACAAAATTTTACCACCTGGCCTTACTCGAAATTGACGTAAATCATTTATCCAATGTACTTCCTGCTATGTCATCATAGGAGATACACTTTATTGTAGAGGGTATGATGGCACTCTCCTTCGGTGTCTCAATGAATCAAAATCCTATGTTGCATTAAGCGAGGTACATAGTGGTGCCTGCGAGTTTCATTCTAATGGAATGGCCTTAGCTAATAAAATTACAAGAGTAGGATATTATTGGCCCACTATGGAACATGATTCCTGCAAGTTCATGAAGAATTTTCTACCATGCCAACAATATGTAGATTTAATTGATGCTCTTGTGCAAGACTTGTAGCCTATCATTGCTCCATGGCCTTTTTCACAATGGGGTTTTGATCTAATCGACAAGATTTACCATCCATCATCTGATGCTCATTCCTTCATCATCACCGCCACCGAATATTTTACCAAGTGGGTGGAAGCAATTCCACTCTCCCAAATCATAGGTATTCAGATCTTCAAATTCATCCTTTTCCATATTTTTAGTAGATATGGAATTCCCTCCACCATCATCATCGATAATGGTAAGACATTTAAATACTAGTACATGAAATAACTTTGTGAGACATCAAATACAAAATCATTGGTCCACCCCCTATTTCCCCCAAGGTATTGGTGCACTTTGACTGGTAAACATGGGGGGATATCTTTATCTTTTGTCTATTTTTGTCTTCTTGGTTGTCCCATGTAGTACCCACCAAGATCCTTATGGTCTTGTGTTACACCGGGGGGCATTCTTTGTGCTTGTGGTTATCCCAATACTTGGCCTGACCAAAGATCTTGTAGCTTTGGGGTGTTGGGGTAGCCTCCTTGTTTGTTGTGTTTATCTTATGCATTTGAAACTAATTTTCCTTGGTTCCTCATACCCTGGTGTATCATGTCTTATGCTATAGCAAAAATTAGTGCTCCTGAAAGGGAAAAATGGTATTAGGATTGCATTTCATTCATCATCCCATTGCATTCCATTTATATCCATCCATTCCTTCCATAGCCTATGGTTGGTGATTTTGGTTGTGCAAATGCTCTTCCCTCATATTTTCTTCCTATCAATATTCCCATGGTTTTGACATGTGCAGTATCACACCCATGATAATAGTCTCTCTATGCGATACATTGTCACACCTCTCATTGTTCACTTAGGTTCATTATCAATTGCATTATCACTTTCATATCCATTTTAAGTTGTTTAGATTAATCTAGATTGGCTATTCTAAGCATCTTAAGTTCATTTCATATTATTTCATCTCATTGCATTATCATTTTCATATCCATTTTAAGTTGTTTAGATTAATCTAGATTAGTTGTTCTAAGCATCTTAAGTTCATTTCATATCATTCCATCTTATTACATTATCATTTTCATAATCATTTTAAAGTTGTTTAGATTAATCTAGATTGGTTACTCTAAGCATCTTAAGTTCATTTCATATCATTTCATTATCCATTGCATTATCATTTTCATATTCATTTTTAAGTTCTTTAGATTAATCTAGATTGGTTATTATAAGCATCTTAAGTTCATTGCATATCATTTCATCTCAATGCATTATAATTTTCATGATCATCTTAGGTTGTTTAGATTAATCTAGATTGGTTATTCTAAGCATCTTAAATTCATTTCTTCACATACATTGCATTACATTACGTTTATTACATCCACCCATAACATTATCACATATACATACATCACATATTTTCATCCATTGCATCACATTGCATTTTAATATCACATCATATATACATGGTTATCCATAGCACATTCTTCATCATGTCCTATCTTACAGGCATACATAATAAATCACAATTGCATCGCCACTTACATCACATACCATTAGCATCACATCCATAGAATACATCATGAAATCATGAACCATCCATCACATCCTACATCAACATAAGCATAAATCATAACCATCATAATTCAATGCATACATCATAACCACAACCATCATAATCACATGCACATAATAAAAATCCATGACATCATGTAATAACCACATAGTGTCGACAATGTCCATCACATATCATATATATCAAAATGAATATAATTTCCATCATATATTCATCATAATCCATAATAAAAAGTCCATAAAAATTCCATAATAACATCATAACAAGTCCATCATCAATGTCCATCAAAATCCATCAAATAGGATACAAGTGCAAAGCTCTAATCAAGTATAAAGACTACATATTTTGAATGAATAAAGAATAAAGAATGAAAGAATCAATGAATGAAATAATATATGGAATCTATCCTCAAGAATCTATAGCCTTTGTATCTACATGTTGTTCCATCCACTCAGTACTTGTCAAAATATGGATCCTGCATCCCTATCTTGTCTACCCTGTGCTTGCTCCATTTGACCTCTAGGGGGATTCTAACATTGAACCTCTACGTTGGGGGGTGTCTCACATAAATTGTTGTATCCTCATGTATGTGTAGCCTTTGAGTGTGATGGGGTTGGCATCTAAGGGACTGCTCTAACATATGGTGACACCCTTTGTGCTAGATCTAGAACGACCTGATGATAGGCAAACATATAATAACTGACCTTTGTCTTGGCATTGGCCACCTCTGCCACCTGTGTTCTCACCAAGTCCCACTCTATCTAGTACCTATCCCATAGCCTAGTGATGTGTCACCTCTCACTCTACCAAGCCTCCTAGGCTAGCCACATCTGATCCACTTGTGCCTATAACTGGGATATCATTTCTGCTCCTACATCTTGCTCACCTTGTGGGGCCTACATCTGTGCCTCTGTTACCTTTGACTTCTCCAAAATTCCTCCTGCATCACCCATAGTAACCTCAACACACTTTTCTCTATCCTAGAGCTTGTATCTCTCCCTCCTAGCCTCCTCCAATTTGTATCTACCCCACCTACCTCCTTAGACTGTCTCTCTCTATATGAGCCTCTTGTACCCTCTGTGATGCCTCATCTACTAGAGTGGCATAATCCCTATCTCCATCCCTCTACAAACCCTATAATATATCCCCCTCTATCTATATCTTATCATGATCCACCTTTGACTCTCTGATTCGATGCTTCACTATCCTCAATTGGGCTAGAGCTTTTGTGAGTAGCACTGCGAGATCCTCGGGTGGTGGTGGCACATATCTATGGCCAATGGATGTACCTCTGGAGCATCCACCTCCATTTTTTTCTCCTCCCATCTCACCTCCTAAATCTCAACATCACCATCTCCTCTATCTCCTCTATCTCCTAGCTCTCATCCTCCTCTGCAATCTCGCTAGCTCTCTCTCATCATCGAATCTAAATTATAGATCTCGTACAATCGGGTGCACAATTGTCATCCACCCTAGCCTCCTCATCACCCACCATGCAAACTACCAAACTATAGTTCCTATGTCCATCGGTCCTCCCCTCCATGGGTATTGGGTCATATGGACTCCCTTCCATTTTTTTCATGCAAACTTTGCAGTAATCTGTCCCCCCCATATGGTCACTAGCTCTTAGCTGATCTGTCTAAATCTATGGGGTCCTACAAGAATATCTTGATGTATCTCAAACTAATGAGTAACCCTATATGGTCAATGTAGCTCCATAATAAAGGGGTCTCGACCAATCAAATAGAAAACTGAGAAGAAGCCCCTCCATCTCCTCTCATCATCTCTCCACCCTGCAAACTGCTATGCCATGTATAGCCTCTAGGTGATGTTCTCTACCTTGAACCCATCCAACCTCCACCACCAAGCCTCCAAATTACTCACATCTAGATAGTGGAGTCTCCAACCATACTTCATCCCCCACTAGTATGCTAGTGGCATTGTCTCATCCTATGTCTCGACAATCAAAATGTTTGGTCTTGCAACACTAATATTCTCTTAGGCCCATACCTAGAGCAGGGTCAGATGAGTGATGCTGAGTGCTCATCTATAATAGATGACATGTATGTATGGATACAACTAGGCTAGTACACATGATCCCAACACAAACTCTCCCTTCCATCTCTCTACAATATGCCTAACCAACTCAATCACCTTGAGGCTACAAAAACATCCACTCCTATCTAGTAAGAAAATCTCACTGATCAGGTTGCAAAGGTATAATGGTAGAGCTAGAACCTCTAGTTCCAATTAAATGTTGAGATCTAACTCCTTCCCTTGGATGGGAAGCTGAACCGGTTCAAATAAAACTTGTAGGCTCTTGTCCACTACTCAACTATGGGTCCAATTGATCAAGTTCCCTTAGATGGGAAATCATAGAGCCATCTCCCCTATCAGGAGATGGAAGGTTGAGGTATCAGAGCTCCATCGTTCCATCAATGTAGTCAATAGTCTTGTGTGCTTTGATGTTGGGATACCCCAATATATGTAGCAATTCCACCTACACTAGTGAACCATGATTGTGGGAATTCATTGCCCTAACTGTCACCTCAAGTACTACAGAGTGCCTCTTGGGAATCCTCAGCATCTCGAAGTTCTTCATCCATGCAGAACATTCTATTAGTTCTTCTCAAATTTTCATTCCTTTTCTATCATTTTTATCCCTACCCCTAATTTGGAAAATTTTCCTTTATGTAAGGCAAGTTCACCCATTTCCCTTCAAAGTGCATTTGCTTGTACAACTAGTGTACTGGCCCATTTTTCATCCTTTTGTAGGTTCACCTTTTTTTCAAGTGCACTCGCCCCTTTCTTGTCCGAGTGCAAATTTTCCCCTCTTTTCCTTAAAGGTGAATTTGCATTCATCCCTTTTTGCAATGGGTGATTAAACAATAGCCCCTATGTCTTTTCCCCCCTAAGTGGAAAATTTTCATTCACCCTTTCCCCCAATGGGCAGATTCACATCTTCCTATTTCCCCTTTTGGAGAATTCACATTCTCCCTTTCCCAATTTTGGTGAATTCGCATTCACATATCCCAGATCATTCCCTCCCCTACATTATGTAAGTTCTCCCTTTTCGGGGAGAAATCACCCCTCCCCTAGCATGCACACCCTTGCGGAGCACACGTTCACCCCTTTCTTCATTGATCTCCCTAAACAGGCGAATTTTCCTTCCGAATGGGTGAATCTTCCCATCTATGGTGAATTCGTACCCTAGCTACTGACCCAAAATTAACAAATGTGCAGAAAATTCAAATCCAAATCACAAGTTAGGGCTCAAAAGCCTACCTGGCGGGGTATTGCATGCTCGTAGTAGAACTATCGCACCTCCTCACCTCGGTCCTTATTTTGAAGTTTTAAAGTAGAAATACATTCACCTGATGAAAAAATTAGATTGAATATCAATTATTATATATCAAAATGTAGAATAATTATGTTTGTGGAAATGCTCAAATAGATGGAAAAGATAACCTATCACAAATAGTGCCTGTTTCTAGGTTTTCACTACTTGCTTTTATTAAACTTTTTCATATTTTATGATTTTTTTGATTTTTTTGATTTTCCACTTTTTTTGTATTTTTCTTCTTTTTATTTATTTTTTGTTACCAAGTCACTTGTTTTCCAAGTTTTCATCAAGGAAACCATTTTTTTTAGGAAATTCTCTGATGTTTTGTTTTTTTTAGGACTTTTATCAATGCACTGAATGAGTTGGGTGTAGAATTTCTTGAGATGTAGGCTATTGAGGGGTTCATCAACAAATCCCCTTCAAGTGTGGACAATCGATATGCTCCTGATTTGAATAATGATACAACAAAGGGACCTAGCTAGTTTGGTTCAAATTTCTCCTTCTTCTCTCAATCCTATTGGTTACGGGGATTCTCTTTTAGGACTAAGTCACCCACCTGAAAGGTTCTTGGTTTGAATATGTGGTTGTAACTCCTTGACATCCTATGTTGATCGGATTTCAGGTGATCAATTGCTTGCTAACAATGCTCATCTAACAGTTCCAACTCTTGTAGCCTAGATACTCTATAATCCTCATTTGATATGATCCCCTTTAGTGATAGATGAAGTGATGGTAGCTCAACCCTAATAGGTAGAATAGTAGTTGATCCATAGACTAGAGCATAGGGTGTAGCTCTTGTCAGGGTGCAGATACTGGTTCTATAAGCCCACAAAGTAGGGTTCAATTGAGTGTGCCAATCATGTCCAACATCATTAATGGTTTTCTTCAAGATTTTTAGAATTGTTTTGTTTGAGGCCTCCGCCTAGCAGTTTCCTTGAGGATAGTATGGTGTAGAAAAATGATGTTGGATATGGAACCTCTCATAAAGCTCTTGGAAATTCTAATTTTTGAAAGGTCTACCATTATCCATGATAATGGATTGAGGAATGCCATATCGACAAATGATATAATTCAAGAAGAAGGATACAATTTGTTTTCTTGTGATGGCAGTCAAGGGAACAACTTCAATCCACTTTGTAAAGTACTTTGTGGCTATGATGATGAACTTGTGCCCATTTGATGAAGATGGATGAATTTTTCCTACAAGATCCAATCCCCATTGATAGAAAGGGCATGTGGATGTGAATGGTTGCCATTCTTATGCTAGTGCAAGTATCAGGTTTCCATGGATTCGACATTTCTAGCACTTCTTGACATATTGAAATTACTCCTCCATATTTTCCCAGTAATATCCCAAACATAGGAGTTTCTTAGTGAGAGTTAAACCACTTGAATGTGTGCCACAAATGCCTTCATGAACCTCATGTAAAGAAGTTTCAGCTTTGTTATGTTCTAGACACCGAAGGAGAGTACCATCAAGACCTCATTGGTAAAGTACATCAACTATTAAGGTATGTCGAGCTACTTGCTGACACTACAACAAAATAGGAAAATAACATTGGATTTTAGTGTATTTCAGTTCATGAATTAGGTGATTTTGTTGGCGCTAAACTTAGTGCAAATAGGCATGGTCATCTCGGTGTTGATTTTGGATTTGAATTTTGTGCTAGAGGGTATGTTGGAGTTAGCGCTATAAAATCATAACGCCCCCTTTAGCACATAAAATAGCACTGAGAAATAGCGCCAAAAATAGCACCTCTGTTAACACCTAAAATAGTGCCGAGAAATAACATCGGAAATAGCACCTAAATTAGTGTCCAATTTGGCTTCTAGTTTTGCTTCTAGTTTTTCTTCTAGTTTTCTTCCAGTTTTACTTCCAAATTTGCTTCTAGGATTGCTTCCAATTTCGCTTCCATTTTTGCTAAACCAGTTTTTCTTCTAGTTTTACTTCCAGCTTTGCTTCTAGTTTTTCCTCCAGGCTTACTTCTAGTTTTGCCTCCAGTTTTTCTTCCAAGTTTACTTCCAATTTTTCTTCCAACTTTTGCTTTTAGCTTCTGCTTCCATTTTTGAGTTTTTCTTCGATTTTTTCTTTCGGTTTTGCTTCAGATTTTGCTTCCATGTTTTTTTCTGATTTTTCTTCCAAGTTTTCTTCTAATTTTGCTTCCAATTTTTCTTCTAGGCTTTTGGTTTTGCTTCGTTTTTCCAGTTTTGCATCCAATTATGCTTCTAGTTTTGCTTCCAGTTTTGCTTCTAGTTTTGCTTCCAAGTTTGCTTCTAGTTTTTCTTTCATTTTTGCTTCCATGTTTGCTTCTGGGTTTACTTCCAAGATTGCTTTTGGTTTGCTTCTAGTTTGGCTTCCATTGTTGCTTCTAAAAATGCTTCTTGTTTTGCTTCCATTTATTAATTTAATATGCTTTATTTCAATTTAATTAGTTAAATATATCATGCCTCTTAAATAGCTTATATGATTATACAATAATTAATTTAATTATTTAACTTATGATTAAATAACAAGATAATTTTTTTTTAGGTCAGTAACACAATTTTTGTATTGCTTGTAAAGATAAAAAAGTACATCTATTGTTCAATGTCATTAACCACCAAAATTCCATAGCAAATGACAAAAACTAGAGGCACCTTAATGTGTAGAGTAAAAAATTAAGTAAACCTTGTAACCCCGTAACATTAAATATTGATAAGATCATCATCATATATAACTAAAACAAGTTAAAGTCAAATATGCCAGTACATCAAAAACATGTCAAAATGATACATGTCCAATAGTCAACATAAGTGAAAAAGATACATGTACAAATGATATAAATAAAATTGATAAATTATGTAACTCAAACTAATACAAGTCAAGATGATACATGTCCAAATGATATAGTAAAAATGATACATGTCAATTTGATAGAACTAAATAATATAGTACTGTAGGCCGTGAAAATGATGCATATGATAGTAACCATGAAAAGAGTCATCATAATGATATATCAACAATGATCCATGATGTAGTCTATATGATCATGAATGTCACTGGTTACTACCACCAAATATCTCATCATCATTATCATCACCTTTATGATCATCATCATCATCTTCATCGTCGTTGTCGTCATCATCATTGTCATCAGCCTCAGTGTCTTCCGTATCTGTATCATCATCATCCTCTGCCATGTGATCGATACTAGCAGAACCAATATTTCTGATTTCCCATTCTCTGATGGTATTGGATTTCTTTTTGATGATGACAAAAGTGAATAATATAACTATAGTATTGAAAAGGTTGAGACTTGTTTTCTCAACAGTGAGAAAATTTTAGATTTGTTAACTCCTAAATACCAAGGATGTACACATGAAGGTGATCTTGAAGTTTTTTGTCTAGCCTACATTTGTTTTAATAGTGAAAGATCTTTGTGTAAATATTCTTATGACTCCCTGTGCATTTCTTGGAAGGATGGTGGAACCTTTGGTGTTGATCAAAGGTCTGTTTCCATTCGGGAAGAGGTATGTGATCTTGAAATTTCTAATTCGTGTGGAGAAGACATTTATCTGCATACCAAGGATGATAGAGTTCCATGTTTGATTGGTTCATATATGCTTAATATTGATGATATGAGTCATAATCCAGTGTTGTATCCAATTGGTATTGTTAAAGAGGTGCAAATGGTTGCAAATCTATTTGTTTCAGACATTATTGATATAACAAAATTTTTTGTTTCTCAAGAAAAGCACTTTGATGATGAATTTTCAATACAGCTGGGAGAGTGTCTCATAATTCATAATAGTGAGAGAGATAATGAGGAATTTTGCATTGAATATGCATGCATTTTGTATGTTGAAAATTGTAGGGTTTTGTCTGATGATGAAGAATATAAATTGCAGAATGATGTAAGTAGTTTGGGCCAAGCTGAGCATAGTGATTCTTTAAAAACTTTCAGTGACAAGGAAGATTGCATATGTGTCTTCAGGAGGAATCTGATGAACTCAAGGAAAAACCAGGTATTTGATAGGGGAAAGTATGGTTGGAGTTTCAGATTGTAACAGCTCAGAATAGGTGATGATGAATCACAGAGGATTAAGGGTTGCCAGTGCATGGACAACTCTTGCTTGCCCTCTTTAAAATTATTTTCCATGCATAGTAGTTTAGGGTTTTGGTTCATTTCCATTTTGCATTCATTCCATCATGCTCTGTGCCCTTTTCAATTTTGCTCATTTTGTGTTTGGTCTGGTCTGCTCACCCAAAGATCTGAATCCTTGCCATGATCTTACTATCATTCATCCCCAGATAGAGCCACTATTGGGATTGTAAATTACTGCATATTTTCACAAGTTTTCTTACCCCTGAGTTCCCATATGAGTCCTTATCATATGCACATCTTCCCTTCCATCATGGCATTCTACTTACATTTTCCATATTTTATCCCGTGTTTCCATCGGTCTGCATTTTTCACACTCTTGTTCCTATCGACATGACAACATTAAGGTCTCCCCGATCCCTTTTTCTTGTAAATGTCTATGTTTCCTATCGACAAGATGTTTCCTATGTCACAGTGATTCAATTTTATTCACTGGCAGCTATCGATAGGACACTTCTTTTGTTTCGGTGACAAAAAGATTCATATCGGCATAAGTCATCCCATCGATATATGGTCATAGAAAATTTGTTATGTCTTACCGATTAGCTCATATGGGCTTTCTTCGGCAGAGCTTGGAGTTTTCAACATTATGTCTCAGCGAGGTCTTCTTGTCTTGCCGAATAGCAGTGGAAGGATACAACATATTGGCATAAGTTTTGTCCTCGGTGGATGCTCTCACCAAACTCATCATGTCTCGTCGAATGGAGGAACAGATAGATGGACTCATCAGTGGGAGAAATCATAAGTCACGATGACAATTTTTGGTCATGTGGGCTTTCGGTATAACAATATACTCTACATAATGTCTCCCCGAGAGTGATAAGTTACAGTGACACATGAGATGAATAGGAGGCTTTCGGCATAACAATTGAATTCTCTATATGGTCTGCCCAATAACGAAGGGTTGTAGTGATACAAGTGATAAAAGTGTTTTCGGTGAGACATAATGAAGGTGGTATGATATCTCCATGACTCGGATTGGTCACGACAATGAATAGGGGAGCACAGGTGGACAATGATATTATTACCTTCAGCATACTTACGAGGATGTCTTGGAAAATGGTTGGTGAATAAAATAGTTGTAGGCCGACATGGATTTTCCTGAATTCTACGGTGGCCAACATGATCTCACTATGTTTTATTTTCCTAATGCTGGTGTATAAATAGGCACTTCTGAATGTAATATCATGAGATTTTTAGATCATATACAATAGGTAGAGGATGGACACATTAGAATAATTTTTTTTCAAAACAAAGGCTATGTTGCATGTTTTCAAATGGCGATTTCAATGAAAGTCAGTTAATGTGGCAGGTTATTTCTAGTGTCAATTGTCTGTTGAGTTTATTGAAAAGTATTGCTAAGTTATCTCTATGATTGATTCTTTCTGGTTATTTAAATTGGTGTAACAAGTTTACTTTTAGTTTATCAGTGCACATTTGTTGTATCTATGTGATTAATTAATTGGTTCTCTCAAGAAGAGATTAAATCCTTTTGTTGATCATAGTAATCAGGGGGATTCGTCTGGATTATTAAAGTAGAGCTTAGTAGTCACAATCTTGCACGTTTGTATAAGTTATAAACATAACATATGCCAACAATTTGAGTTTCAGCCAGAATAAGTTGCCCACTTCTATTTCATTCAACTCTGCATACCCAATAAGGCACTGGTCTCTGCAGTTTCATCATTTGGATTCATTCATTTTCTTTATATTTGTTAATTGAGCATTTTAGGATTTAGATTAAGAAGATTGCTTTCAAGTTTGTTTTCATTTGTTCACTTCTGTCTGCCATCGTGGACAAATCACTGCAAGAGAAGAGGATCAAAAGTTAAGTCTTCCCAATTCATTCAAATAGGTACACCCACCTAGGTCTAGTAGCACCTGAAGAGTAGAAGGTCTAAATCTTTTGACCTTGTTTGTTACCCTAAAATGTTGTGAAAGCTTGGAAACCTTTCGTGGTTCAAACCTGCATTTTTGAGAGCTAACAAGAGGAAGAAAGCTGACTAGAACTCTAGAGGCCCACCATAATGGATTTTAGTATTCAACCATGAGAGAAGAAGAGAGATTTGATATCATGTATCGAAACATTAAGCATGCATTCTTCCAGCCAGCGGAGAAGGAGATGATTACTTTGCTTCATTTTCATTTGCATAACCATATCACAACGTGGGAACCAAGAAGACCAAGGATTTCCAATTTTATGTGGAGGTAATGGATGTGGTCCAAACTTTAGGAGGGGAAAGAAGTTCAATGTATGATCCTAATGAAATTGAGGAAGAACAAAAAGAGAGGGATAGGAAAAATAAAATCAATATAGAGTTTCAAGGATTTTTCAAGTGAGTAAGAGAGCTATGGGAGCAGCCTCATCTAAAATATTTTGAACTAGAGTTTGATATACCATTTAGAGAGCTTGGTTTTCATGGAGTTCCTTTCAAAGCCTCTTCTCTTATTGTTCCTATGGTAAACTGTTTTGTAGAGTTGGTGGAATTACCTTTCTTAGTAATCACTATTAGTGAGATTGAGATTGTTAACCTTGAGAGAGTATGACTTAGGGAAAAGGCAATTGATATGGCTATTATTTTCAAAGACTTTGAGTAGGATCTGCTTTGTATTGATTCCAATCCTCAATATTCACTTGATGGCATCAAGGAATGGTTGAACTACATGGATATAAAGTATTATGAAAGAAAAATTAACTTGAACTAGCAGCCAATTTTGAAGAGTATTATTGATCATCTAGATAAATTTATTGAAGATGGTGGTTGGGAATTTTTGAATATGGAAGCTAGTGATTTTGATTTTGATAATTTAGAAGAGTTAGATCAAGGATATGAACCCTTTGATGTATAAGAGGAATCATAATCATATTTCATGTAGCCACCATCAAGAGTGTTACAAGGCAACAAGATAGAGGGAATCCTTATATAAGGATAATTCTCAATGTTGCAAGTACTAAGTTTAATTCCAACTACAATGGAAACATTGAAATTCCCTAGCAATATTTATGTTAAGGAAATTTCCTTTAGATTCAAGGATTCAAAGCACATCAACCATGTGGTACAAATGATTAAATCCTAGAGATGATCTGTAGCAATGAAAGAGTTTGGAAAGGTAGAGAGAGCTACACTGGTGACTTAGGAAAAACTTCATCTTTCAAAAACAAAGTCAATTAGGCTAGTAGACACATGGATCGGGCCAACATTTGGTGGAAGAGGACAAAAAATGACTTGAACTCTAGACACCCATCATAATGGATTTTGGTATTCAACCATGAGAGCAGAAGAGAGAGCTAATATCATGTATCAAAACAGTAAGCATGCATTCTTCTAGCCAATAGAGAAGGAGATGATTACTTTGCTTCATTTTCATTTACATAACCATATCATGGCATGGGAACCAAGAAGAACAAGGATGCCTAGTTTTATGTGGAGATAATGGATGTGGTCCAAAATTTAGGAGGGGAAAGAAGGTCATTGTATGATCTTGATGAAATTGAGGAAGAACAACAAGAGAGGGACAAGAAAATTAAAATCAATATAGAGTTTCAAGGATTTGTCAAGAAAGTAAGAGAGCTATGGGAGCATTCTCATCTACAAGATTTTGAACTAGAGTTTGATATACAATTTAGAGAGCTTGGTTTTCATGGAGTTCCTTTCAAATCCTTTGTGTTTATTGTTCCTATGGTAAATTGTTTGGTTGAGTTGGTGGAATTACATTTCTTAGTAATCACTATTGTTGAGATTGAGATTGTTAACCTTGAGAGAGTATGACTTGGGAAAAAGGCATATTATATGGCTATTATTTTCAAATACATCAAGTAGGATGTACTCTGTACTAATGCCATCCTCAATCTTCCCTTAATGGCTTCAAGGAATGGCTAAACTCCATGGATATAAAGTATTATGAAAGCAGAATGAATTTGAACTAGTAGCCAATTTTGAAGAGTATTATTGATGATCTAAATAAATTTATTGAAGATGGTGGTTGGGAATTTTTGAATATGGAAGCTAGTGATTTTGATTTTGATAATTCAGAAGAGTCAGATCAAGGATATGAACCCTATGATGTAGAAGAGGAATCAGAATCAAATTTCATGTAGTGACCATCAAGAGTGTTACAAGCCAACAAGATGGAGGAAACTCTTATATAAGGATAATTTTCAATGTTGTAGGTACTAGCTTTAATTCCAACTACAATGACAACATTGAAATTCCCTAGCAGTATTTATGATAAGGAAATTTCCTTGAGATGCAAGGATTCAAAGCACATCAACCATGTGGTACAGATGATTAAATACTAGAGATGATCTGTAGCAATGAAAGAGTCTAAAAATATAGAGAGAGATACACTGGTGACTCATGAGAAACTTCAACTTTCAAAAACAAAGTCAATAAGGCTTACAAATGTGTGGATCAGGCCAACATTTGGTGGAAGAGGAAGATGGTTGGACCTCTAGAGGCCCACCATATTGGATTTCAATATTCAACCATGAGAGAAGAAGATAACTCATATCATATATCAAAACATTAAGCATACATTCTTCTAGCTAGTGGAGAAGGAGATGATTACTTTTCTTCATTTTCATTTGCATAACGATATCATGGCATGGGAACCAAGAAGACCAAGGATGTCCAGTTTTATGTGGAGGTAATGGATGTGGTCCAAATTTTAGGAGGGGGAAGAAGGTCAATGTATGATATTGATGAAATTGAGGAAGAACAACAAGAGAGGGATAGGAAAAATAAAATCAATACAGAGTTTCAAGGATTTTTCAAGCGAGTAAGAGAGCTATGGGAGTAGCCACATCTAAAATATTTTAAACTAGAGTTTGATATACCATTTAGAGAGCTTGGTTTTCATGGAGTTCCTTTCAAAGCCTCTTCTTTTATTGTTCCTACGGTAAACTATTTGGTAGAGTTGGTGGAATTACCTTTCTTTGTAATCTCTATTAGTGAGATTGGGATTGTTAACCTTGAGAGAGTAGGAATTGGGAAAAAGGCATTTTATAAGGCTAGTGTTTTCAAAGAATTTAAGTAGTATGTACTCCACATGTATGCCATTCCTCAATCTTCACTTGATGGCATCAAGGAATGGTTGAACTCCATGGATATAAATTATTATAAAAGCATAATGAACTTGAACTAGAGGCCAAATTTGAAGACTATTACTAATGATCCAGATAATTTATTGAAGATGTTGTTTCAGAATTTTTGAATATGGAAGCTAGTGATCCTGATTCTGATAATTCAAAAGAGTTAGATCAAGGATAAGAACCCTCTAATGTAGAAGAGAAATCAAAATCAGAATTCATGTAGCCACCATCAAGAATGTTACAAACCAATAAACAAGACGGAGGGAATTCTTATATAAGGATAATTTTCAATGTTGTAGGTACCAGCTTTAATCCCAACTTCAATGGCAACATTGAAATTCCCTAGTAGTATTTATGTTAAGGAAATTTCCTTTAGATGTAAGGATTCACAACACATCAACCATGTGGTACAAATGATTAAATCCTAGAGATGATATGTAGCAATGAAAGATTCTAAAAAGGAAGAGAGAGCTACATTGGTGACTTAGGAGAAACTTCAACTTTCAAAAACAAAGATAATTAGGCTGGAAGATGTGTGGATCAGGGTAGCATTTGCTGGAAGGAAGAAAGATGACTAGAACTCTGATGGCCCACCATACTAGATTTTGGTATTCAACCATGAGAGCAAAAGAGAGAGTTGATATCATGTATCAAAATATTAAGCATGCATTCTTCTAGCCAGTGGAGAAGGAGATGATTATTTTGCTTCATTTTCCTTTGCATAACCATATCATGGCATGGGAACCAAGAAGACCAAGGATTTCCAATTTTATGTGGATGTAATGGATGTGGTCCAAATTTTAGGAGGGGAAAGAAGGTCAACATATGATCCTAATGAAACTGAGGAAGAACAAGAGAGGGACACAAAAAATAAAGTCAATAAAGAGTTTCAAGGATTTGTCAAGCGAGTAAGAGAGCTATGGGTGCAACCTTATCTAAAATATTTTGAACTAGAGTTTTATATACCATTTATAGAGCTTGGTTTTCATGGAGTTCCTTTTAAAGCCTCTAATTTTATTGTTCCTATAGTAAACTATTTGGTAGGGTTGGTGGAATTACCTTTCTTAGTAATTGCTATTAGTGAGATTGAGATTGTTAACCTTGAGAGAGTAGTTTTTGGGAAAAATGAATTTGATATGGCTATTGTTTTCAAAGAATTCAAGTAGGATGTCCTCCGCATGCATGTCATTCCTCAATCTTTGCTTGATGGCATCAAGGAATGGTTGAACTCCATGGATATAAAGTATTATGAAATCAGAATGAACTTGAACTGGAAGCCAATTTTGAAGACTATTATTGATGATCCAGATAAATTTATTGAAGATGTTGGTTGGAAATTTTTGAATATGGAAGCTAGTGATTTTTATTTTGATAATTCAAAAGAGTCAGATCAAGGATATGAACCCTCTGATGTAGAAGAGGAATTAGAATCAGACGAGGAAGGTTCAGAAGATGAATCTCTTCTGGAGTCAAAGGAGGATGATGATGAAGAAGAAGATTCTTAAGAGGTGGAAGGTAAAACATGGGATGAATTAGAAGCCAAAGCCAAAAATGTAGATAAGGAAAAAGGAGACAATTCTAACAGTGACGAGAAAAGGTGGCAATGAAAGGTAAAAGCTACAGGGAAGTATCAGGCACCTGATCTTAGAGATTCAAGAGGAATGCCTACCAAGAGGCATAAATTCAAATGAATTGAGTTCATCTAAATCCTTGCACTATTTATTCACACACATAAATGGTCATCTTGTAATCATAAGATTTGATCTCTTTTTACTCATCCTATGCATCAATAAACAACTCAACACAAGAGATGCAAATTGACATATTAACACAACAATATCCAACTAAGTTATTGAAACTCAACTATTGATACTTTTTGTTTTGTAACATATTCTTTTCAAATTGCTTTGGATGGCAGCCATATTTCTCCTCCTATCAAAACATGGCACATGGACTAGTTAAACTAATTAATATGCATTCATTTACTTCTTCCAACGAAATAAAAGAAATATATCATTTAAAATATTAAATATACTTACAATTATATAGATCAAGGCTTGTAAACCTTTCTAGCCACTGCAATGCATGGCACAAATTTTCTCAAGCCTAGCCTTGGAAGCCTTGTCCTGAAACATATACTAATTCAATTTAACTATGTACAAATAAAATTTAAATATTGTTTAATAAATTTGATATAATCTTATGGGAAAATTCAAATACCTGCATACTCTCCTCACTAGATTTCCTCCATGCATCAGACTTATCATATGCTTTTACAAGATCTTCCATACTTTCACACTTACATAAATTGTCCTTTTTTTATGCCTTAGCTTAGGAGGGATTTTTTTTATCTTCTTTGTTTGGTTGCACCAAAATCTCTTGCAGTTTTGAGACATTCGTGTCTTTATCTTCTTTATAGACCAACTTGTGCCAAATTTCTTCTCCATATCATGGATAACTATTTTTTTTAGGTGAATGGGTAGCTTTGAGAATGGAAAATGTAGATGGTCTTTGAACCATTGAAGGCATGGTTGCTTCAACCTATTCACAAATGTTTCGTAGCATTTGTCATTCAGACTTCCCTTTAATCCACCACATATTCTATCTTCATATTGTAGCTACCAATGCAAGAATGAAAACATGGCGTAGTGGAAGAAGTTTGTGTCCTAGTAGTGGATGTCTTTACTCCCTATTCCACATTATTAGAGTTTACTATCACTGATTTCCTCTTGGATCTTTTGCTCGATCTAGGATTAGTTGGGGAATCAATTGATTCCATTTGACACAATTGATTTGTTTGCAATGTTTGAGGGGCATTACCGGATTATTTTTCTATGTATTTGGGAAGTGTTGTCCAGTCCACATTAACCAATTTTTTCACTCCCTCTACCCCCAATATTGAAGCCAATTCCTCTTTATCTTTCTTAGTCCCATGTCCCTATATATATATTTAAATTATATTTCTTCTTTTAAATTTAGAAATAAAAAAGTAAAAAGTAAAATTCAAAGAAACAATGGAAAAATTTACAAATCTATAAATTGACAATGAATTACCTCATTGTGGCCAGAGTTTGTTGACAATGCTCACTTCCCTCCATTGATTAAAATTTTGAGGTGACCTAGGGCTAATTATTTTCATCCTGTCTGTGGAGGAAAATGAAATACACACTATCAAGTATGAAAGTTTTCATCTATTTTGTGGACAAATATGTTCACTAGGTTTGCTTAGTGTTGATAACCTAGGAAAAATATGTTCACTCAATTTGCTTAGTGTTGATAACCTTATCATGAAAAATCTTTCATAATGAAATCTTGCAAGAATTTGTCATGGCATCAGTGACTAGCGGCTGGGAAAAACCAAGTAGTTTCTGTGTTTATTTTTAGTAGTTGCTCAATAGTGACTGAACCAATTCCTATAATTTTCAAGCAGTTCACTATTTCCTTGATACCTAAGTTGGGGAAAGAATATAGAGGCATTCTCGCTTTGTGCTATAATATTTTGAGCGAAAGCTCAAATGGGTAGGGTAAATTTTTTTGTTGGTTTCTCAAAGGTTTTATAATTTATAATGATGGGACAATTTAGAGGTTGCCTAGACTGGTTAGGCCACGAACTAGTAAAAAATCATGAATTCAAATGCAATACAAAGAGAAGTAAACAATCAAAAATTCAATCAAGAAAACAAAATTGTAACCTTACCTATGGTGTCACAAACTAAATTGAATTTCTCATCAGTTGCTGGTAGCGCTCTACTCTCTTCCTACGCACGACATTTTTCCCTTTTTTGTCATCTAATTTCTTCCTTCACGTGGGAAATTTTTAAATTTTTTATTTTGATTCATTAGTCAATGCTTTAGTCGCTGTTAGTTAGTGCCAAATTTAGCACTAAATTTTGGCTGTTAATGTAATCTATTTGGGACATATAAGGCAGTGTCAAGTGTGCCTAATTTAGTGCCTATCATTGTTGTATAGTGACTATTTTCATTGTTGTGTATCACAAGATCAAAGTATTGGAAATAATTCCAACTCTTGCCTTGTTTTTGTGACCATCTCTATCTCATGGCTCGTTCATCAACTCGGTGTAGTAAAGTTTTTTTTATTGCTGTCCCACAAGGTGCTTCATCCTTCTCGGTGGTACTGTGGTGAAAGCTTTAGTGGTGGTACGCGAGTCTTCCTTTTGTTCCTAGTGGTGTTGCGGTGACTCCCACAGTCCTGCAAGTCTTCTACCATTGTCGTGTGGTAGTGTGGTGACCACCGTTGTCCCATGGCTCCTTCATCAGCTTAGTGTGGTAGAGTGGTTTTTACCGCGATCTCACAAGTTGTTTTTTCCTTCTTAGTGGTAGTGCGGTGAAAGGTTTTGTGTCAACATTTTTATTCATAGAGGAGGCTATGGAGAGAGGATGTGGATGATGTAGAAATACTATATCACTAAAAGGAAAGTGGGTGGAAATAGATGAGACAACAAAATCTACAGATACAATAGAGGTAAGAAGAGAAAGCAACCTCAACCAAAGGAGGAAGGTGTTTATGAATTCACAAATACTACAATGTACAGGAGATAAATTCATATTTTTTTCATGAGGCCTCTAAGGTCAAACTTATTGGTTGAAAATGCACATGAATGGTGATTAAATGTGATTCTATGATCAAGGGAAAATTTTAAAAATTAGGATATCCAAAACATGATATCAATATGTCAAATATATGACTAAAGTGAGGTTTTGTGTTGGATAGCATGTTCGTTGAAATGATATAATTGGTGTACTAAAAATTATTTACTATGTTGTGTATTATAGGGGTGAGATGAGGCCATGGCAACAATTTGTGTCATATCAAATGAGGACACAATAGATGAAGCAAGACATCAGGTACTCAAATTTTGACTTAACTTAGGAAAAAATGATCTGATGCCATTTTGTGATACGTCCATCTTTTTTCATAGTATTATTGAAATTTATAATGTATTATCCAATCTTGACATAAATTAATGCATGTTGTTGATTATTATAGATGGATATTGGAGAAAATGTAGAATCTAAGCATTCAACTAGCAAAAGAACAGGATATGTACATGGACGTGGACCTAAAACTATTAAATCACATAGACAACAATGGGTGGAAGAGGATATTTCAATGGATACTATAGACACAACAAATGATTGCACTGAAGAAGAGGTAGCTTAGAACTATAGTACATGGGATGAATACTTTGAGAAAATTGTTGTTTGTGGATGTTCTGTATGTCATGGAAAGAAACAATTGAAACAAGCGATTGTACAAAGACATTACATATATGATGAGCTTCCAGTTAGTAGTATGCCTCCTAAAATTGATTCATATCCATTAGGCATTGTGGTGAGGAATTTTCCAATTTAATATAAATAAAATGTATACTTTGATTAAACATTGTTTTATCTTATTTAAATAACTATTTTTTTCTTAATGGATACTTGCAGGATAAAGTTCTTGGTTTAAATTTTCTTGGATCACTAACTTCCAACCTAGAGGGAAATGATAATTTATTAGATGATACATCTAACAAAAATATGTGCCAATATACCAGATCAGAAGATGAGGAATTGACAAAAACAAGTAACAGAACAAGAACCGGTGTGAAGATGCATAATTTTCTTATAGACAAGGGGAAGGTGGACTACATACCCTATGAGAATGAATATGATGGAGATGATGACTTGCCCCTAAGTTTGAGAGCAATTTACAAAGAGAGATTTGATTGTCAACTATATTGCTCTTGGCCTAGTGATCAACAACTACCTAGAGTGTACAAGGTATTTCAATTTTAGGGATATAGCTACATGATACAACCCTCCAATATTCATGGAGTGAATCTAGGCCTCTTTATTGTCCAAAACATACATGTGGGATCCAAACATAGAAAATTTTTAGAAAAAACCACTAGGAGATTAATTCCATATTATGGTCCATAATATTACAATGGTGATTGGAGAAGGCTAGCAGAATATAAGCCTAACATGTTAGCATATGGTCTAAATTCGAAAATGTATACACATCGTCTCCAATTGGAAAGTGGAAAAGAAATGAATAGAGGCCATCTTATGTATATAGATGGGCATGCATACACATAAAAATATTGCAGGATTTATAAATAGTAGTAAGGGAAGGGACTCTATTGAAAGACCGAATTGTCAATTTGTTGAGGTTATAAATGATAAAATAGAGGTATGGAAAGAGAGGCTGATATATTGATAATGGTTGAGGCCATTATGGACCTTACCATTGGGGATGAGTTATTTATTGATTACCCCTTCTTAAAACACACTCTTGCACGAAACAAGAGGGAAGAACAAGGTCTCCCTAAGGATGTTCTGAAGGGAAAAAAACCAAAGAATAATAAATGAGTGTGGACTGATGTTTTATAAACTATGTTGTCAAAATTGTGTTTTATAGCAATTATTGTATAAAAAAGGTAGTCTATAAAATAATGTTCCATTATTCAATTGATGTATATATGTTCATACAATTTATATAATGTCTAATATATGTATGTCATTCATGTGCAGGTATTTTTCTATGAAGATATTTTGGACCTGAAATGGATATTTGTCATACATTATGATCTAAGATTAAAGCATGTATTTGATGATGCATTAGTGGATACTGAGTAAAACAATGATGGCCAAAAGAAATGAGAGAGAGGGATTAGAGAACATCGAAGAAATTAACATCCATGATGATGTTTAAGATGGTTATGTTCAGGCACAAGAAGACAACAATCCAGAGTTAGATGATGTTATGGAAGACAACAATATGGATGGTATAGAAAATGATGATCCAAATACATTTGGTAACAATATAGATGGTCTACAGTAAAATTTCAATGATGATGAAGATGATGCAAGTCAAGATGAGGATGATGATAATATTAAATACTTGAAATAACTTATGAACATTGACAATGGCACACTAGATGACATTGTAACAAACAATAATGCTAATGACCAATACTTCTTAATTTTTAGAATTATTTGTAATACATGTTTAGAAAAAGGATGATTCTTATGGTTTAAACTTTGAAATGCTTTAGTAATATTATGTTGTACTTGGACAATTAAAAACCTATTTTATTCTCCTAGCAAGCCTTTTTATTTTCCATTATAATTCTAGACCAAACAACATTTGCGAGGATGGCCTTTTACACCAATCTTAATTTGTATGAAGTTCATAAACATATTGTCAAGCAGTAAATTCCTTTCGTAGATAGGAAATGTAAAGGCTTCATTTAAGAAAATATAAGTAGTCACTTTTTGAGGGTAATCCACATGCAAAAAGTAAAAAGCACATAAAAAAAATTGTATAGTAGAAAATCGTATTCAATTAGTTATGTCTTATTTCGCTTGTACACTTATCTGAAGGGTAAAAGTACAAAGCTGTTTCACATTTTCAGCCAACTTATCAACACAAGTGAATTTTGATCAAACATATGATATAGTAAGATATCAATCTAGATAAGTTAAATACTTTTGCAACTTGCCCAACTAAAATTGTTGGCTAAATGCATATATAACACCACTTTGAGGCCTATTTTCCAAAAAAATGAAATAATTTGAAAATTTTGAAGTTTCAACTCCTACTCATATAAATAACATTTTTTTGAAATATAAAAAATACCCTTTTGTAGATCCATAAGTGTAGTTTTAAAATATATATTTATTTTAATAGTTTAATTATTATTTTTTTTTTTTTTTTTTACTAAAAGTAGGTTATCAACACAAAAATATCAGGTTGATTATCATGCCAAGAAAAATACTAAAACTTTTTTTTTTTTTTTTTAAATATGATGCCCTAGATAAAAGAATCAAGATTAAGATAGCATAATTTATTTCAATTTTAGATAAGTATTTAATATAAAATTTGATGTTGGCTGGAAATACTTGTGTTTTAATTCACACACATTTAAATATATTTATTAAAATTGAAAAAAAAAATCCATGCCCTAAAGTTTCCTATTATAAATATATATATATTTAAGGAGAATAAAGAAAAACTACTATATAAAGCTTGACGTCTCATGTAACGCCATTTTTTTAGCATTTTGTCAACAACTAAATTATAGTGTTAATTTATAAAAAACTATATTCAAATAATTTTTTAATTTTTTTAAAAAAATATAAACATAAAATATACTAAAAAATGCACATTTCTCTTAGTTTACATCATTTCAAAATTCAAAACATATATTCCAGTTTTTAGTGATTGAAGTTTAAAAACTAGATCAGTGTTGGTTGTTTCCTTTATAGAAGTGTGACATAGCTTTGTACTTTTACCTTGAATGACATAGGGTATTCATCATACATTTCCCTTGACAAACCAAACATGTGCTTTCATTTATTTTTATTGTATATCTTAGAAGTGAAATTGTTGTTACAGAATGATGCACTGAGAAAATAATATATACAAAAAAATGCAAAGAAAATGTTCAAAATTTAACATGCAACCTACTATGTTGTGATGAAAGGAATCAAGATTAACTGGGACAAGAAATAAAAATAATTTTTTGATGATTGTACTTAAAAGTGAATAGGATATGAAAAGTGTGGACAATGATGGTGCTGAAATTGAAAACCTTGATTCTGATGATATTTCTATTTTATGTGATTTGAGATAAAGAGCACATACAATTTTATATACATAGAAAATGAAGATTTGAAACTAGTAAATTGAAAATGTAAACAATATAAGATTTTTCCTTAAACAATAATTCACATACTCACTTAAAAAAAAGGGGCGCACATTTTTTATTCAGACACTGTTTTATTTAATAGACATAAAAATAAAATAATATTTACAAGTACAAGAATATATACACTATTTCATAGAAAATAAGGAATGTTTCATAGAATATACAAGTACAAGAATATATCATCATCATCATCATATCCATAATTACCTATTGGAATATCCTTAAATTGTTCAATATTTGGTATGAATCATTGGCAAAAAAAAATTAGGATTACTCAGATGCTTCTTCCATTCATTTTGTATCAACATATGTTTGTGAAGACACAAAAATTAATAAAATATTAATGCAGGTAACTCACAATTATTTAAATAAGCAACTTTGTTAACTTTATTATTTTTAAAATAGTTTCCATTTTTATGTTTAACATGTAACAAGGAAAAATAATCTCAAATTTTCAAAAAAAATAGTAACTCTACCAACATCCACAATAAATTCTTTACTGTATCAGCATATTCATTCACATAAGCACAACATTGAGGCTCAATAACTAGTATTCATTCAAATATAAGAAGAAATAAGTATGGAAAACATAAGAAAAATACAGAATGATAACATAGTCATGGAGAATATCTAATAATAAGATGTTCTCTATTATATTGCTTCAATTGATATATATTAATAACAAAAGTCTTCAAAATGGAAATGATATATGATGATGATAATTTAAAACTAGGCCTTGATTTTCTATTTATTTAGGAAGCAACAAGCTATAGGCCTTTTACAAAAAGAAGTGACCTTTGATAGCTACTTCTTTTACTAACAACTATTTAATAAGCATAATTAAGGAAATAACAAGACTTAAGACATTTTGACATATGGTTCCATTATTCAACGCAGAAGACCCATGATCATTGATCTAGCAAAGTCTTCCTCTGCATGATGAACGTCCAAATGTTCTCGCCTCAATGTCCTATTCTTCTAAAACCAACAACTATTTAATTAGCATAATTAAGAAATAACAAGACAAGACATTTTGACATATGGTTCCATTATTCAACGTAGAAGACCTATGATCATTGATCTGGCAAAGTCTTTCTCTCCATGATGAACATCCAAATGCTCTCACCTTAGTGTCCTATTCTTCTGAAACCAAATGCTTTTCCTCCCACTAATACACCATAAAATATGATGGCCACTTATATACCTGTATCTTTTTCAAATTTGCAAGATGAGTTTTCCATTGACTATCTAGTAATGCCTTTGTATCATTGACAAAATTTAGGTATCTTGCATCAAGAACAATCAACCCATCCATGATCTAATTTAGCTTGGGAAGACTGGTATCATCATCCTCCTGTATATGAGTCACACACTTGACTGAATTATTTCTTCCACTTATCCAAGTCCTTGAACTGATCATCATCTATCATGATTTCAGGTAATTACCATTGTTTCCAAGTATGGAATAAATCCATTTGTCTTACAAAATTTTTATCAAACCATTGTACATACTAAAATTCATCAATAATCATCTTCACAGTTTATTCAGTTGGCTTTAATGTTGTGGGTGCATCAGGAGTTCTTTGTAGAACTTTGCATAACTTAGCCAAAGTGTAGTGAATATGCTTCCACCTTTTGAGCAAACAATCTAATACAAGTATATGTGCCTTTATTTGATCCATTTCCTACTGAAGTGTTTTATAACTATCATGCACATTCTCTAGTTTATCCATAACTTATTTTATCCCATGCTCAAGAATCTTTTCCATAACCTCACATATTCATCTTTTCACTTCATCCTGCGTTTGATTCTTGGCCTTCTTTACATCATCCACTTCCTTCTCTAGAGTTTTTACCTATTCTATATAAATTTTCTTCACAATATCCATTGGAGCAATAGGAGGCTTGTATAACACCAACTCCTTGCTTTGTGAGGGTTCTGCTCCTCTTAATTGTTCTTTCAGTTTGGCATTCTCCATGAATAGTTTATTAACTTCATCATTTAGGAACCTTTGTTCCTTTTCATACTCCTTCAATATTTCTTCTAATCCCTTAACAGTTGCTCGAGTAAACATGGTTGAATGCATGGTAATTTTTGCTACCTCCAAAGGGGTGGTATCTTGTATTGTACTTACCATTACTTCCCCTTTCATCCCTTGAATTACATCCAATAATTTTGGCTTCTGTGTATTTTTTGTTTCATCCATATGCCCAGGGTTTCAATCTTTGGGTTATACCCAATTCCACTCACACCTTCATCAGAGTCAAATTCTACAACTAGCATTAGATCTTCTTGAGCCCGCACTTGATCAAGTAGAAATTTTTTCCTTAATTCAAGGCCAAGGAAAATGATCATATTTCTCTTCAAGACCATTTCTCTATCCTTTTGGGGGCTAATGTCAATGTTTTCAACTCTTAATTCCTAGAAAGTTTGTGCTACCATTTCATTTTTCTCTGATTCTTCAATTCCTACTTCAACTAATTCCATCCTCTCTTGAAATTCTTTTATCTTCATTTTCATCCTGAAATCCTTAAACTCAGGAGTCTTAATGAATTCATCATCTTCTATGAATCTCCTGGCTACAATTTACCTTTCATCTTCATGTACCTTTGTACTTGTTTTTTCTACATCACCCATCCTTTCCTCATGTTTATGGGCACTGGTCTCAAGGATGGGTTGATCAACTTCAATATCACCTTTTAATGACTACAGTACTATAGCCACCTCCTCAGTATTGCCCACCTATTCAATATCCTCATAAGGTACTAATTATTCAATGCTTCTTGTCTTCTATCTTTTGGGAGGTAATTGCTCCATGGGAGACTCAGAGGTTTCACCTGGGGTATGCTTTATAGTTGTACCACTATCATGTTCTTTTAGATATACTTCCTTCTTTTTGTACAAGTCTTCAAATCTACCAATTATCAATTGTATCCTCTTGATGGGGTCCTTTTCCTCAGAAAAGTATCCTATGAAGTATTTGGACCTCTGCTTCATCCTTTCTTCAAGATTCTTCATATATTCCCATTTTTTTCTTCTACTAAATACATCATTATAAGTAATGTAGTTCCTTATGACATCTTCAGAATCCACTTGGTGTGGCACTGGCATTTTGGTAAGAAGATTGTACCTTATGTTGTTCATATAATTTTTCAGGGTCAAGGGCTCTTTCTTTTCTAGATTTAAATGCATATCTTGTCTTCAAATAATAATGTAACTCCTCTAGTGTGTCTGAGCCTATAGTCTAATCTTCATACTTGGTTTGGTTTGGTAGGAAGTTCCTTTCTTCTGGTTGTGCATTACATCTTTCTCCATCCACATCATTTGCCACATAAATTCAAGAAATACTAATCTAAGGGGCACAAATTTTGGTAGTATGTGTGGAGCAATAGGGCAACCATAAACTTTTATTATTGTAACTTCTGGGAGGAAGAACTAATCTCAAAAATTGTGTGTATGACCCTACTTTAGTCTTAAAGCCAAAGGTCTCACTAGTTACAACATTTTGGTTGAAAATCTTCATATTGCATACCCAAGAACTTGAAGGATTCTGTGTACAAAGTCTTGTAGAATACAACAAAGCTTGAATTCTTGCACCGATTGTCCCAAATATAGCACCATTTATGGAAATGTGTGGGATTCCCTTGGTCATCTACTATAGCCAAGTCCATTGTTTTAGTCCAATGGTCCCTATTCTGGTACAATATCAGATGACATAGTAGGGAATCGTGTTTGAATGTAATTGGTGCTTTATTCTCTATAACTTGGGAGAATTCATCATCTAATTCCTTCTCAAGGTATGAAGCAAAGTCATATTCAATATTAGTTTCATGGTTTTGAATTATCATGGCCATCATCATTAGGCCTATTGGAATTTTATCTTGAGAATCTATCCCCAACACTTGGAAAAGAGCTAAATATGTATTCACAAAGTAATACTAAAAATCTATCACATTAAATGGTTTAGTAGTGGTAGTAGAGATGTGGAATGTTTTGTTACCAATTCCTCTTTTCATATATAGGGATACCTCATCACTTCTATAAATATTTGTTAACCTAGCATAATCCTCCTCACTTTTATGCTAGTTTATCTTGGTTATATCCTACTTGTTTAAGCCAAAACACTCAATGATGGCTTTTTTGGTTACTTCCACCAATACTGTGCCATTTGTAAACCTTACTATTTTGGTAGCTGAGTGATAGTGTTTGGCTAGCAGTCTAATAAATTCTACATCAACAAACACATTTGGGACAATCAACCTTGCTATATCCAACATCTAAGCATTTGACACTAGAATCTTCTCATTTCTCTTACTGTAAAAATACCAAAATAGGTCCCATCCAAATTTGGAAATGAGCGCATCCCTACAAATTTGTGCGGTGTCCACGAGAAACTTCTTATTACCCTCTTTAGTAGACCCTGGAAGTATATCTAATATGGATTGATGGAGTTGTCTCTTCTTTACTTTAGGTTCTTCATCTTTAATTTTAGGTTAAATTTCTTTTACTTCTGATTTTTTTTTTTAGGATGGAGTGCTTTCTTCTTTACTTTAGGTTATTCATCTTTAATTTTAGAATGACTTTCTTTTACTTCTGATCATTTTATTTTAGGAGGCATGTTTCAATTTTCTCTACTATGGCTTTAGATAACAAAACCTTGAAATATTTTCTATATTAACAAAGCTCTTTCAGAGAGTTTTTGTGCACTTACCCGAGTATTTCATGCTTGTAGGACTTTTTCTTCTCCTATCCTTAGCTCCTTCCATGCTAGTGCATTGCAATTGAGTGCAATAATGGGAAAACTCACTTATCTTTGGATGGCACTATATTCTATCATATTAGTTATGAAAACTCTTAATAATTTAATAGCATTTAATTTTTGTAACTGATGTGATTTTCTAAATTTATTGTTGTAAATTTTAATGATGCCATGATTACCATACTACAACCATCTCTTATTATACCCGCTATGGTATGGTGGTGTTTTTCCCTTCCATTCTATTGTTTACTGCTCTACCACCTTGCTCAAGGCCTCTTCTTGTGGGTTACGGTGTATACCACTCTACTGCATATGTTGCTCACCTTCTTGGAGGTATAGCAGTGTATGCTTTAGATCATTACTTGAAGAGTGCCGATGACAAAATATTATTTTTCTTACCAATATCTCAATGTCTCATCGACATTAGATCTTATGTTCCTCTAATGTTGGTTTCCTGTGTCGATGAGACAAGTTAATATCTCTTTCCAATATGCCATTGTCTCATCGATATTTTCCTTCAATGGTATTTCTTTATATATTAGTGTAACTCTATAATGTTGGGGATGAAGGAACACAAATACCACTGAGAGGGGGTGGTGAATTTGTGGGCTGAAAATTTTAGCTTTCTAAGCAATGTAACAACAAAATCTAAAAGCATAAAATAGAAGCAAAGGAGAGGTAGCAAAACCAATCACACAAAGTGCATCCCAAAACACAAGATGTACGAGGAAAAGCCCAAGATGGGAAAAAACCTCGGTGAGAATAGCTATTGTAGGCTACTGCTCCAATCCGGCTTCAGAATGAAAAGGTTTTTCTATTACAAAGTATGGGCACCAACCAAATGGAACACCAATCCCAATTTTATGAGCACCAACTCAAAGGAGCACCTTCCCCTAATCTGATCACCCACTCACATGAGTTTACAAATAAGAAAATTTTAATTAAAATTTTTGTATCATGTTACAAATGAGATTTTGTAACTCATATAAATTTCTAAACTTATTAAGACTGTTGATTTTGTTGTCCTCAAACAACCTTTGGTCTTCAATCATCAACTAACTCTGCAAGTGTTCTTGAATGACTCCTTATTTCTCTCTTTCAGCTTCACACCAGTCTCTGTCATTTTTTCTACACCCACACAATAAGTCTCTTCAATCTTATCTCATGCCTTCACACCCATCTATAGAAAAATAAGAACAATCTTCACTCAAAAATACATACTCTATTTTAATAGAGTTATCTTCTCTTCTCACACCTTTCTGCTCTCCACTCTTTCCCTCTCTTTTTACAACACTGCAGGTGAACTCTACAATACATTCAACAACACAAGAAAATACATACTAACAATCCTTTAATTGTTACTATTTTAGAACAAAAATTCATAGCCCTAATCATTAAACAAATATTTTCTGCAATTTTCTGTTAGTAGCTTCTAGGCTTTTCTATAGCAAACTGTTTGTAGATTTTTACAACATATCAAATAATATTCCTATAGTAGTTTGCAGATTTATGATAAACTCTTATAGATCAATGAAAAAATTCATAGCCCTAATCTTAAAAAAATTAAAATTCTGCAATACTCAAAAACTTTTTGATTTTTCTATAGCAAACTATATGTAGATTTCTGACAATCTCCTATAGTAACTTGTGTAGATCCTAAATCTTATCTTTCCTCTATTCTTCTTGAGCAGCAAAAGGATTCAATCCTACTACATCTTTTGAGACTTACTGCCATAACTAAAAAGCTTCTTCCTTTATTTTTTAATCAAAACAAAATCAAATCCCTAAAGCTTCAAAGGTTTAATTTTCCCAGTCAAATCAGCTACTTGCAAATCTGATTGCAATGTCTAATAATAAATAAACATATCTAGGGCATCCCTAGAAACAATAGGAGGTAACTTAAACATAAATTTTTTGAAAAAATATTTCCCTTCAATAACTACTACAAAAGATTTACCTCTAAGTAAGTAATAAAACTAGATTTTGTTCAAATCACAAGGAAACAAGATTAAAAAAGAAAAAAATCTGATATAGAAAACCGCCTTCCCAAAAAGAGGTGCCAAATTAGGGTTTAAGTCTACCATACCTCATAACAAACAATGATATTTCTTTGCAGTCCCAAATCTTCCATGTCATCCTATAGCTGGCATAAAATTTGAATACTGATAGAAGAAAATCTAATCTTTTGAAGCTACACTTAGCAAAAATCTATGCATGCATAAAACCTTAGCAGGATAAACATGATTTAGTTGGCCTTCTTCCAAGACATCATTCTCCCAATCTCCTTTAGCTACATCACCTTTAACTCATTGGTCGAAGCTGCAAAGGTGGCTTTTTGCATATGAAAAGTGTAACTGGCTTTTTAAAGTCAGTTTGAATTTGTTGAACCCATCACTTTGAAGCTCCTGTCATCAAGCAGTGAATTTCATGTCACTTGAAATGTATTTTTTTATTTTTATTTTAGACTGCAGGAATCGGGTAGCACGACCCCCTATAAACTGCAGTGCGTCTAGTAAACTTTTTAATGTGACCGGCGGCGCTGGCGCTACACGCCCTCTGGTACCACGGGACGGGGGAGACTAGAACTCATGACCAGTAGAGCCGCAACAGAATTACTTAGCCAACCGAGCTAGGTCACCCGCCCGTCACTTGAACTGTATTCAATTGTAACTACAAATTGAGATATTTCTGTAGCTATACTTGTTCCTATAGCTACATACAAACATTGTATTTATTGAGTTGACATCAATGACAATCTAATGCCAACCAATCAAAACTCAAATGCCAACAATATTCATCTAATGCCAAGAATCTCCCCCTTTGGAACTGATGTCAACCAATCAATTCTCTATGTTACCAACTAAAGTTTGATTTCCACATCATCTAGATAAAATTAACCTGAAGAGTCTTTCTCCCCCTTTCACGATACTTTCTCCCCCTTTGACAACAACGGCAAAGGGTTCCATAAAGATCACTTTCAAATTAGATACCATTGTGTTTACATAATTTGTAGACCATTTTCTTCCCTTGTGGCATAAAACTAAATAAACAACTAACTGAACACACCACTTTTCAAATTGTCTCCCCCTGTCATGAGCATAACAAGGTGGATATTCTACATGGAAACAAATAATAATTCATTTTCCAACATAAAGAGCAGCAAATAATCATGGACAACAATAATCCGCTTTCTTAAGAAACATTGTGTAGGAGTTAATGGTGACTCCTCAACACCCCCAAGATCAGTTGTGACCAAAACCACTTCCAAAAGAGAGAATGGCAAGAAATATTGCTTCACAATGCAAGATTGATTGATTGTTTGATTTCAAATGTACATGAGATGCCTTGCTTATATGGGCAAGGTTGAGAGATAGGAATGAACATGATGTTGACAAATGTCATAATCTTATAACATGAGATAACCAACAACCTAATCACCTAGGAAATGATGCATCCTAGCTAGATAAGATAAGTTCTAGATAAGCCAACTAAGCCTTCTAGAAAGAATATTTTATCCTAAGTAAAATTAACCATGTGAATATGTCCCCTAATTACCTAGTGAATGAATTAGCTAGGTACAAGACAATTATTCACACCAACACCCCCCCTTAAGTGCAACTTAGGGAGAAGATTATTATGCAAACTATGCAAAGACTATGACTATGGGTCTTGGCTACTAGGCCATGTTAGGTACCCATTTACAATGCAAATGAAAATAATGCAATCTCTCACAAGTAGAGAAAAGGAGAAAATCCTATGGGACAAAACTCCTCTCCAAAAGAGAGAAAACAAAACAAACAAACATGATGTATAGAGGACTCAATGATACCCCCCAAGGACAACATGCATCATGTATATACAATCAAATACCCCCCATAAGAAGGAAGTAGAGAGATAAGATATCCCCCCCATGATGAAGAAGCTCCAATGTTGATGAAGAATTCCTGAAAACAAAAGATGACCCAATGTCTGCAAGTAACACATCTTCCCTTAGGAAGAAATAGATCCATAAGCTGATGAAGAAGCCACTCCATGTCTAATTGAAAGGAGGAAGCATGAATGCTCATGTATGCCTTTGAAAACTGATGAAGATCCTCTAAGCTTGAATGAGCCACAACATAATCATGGTCAAATTGAACCAAGAAACATGAAAAATAAAGTGAAGGAGGAGACTCATGAATTCCAATCTCCAAAGACAAAGTAGATGGGATAACAGTTGTACTGACACTTTCATCAAAGAGGAGAGAAATCCCCTCAAGTGTGTCCTCCAAATCTCCAGTATGAGACTCCATGAACTTGCTAGAAATCCCTGTCAAATACTCATCCCACAAAGCAAGATCTAAAAAATTATGATCATCCTACTGAATAGAAGCAACAATGGCTGAAGGAGCAGGAGGTGGAGTAGGAAGCTCAACATTGGTCTCTAGAATACCAAGGTGTAGTTGACCAAACTTCTCCTTACTAACATGGTTCACACTCAATGAAGTGTGTGATGCAGTCAAAGGAACATTATCATCTTCTAAAGTAAAATGTGAAAAGGAATATACACAAGATGAATGATCAACCATCCTGATAGCAACAATATCCCTAGTCTCCAAGACCCTTATGTACACCCTATCTGGAGTGAACTCAACTATTTTACCTTGACCCCCATGAGTAATTTGGTAAATATAAAGGAGATTAGTGGACAAGGAAAGAACACAAAGTACATAATTGAAAGTCCCTTCCCCCATATCAATAGAACCCTTCCCACTTACCTTCATATATGTATTGTTACCCATCAATATATGAGGTGAATTACAAGGCTCAAAATAAGAGAACATATCCATAGAAGATGCCATATGATGAGATGCCCCTAAATCAAGAAGCCATATATGAGATACAAGACTTGTAGAGGCCAAGAGTGCTTGTCCTTTCATCTTGTGTAGCCCAGAAGTAGATCTTGTGTCTTGTGACTGAGATGATGATGAGGGAGCTACAAATTGAGATGTTGAAGAAGAAGTAGCAGACACTGATGAGGGAAACTTAATTTTATTCATTTGAAGAAGGTGTGTTAGTTCATCAATCTTCTTATTATAACATCTATGCTCATCATGTCCCAACCTTTTACAATATGCACATTTTGACTTCTTCTTAGGTGATTCCTCTTTAGAAGAGGATGTGGACTTAGGAGTGCTATGTGAAGGAGAATCTTTACCTTGCTCATTACACTTGGGTGCCTTGTTCTGCTTCTTACCTTTGCCACTTGAATCCTTTGTCTCCTTTGCAATAAGAGCATGAGATCTAGAAGACTTCAATGTGCCCATGTGTACTAACTTTGCTTGTTCCCTTGTGAGTTGAGCTGCAAATTCATCAAGAGAAGGCATTTTGTATGCATTTCCAAGAGCATCCATTGTAGCATAGAAAGTAGAAACAAACACTGAATAATTAGGACCAAGCTTAGCAAGAATAGAAAGTATCAATTGTTCATCCTCTTTAGTGACCCCACAATTAGATAACTGCAATCTAAGAGAATTGAGCTTAGAGAAAAAGTCTTGGACATTGTCAAAATCTAAAGGATTAAGACCCATTAGTTCATTCTCGAACTTAAATTTTCTCATCTTATCTGGCTTACCAAAGAGGCTCTCTAAAGTATTCCAAGCTTCATTAGGATGAGTGCAAGATGCAACATGATATCTAAAATCTGGAGAAATGGACAACTTCAAAGTACCAAGAGCTTCATCCCTTCTATCAAGCCATTTTCTTTTCTCTTTTGCTCCTACAGGTTTTGGATCTTGACCAAATGTGATTCGTTGCAACTTTGATTTTAACAATAACAACTCCATTCGATATTTCCACTCATGATAGTTATATGTTGTTAAAAGTACAACGTTTGTAAAATCCATGATACAATGAGATATTACAAGAGGAGAACAAGAAATTTCCCTCACAATACAAGATATCAACCCCTTTGTCTCAAACAAGATTACACTTTTTTTGCAAATTTACATCAAAGTATCCCAAATTATCAAATCAGCAACAAACTCAAAATATGAGAATTTGGAAACAAATCTGCAAAAAGTGAATGAGTAGATCATAATTACTCCTTAATACCTTCCCGATGCTGCAAATTTGGAGCAAATTGGAAATCGAAGCACAAAGATATGAGCTTGGAGGCAAAAAATGATGATCGGGTTTCAACCTAGAAAAAGAGGCACAAACTACAAAATCTCAATAAAATATCTTCACCACTGAAAAATTCAGATCTCCACCTTTCCAATGATATCTCGTTTGAAAATTTTTTCCTCTGTTAGCCAAAGTTATGAAAAAAAGAAAAAAAGGCCTATAAAAAGACACTTTGGGGGCAAAATCAGGCATGCAAAGGCTAAATCGGTGCAAATGTTTGACACTTGAGGGATACAATTTGATTATTCATAGGACCATGCCTAAAGTAGATGAAAAAATAAAAAACCCTGCCATTACCACTCAAACTGTCCTCTTACATACATATGGTCAATCTACAAATAACAATTTTTTATAAAAATGTCGGTAAAAGAGGACAGGTCGGCATGTACATTAATACAAAGCTTTATATATTTAATAGAACTTTAAAAAAAATGATAAAGCCACTTGCCAAAACCATACCATAAGAGGGTGATTAGACAATGATCAATCATATGCTAATGCAGACCAAGTGGATCCAAAACCAGCATTGGAAATGACTGTAGACAACAGTGATATGACCATCGAGTTGACCAGGAGGAATGTCACAGACCAAGGAATGAGATGCCAACTATACCAAGTAGACTAGATTGTACCTGCCAATGAAGCTCAAACCAGTCTGATCACCAATGGCTAATCAATAGATCTGTGTACGGTGCAATGATGTTTTACCCGATGATGTTTTACCCGCATACCATCCAGGAACCTGTTGATGTACCACCTACTATACAAAACTGACAAATGTAGATATGACCGGATCATATACTGCTAATGACAAAAAGCCAATGGTTATGCCCAACTTCCATGCTAAGAACTCTAATTTGATAATGTCGAAGGATGTGACGGTGAACAGCATACAGATCTCAACACAGATATGTATAACGCATGGACATTGATCAATGCACGCCTATTAAGACCTTTGCACCGACAATTATAGATTGTGGACAATAAGAAAGGCCAGGTGCAGATGATAGCGTAGGGGATGAAATATTCTCTGTCCGATACTGTAGCAATTAAATATGTCCGCCCAAAAAATATTTTGAATAAAAGCCCCAAAATTATTACAAATATTGCAGAATTATTTTGCTCGAATACAAAATATTTTCCCCAAATATTTAAATACAATACGCAAAAAATATTTACACAAAATATTTTTTTGCAAAAATTGGAAAGATCGTACTGCTTGGAACATTGTTCTAACAAAAAAAAAATGCCTAAAAAATAACTTTACCCAAAATAGGAAAATTTATAGTCAAAATTTGTCTGCGAAGCCTTCTGAACTCAACCGTGAGGTTATTGAAGCCCCAATCTGCACCCAACAAATCTTCAAGCCAAAATATCACCCTTGGATCTGGAAAGGAATCTGCAACACCTAGAGAGCTCTGATACCATGTAGGAGTTAATGGTGAATCCTCAACACCCCCAAGATTAGTTGTGACCAAAACCACTTCCACAAGAGAGAGAATGGCAAGAAAGCTTGCTTCACAATGCAAGATTGATTGATTGCTTGATTGCAAATGTACATGAGATGCCTTGCTTATATGGGAAAGGTTGAGAGATAGGAATGAACATGATGTTGAAAAATGTCATAATCTTATGACATGAGACAACCAACAACCTAATCACCTAGGAAATGATGCATCCTAGCTAGATAAGAAAAGTTCTAGATAAGCCAACTAAGCCTTCTAGAAAGAATCTTTTATCCTAAGTAAACTTAACCATGTGAATATGTCCCCTAATTACCTAGTGAATGAATTAGCTATGTACAAGACAATTAGTCACACCAACACATTGAAAGGGCAACAAACAACATAAATTACTATTAGAGCAGCAACCATCAAGATCCAACACATCTTGAACTTCACACTTGAAACTTCTACCCTCTTGGAGTACAACAAACTCAGGGATGGAAGATGAGATACAATAAGCTCCCCCTAAAACATAACCTTCCATATCCAACTAAGTGTTGGGAGAGGGAGATACAACTCCCAATCTCTTTCTCAAGTACTCAAATCTCTCTTTGGGAAATGGGTTGGTAAGGATATCATCTATTTTCTCACTAGTGTTCACATATTCAAGTTGCACTTCTTTTTCACTCACTTTTTCTCTCAAGAAATGGTACTTAATAGCTATGTGCTTGGTTCGTGAGTGCACAACTAGATTTTTAGAGATATTGATTGCACTAGAATTATCACACATAATGGAAATAGGTGCTGAATAGTCCACCTGAATATCTTTTAGTGTTTGTTTCATCCAAAGAACTTGAGAGCAACATGAGGTAGCAAATATGTATACTACTTTAGTTGTAGATAATGAGATAGATTCTTTCTTTTTAATATGCCAAGAGACCAATCTACCACCAAGGAAGAAAGAATCTCCACTTGTGCTTTTCCTATCATCTATACACCCATCCCAATCAACATCTATGTAAGCTTGCAAAGTGAAGACATCATGTTTAGCATACCATAAACCATAGGTAGAACTACCTTGAAAATATTTGAAAATTCTTCTTACAACATTCAAATGAGATTGCTTTCGAGAAGCTTGAAATCTAGCTACCATACAAACTGCTTGTACAATATCTAGTCTAGAAGTAGTAAGGTACAAAAGACTACCAATCATGGATCTAAACATGGTTTGATGAACATCTGGTGAATCATCATTCTTGGACAGCTTACACCAAGTCACCATAGGTGTACTAATAGGATTACAATCATCCATTTGAAACCTTTTCAACATGTTTTTAGAATGCTTGATTTGGGAAATAAAAATTCCTTTGTCTACTTGTGAAATTTCCAAACCAAGAAAGTAGGACAACTCACCTATCATTGAAATTTCAAACTCTTGTTGTATTTGATCAACTAATTTTTTGCACAAATAATCATGACTTCAAGCAAAGATGATATGATCTACATAAACAACAATGATAATCATGTCATTACCTTCCACTTTGGAGTAGAGATTGTTGTCAACACACCCTCTTTTGAAGCCTTGTTGATGCAAATAGATGTCCAATCTAGAGTATCATGCTCTAGGTGCTTGTTTTAATCCATATAGATCTTTTCTCAATCTTCATACATAATCTCCTTTTTCAAGTGACTCAAACCCTTTAGGTTGCTCCATGTAGACTTCCTCATCAAGGTTACCATTCAAGAATGCAGATTTAAGATCCATTTGATAAACCTTGTAATCTTTATATGCCGAGCATGCTAAGAACATTATAATACCCTCTAATCTTGCAACTGGGGATTTTTTTTCTCAAAATATATGCCCTCAACTTGAGGATATCCTTTGCATACTAGTCTAGCTCTATTCCTAATCACTTTTCCTTCTTCATTTACCTTGTTTTAGTAGACCCATTTTGTGCCAATGATGTTCTTTCCAATCGACCTTGGAACAAAATCTCATGTCTTATTTCTTTCAATCTATTGTAGGTCTTCTTTCATAGCCTTTATCTAATCTTCACTCTTGCTAGCCTCATTGTAATTCTTTGGTTCTATTTCAGTTAGAAGACACAAGTTGACTTGATCATCATTTCCAACATGTCTTCTTCTTGTTTGCACACCACTATCTTTTCTTCCAATAATATAATTTTCAGGGTGGTACTTTTGAACATACTTGCTAGGGGGTTTGTTTGGAGGTTTTTCAACTACTTCTTCTTCATTTTCAGATTGCTCTTCACTTTCATTATGATGTTATTCAATCTAATTTTTAGATTTTTTCCTTGATTGCTACAAATCTTCATCTATTCTCACATGTATACACTCAACTATTCTCTTGAGGAATTTGTTGAAACATTTATATTCCTTACTATGAGTTGAGTTTCCTAAAAATATTCCATTATCACATCTTGCATCAAAACGACCAAGCCCATCATCATCTTTCTTAATGAAACACTTACTAGCACAAACTTTGAAATGTTTGATAGAAGGTTTCTTACCATACCATAGCTCATATGGTGTCCTTTTGTTGTGCGCTCTTAGTTGGGCTCTATTTAGTGTGTATACTGATATATGAACAACCTCTTTCCAATAAACATCTAGCAGATTTGACTCATTACACATAGTTCTGGCCATTTCTTTTATAGTCCTATTCTTCCTCTCAACAACTCCATTTTGTTGAGGTGTTTGAGCAGTAGAATATTGTCTTCTAATCCCATGTTGTTCACAATAATATTCAAACTGATTTGAAGTAAACTCTCCACCACGGTATGATCTTAAACATTTCAGCTAGAAACTGCTTTCTTTCTCAACCATTTTACTAAATACCTTGAATCTTTCAAATTCTTGTGACTTATCTTGTAGGAAAGCTACCCAAGTCATCCTTGAGTAGTCATCTATTAGCAACATAAAGTATTTGTCACCACTAAAGGATCTTGTCCTTGTAGGACCACATAAATCTATATGTACTAACTCAAGTGGCCTTGTGGTTGAGTACTCTTTAGTCTTGAAACTAACTTTAGTTTGCTTCCCTTTTTGACATTCATCACAAATAATGTTTGTTGGTTTGGTTATCTTTGGAATGTGTCTCATATAACCTTTTGATCTTACTTTGACAAGGTTGTCAAAATTTATGTGACCTAACCTCCTATGCCATAACCAACTCTCATCCACTTGTCCAATCATACATTGAGCTTCATGACATTCTTTCAAGTTGTAGACATTTCCATCAGTTTTCTTACCTTCAACAACTAATCTTCCATTGTTCTCTTTCTTGATTTCACATCCTTTGGAATCAAATGAAAACTTATAATCACTGTCACACATTTGACTTACACTAAGTAAGTTGTGTTTCAACCCTTCAATATAATAGACATCCTTTGTGAGTAGTTTCCCATCAATACTCAGGGTTCCTTTACCTTTTATCTTGATTGAGGAGTTATTACCAAGCTTAACTGAACCATTGTTCTACTCTTCTAGCTATTTGAACTTTTTTCTATTGCTAGTCATTTGGTTGGAGCAGCCACTATCTATCACCCATAAATTTTTCTTCTCTACATGTAATGTTTTTTGTGCTAACATGCTTGATTGAACATTTTTTTTAGTCACTTCTTTCCATTCTTGCTTTGTTTCATTCTTCTTTGCTGCTACGTTTTCTTCATTTTTGTTCTTGGGGGTAGCAACCACATTCTTCTCAAGTTTAGTAAATCTTTCTCTACAATTTTTTTTTGTGTGTCCATAGTTATGACAATAATAGCATTCAAGCTTCTCATTGAACATAGGAAAGTTGAAGCTTTTACTGGACTAAATTAAACATTTACAATATGTACTTCTATGTCCTAGATTATTGCAATTGTAACACTCTACATCCAAATCTCTTAATGGTGCAAATGGTTTTTTGGTCATTTAATTTAGAGCTACTCTCTTCACCATTTTGCAATGAATAAACTTATGAACAAATGCATTACATTTGAAGCAATATCCATAAAACTTAGGGGTATACCAATTATTATACCAAGGATTACTTCTAGTTGTATTCATAGCAGTAGTGGACCCTCTCATCCTTGGGGTAGTAGCATTAACTTGTAGAGCAGAAGAGTTATCCTTTGGGGCAGCAATACAATCTCTTGAGATAACAACATTTTCTCTTCTTGTAGCATCAATACCATCTCTTGGGTTGTTATTATTTGGGGAAGCAACATTTTCACTTATGGTAGCAGTGAAAACAATCTTCTTCTTGAGTGTTTTGCTCATATTTGAGCTCTCACCATGTTCATAGCCAACTCCAATATAATCTTTGTTCTTTCTTTTCTTACCACGTATATCATTTAGAGCATTAGTGCTACTCTCATTTTTCATTCTCAACTTTAGATCATCTTGAAAAGCTTCTAACTCTTTCCTCAAAGTTACTACCTCTTGTTCCAACTCATGGCATTCTTTTTGCTTTGATTCAACTTTAGATTTCAAAACTTGACTATTCTTTTTGCTTCTTCCATCTAAGTCTTTAGAGTAACAATACTCTTTTCTAACTGGTCTTGTTATTTTGAGGCATTGTTCTTTAATTTGGTATGCTCTTTCTTCAACTTGTTTATTTCATCAAGAGCATAAATTACCTCTCCTTCAAGATCAACCTCAATATCAACTTAATCTTCCTCATCACTATCAATTGCTTTTGTATTTTCAGATTGTGTGTTATTTTCAATATTTGAAGTCTTTTTTTTCATTTAGAACTTCTTGATCCATGAAGATATTAAGTCTTTTTTTTCATTTAGAACTTCTTGAAAATGTTGAAGGAAACTTATCTCTTAGAGGGTTCAACACTCATAGTCCTTATCACATAGGCTGATAATGAACCAAATAATTCATCCATAGAGAAATTCTTCATGTCTTTAGCTTCTTCTATGGCAGAAACTTTAGTATCATATTTTGTTGTTAATGACCTCAAAAATTTCTTGACAATTACATTATCTTCAATTTCTTCTCCAAGTCCTCTTCCAGTGTTAACAATCTCATATGCTCTTAGTAAGTAATCAACAATATTTTCATCTTCTCTCATCTTTAGGCCTTCAAAAAGAGCTCTGAGATTTTTCAACTAAGCTTCCTTCACATTCTCATCACCTTCATAAATATTTTGTAGCTTATCCCATGTTTTTTTTGCAAATTTGTTGTGCATCACTTTGACAAACTCAGTATCAGACAATCCACTAACCTAATAGCATGCTTGGACTTGGCATTGAACTCATATTCTTTTTTAGCATCAGGATCAGCTGGAGGAGTTTGCGGAACATTGTACCATTTTTGACCATCAACCATACATCACGACCTAAGGAGGATAGGTAGGTTTCCATTTTTCTACTCCAAAAGGCATAGTTGGTGCCATCACACATAGGTACTTTGACAAAGGAGGATTCATGCTTAGACATTGTGTTCACAGACTAGAATTTTCCCAAGCTAGAGAAAGCTTTCTAACAGGGAACCAAACACTCTAATACCAATTTAAGGAACATAAATACCACTAAGAGGGGGGAGTGAATCAGTGGGTTGCAAATTTTAAATTTCTAAGCAATGTAACAACAAACTCTAAATGCGTAAAATAGAAGCAAAGGAGAGGCAGAAAAACCAATCACACAAAGTGCATCCCACAACACAAGATGTATGAGGATAAACCCAAGACAGGAAAAAACCTAAGTGATAATAGCTATTGTAGGCTACTGCTCCAATCCAGCCTCACAATGAAAAAGTTTTTCTATTACAAAGTATGGGCACCAACCCAATCGAACACCAATCCAAATTTTATGAGCACCAACTCAAAGGAGCACCTACCAATAATCTGAGCACCCACTTATATGAGTTTACAAATAAGAAAATTATAATTACAATTTTTGTATCATGTTACAAATGAGATTTTGTAACTCATATAAATTTATGAACTTATGAAGACTTTGTTGATTTTGTTGTCCTCAAACAACCTCTGGTCTTCAAGCATCAACTAACTCTGCAAGTGTTCTTGAATGACTCATTTCTACTCTCTTTCAGCTTCACACTAGTCTCTTTCATTTCTTCTACACCCACACAATAAGTCTCTTCAATCTTATCTCATGCCTTCACACCCATCTGTAGAAAAATAAGAACAATCTTCACTCAAAAATACATACTCTATTTTTACAAAGTTATCTTCTCTTCTCACACCTTTCTACTCTCCACTCTTTCCCTCTCTTCTTACAACACTATAGGTGAACTCTGCAATACGTTCAACAACACAGGAAAATGCATACTAACAATCCTTTAATTTTTACTACTGTAGAACAAAAATTCATAGCCCTAATCATTAAACAAATAGTTTTTGCAATTTTCTGTCAGTAGCTCTCAAGCTTTTTTGTAGCAAACTGTTTGTAGGTTTCTGCAACATATCAGCTGATATTACTATAGTGGTCTACAAATTTATGATAAACTCTTGTAGATCAATGAAAAAATTTGTAGCCCTAATCTTAATTTTTTTTTTCTGCAATACTCTATTTGAAATGTTTTTCTTTTTCTGTAGCAAATTGTCTACAAAATTTTCATAGTCTCTTGTAGCAATTTGTGCATATCCTAAATCTTGTCTTTCCTCTATTCTTCCATGTGCGAGGTTTTAATGTTCTTCTTGAGCACCAGAAGGATTCAATCCTACTACATCTTTTGAGACTTGCTTCCATAACTAAAATGCTTCTTCTTTTATTTTTAATAAAAAAAAAATCAAATCCCTAAAGCTTCAAAGGTTTAATTTTCCTAGTCAAATCAACTACTTGGAAATCTGATTGCAATGTCTAATAATAAATAAATATATCTAGGGCATCCCCAAAAATAGTATGAGGTAACTTAAACACAAATATTTTACAATAAAATATTTCGCTTCAATCACTCCTATAGAAGCTTTGCCTCTAAGCAAGGAATAAAACTAGATTTTGTTCAAATCACAAGGAAAGAAGATTAAAAAGCAAAAAATCTAATATAGACAACCGCCTTCCCAAAAGAGGTGTTGAATTAGGTTTTAAGTCTACCATACCTTATAACAAACAAATAACTTTCTTTGCAGTCCCAAATCTTCCACGTCATCCTATAGCTAGCATAAAATCTTAATACTGATAGAAGAAAATCTAATCTTCTGAAGCTACACTTAGCAAAAATCTACACACGCATAAAACCCTAGTAGGATAAACATGATTTAGTTGGCCTTATTCCAAGATATCATTCTCCTAATCTTCTTTAGCCATGTCACCTTTCACTCATTCGTCAAAGCTACAAAGGTGGCTTTTTGCATATGAAAATCGTAATTGGCTTTTTAAAGTCATTTTTACTTTGTTGAACCCATCACTGTGAAGCTGCTGTTGCTAGGTAGTGAACTTCCTGTCACTTGAACTATACTCAACTGTAACTACAAATTGAGGTGTTTTTGTAACTATAACTATTCCTGTAGTTGCATTCAAACATTGTATTTATTGAGTTGACATCAATGACAATCTAAATCCAACCAATCAAAACTCAAATGCCAAAAATATTCATGTAATGGCAACAAGGGAGACTTGTGATTATCGTTGTGGTATAGTGGTGTTTTTCCCTTCCATTCTGCTATTTACCACACTACTACCTTGGTCAAGGCTTCTTACTATAGGGTTGCGGTGTATACCACTCAATCACATATGTTTCTCACCTTCCCAATAGTATAACGGTGTATGATTTTGATCATTAATTGAAGAGTGTTGATGATACAATCTTATTTGTCTTACGGATATCTTAATGTCTCATCAATATTAGATCTTATGTTCCTCTAATGTTGGTTGCCGGTGTCGATGATACAAGTTAATATCTCTTGCCGATATGCCACTGTCTCATTGATATTTTCCTTTAGCAGTATTTCTTTATATATCAGTGTAACTTTTCCATGTCAGGGAGAATTTTGATTATCATTATGGTATAGTGGTGTTTTTCCCTTCCCTTCCATTGTTTACCGCACTACCACCTTGCTCAAAGCTTCTTGTTGTGGGGTTGCAATGTATACTGCTCTACCGCATATGTTTCTCACCTTCCCTGTGGTATAGCGATGCATGCTTTTGATCATTACTTAAAGAGTGTTAATGAGAAAATATTATTTGTCTTACTGATATCTCAATGTCTCATCAACATTACTTCGCTATAGCCAAGAGTTGTGTTTCATTGAGCACAACACAAGTGATTCTCTCCTCAATATTCCTGTATCTTATTGACATTTCACTTTTTTACATCATTGATGAGACATATAAATAAGTCTCTTCAACATAGGGGTGTCTTGATACCAATGATCAATGCTTCATACTCAGCTATGTTATTGGTACAAGGAAACATTAACCAATAGGATTTTGGAATGGTGTGACCTTGTGGCATGAAAAACAAGATTCTTGCACCTTATCCATGTTGCATGTAGGATCCATCAAAGTATAACATCCGCTATTGTGTTAACACTGTAAGGACATCAACATCTAGAAATTCAATGGTCATGGGATGATCATCTGGTAATGGTGCTTTAGCTAGTTGATTAGCAATTGCTTGACCTTTGATTATTTTACTGTCTAGATATTGGATATCAAACTCACTCAATATCATTACCCATTTGGCTAGTCTTCCTGTCAAAGTAGCTTTGTTGAGTAGGTACTTCAATGGATCAATTTTGGCTATGATTTTGATGGTGTGATTCAACATGTAGTGTCTTAGTTGTTGAGTGGAAAATACTACCACTAGACAAGCTTTCTCAATAAATGTATAGTTGATCTTGTAGTTGTTCAAGGTCATGTTGAATCTTCTTTTGCCAGTAAAGTGCGCAAAGATATTTCAGTCTTCACAATGTAGAGTACTACCAGTTTTCCTTCAGTTGGCAGTACCAATATGGGAGGTGACATCAAATACTACTTCAATTGGTTAAAATTTGCTTCACATTTTTCATCCCATTTGAAAGTAACATTCTTGTGGAGCAAGTGATTGAAAGGGTGATTTTTATCAGCTAGTTATGCGATGAACCTCCAGATAGATTGGAACCATCCTTGCAAAGATCTGAGTTGACTAATGTTTTTAGGAGGAGGCATCTCCATGATGGCTTTAAATTTTGCAGGATCCACCTCAATACCTTTGGCTAACACAAATATATCCTAAGAGTTTAGCTAATGTCATGCCAAATACACATTTCTTGGGATTTAATCTCACATTAAATTTCTCCAGTTTGGTGAGGATCTTGTCTAGAATTTCCAAATGTCCTTCTTTGGTGTATGATTTATCTAATGGATCATCTATATAGTCTTCCATAAAAGTGTTCATCATGTCATGGAAGATGGTGGTCATGACTCTTTGATAAGTGGCTCTGACATTTTTCAACCCAAAAGGCACTACATTCCAGCAAAAAGTGGCCCATGGACATGTGAAGTTTGTCTTATCTTGATCTTCAAGTACTATATCTAATTTTAACCTAAAAATCAATCCATAAGATAGAGCATTTCATGCCCAGCTGTAAAGTCTATGATGATGTCAATATTAGGTAGAGGAAAATCATCTTTTAGGCAAGCCTTGTTGAGATCCCTAAAATCCATTCATATCCTGATACTTTTATCTGGTTTTGAAATCGGTACAATATTTGATATCCACTCAAAATATTCAATAGATCTAATAAATCCCACATCCAATAGTTTCTTCAATTCGGCTTTCACAAAGAGGGTGATATGAGGATGCATTTTTCTCAACTTTTACTTTACTAGGTTTATTCCAAGTGGTAGTGATAAATGATACATGATGAGCTCTAGATCCATGCTTGGCATGTTAGCATAGGTCCAAGCAAAGTTGATTTTCCTCTCTTCAAGGAATTTAGTGAAGCTTGGTTTTCTTTCTTGTCATAGATGCTGCTAGATGTAGGGTCTTTACTGCTTCAGGTGTACCAATGTTGATGGACTGTGTGGGTTCAATCAGCACTAAATATCTCTCATGAAAGTGTTTAGGAAGAGTGTCAAATCTTCCATCTCTTGGTACCTTAGAGAGGTTTTCGCCTTGAGACGCACACTTTATTTTTACTTTTCTTGATCTAATACTTCCATTAAATGGTTTTCACCATTAGATCTATTTTTGATATTCATTTTGTAGCTAGAAGATTTGGCACTCCCCTTGTCTAGAGCTTCGTTGTGAGATTCAATGATGGAACATGTGTTAGGATCGTCAAAGAAAAGTAAATTGACAATGGCGTCATCATTTGGAAAGCTAGGTATGTCAAGCAACTCATTTTGGTCCCAGTCAATCGGTTCGGGTTGTACCAATAGCAAGGAATCTTTAGATTAGCTAAGGTCAAAAGGGCTAAGTGTCATGATGGCCACATTGTCTAAGTGTCCAATGGCAATATCAAGGTCTATTATGTTACTCTCTTCCAAAGTATCTATATTGCTTGAAGTCTGATCATCTTCACTTGAGTCATTGATATGTTGTGATCCAAATTCAGTGGTCTAGAACTAGAGCTTTGTCCCCACATACATGTTGGTGTATACTTTTGTATAACATCAATTTCCTTATCATGACAAGACTCTTTAGAGAGGGAGTCCCATTCATATTCATTGGAATCCATTTCATAACTATCTCTCATTTGAAGGATTCACTCAACAACCTACTGTCTAGTTTCTTCTTTGGATTCTTCCCTGTATCCTAGTCCTATTTTTTCCTTTGAATTCATTGTGATGGGTTGTATAGGTTCTATGATGCTTTCTTTTCTTTTACCAATAGGACCTCTTCCCTCATATCCCATCTTTTCTAGGATTGTCTTCCCTTTGCCATATTGCTCTATTTGTACAGTGGAGGTTGATTCTTGTGACTGTTCTTCATCTTTGTATAACTAGTTTAAAACATCTTTTCCTTCTAATTCATCCACTAAGGTACCCTCTTTTACAAACTTTCCATCAAAGAGTGTGGTTGGTTGTGAGGATTGTTGTCCTGATGTGGATGGTTGCCCATATGTTCTAGGAGTGGATAGTAGTTGTGAAAGACATAAAGATTGCTCAAATGAATATTCCCCCATGCCTTTGTCTTTTAACTAAATCTTTTCAACCTATTTTGATAGGGAATTGAATTGAATTTCATGATTTGATGGAGTAGAATCACTGATACCTTTGTCTTTTGATTGAATCTTTTCATCAAGTGGATTTGATGAAGAATTGATTTGACCTTCTTTATTTGATGAACTAGTAGTGATGGCTTCCTTGTTATGTAGTACAAAGGTGTCTTGGGTTGTTTTACATGTGTTACAATATTTGGGATTGTTGGAATCAGTTGAAATAGCGATCTCTTGTCCATTGAAAGGGAACTTCAAACACTGGTGATATGTTGACGGCACTGCTTGCATCTCATAAATCCAAGGATGTCCCAAGAGTATGTTGTATGTTAACTCCTTATCCAATAATTTGAATGTTATATCTTTGAAAACTAGGCCCACTTGAATTGGTAAGACAATCAAACCTTGGGATGACCTCTCTTCATCATCATAGGCTTTGATAGTGATTTTCCTTCTAGGATCAATAGCATTTTCTAAATATCCAATTGCATGAAGTTTTAGAGTGTAGATATTTAGGCCAGCCCTGCCATCTATTAGAACACATTTGATGTGGTGTTTATGAATTAGAACCTCAATGTGGAGGGCATCGTTATGTGGATGGTTGATGGATACATCATCATGTTCAGAAAAGGATAGGAAATGAGGTGCGGTCAAGTGTCCTACCATAGCTTGGAATTAGAAATCTTCTAGATTGTTTGGTACTGTGGTGGCTATGAGAGCATGTTCTAGGATCTCCTTGTGCACTGGTGAAATCTTGAGGAGTTCCAAATTGAGATTTGAGCTGGTATTTTCTATAACTAATCAACTATGTTATATTGTGTTGCAAGGACAACAATTGCTTTTAACATAGAGGAGGTAGCTCCTTTCTATGTTACTTTATCTTTCCCTCTTGTGATTGCATTGAATAGTTGGTTGTCTTGTTTCTCTCTGATTTTAGTGACATTAATTTGGTTGTCACTTGCAGCAACATTCGTGATCAAATTGATTGGCACAATGTGATTAATTCAATGTGATTGGAGGTCGATGTCATGATGATGAGTTTCAACTGCAATGATGTTTTTTTTCATGTTCAATGTGTTTTCATTCATTGGGTTATCAAATGTAACAAGATCTTGCTTGTCAGGGGTTTGATCATCAACCACCTCAATATGGAGAATAGTGGTGTCATAAACATAGTTCACATTTTTTCCTTTTGGGTTTGATGATGAGGATTCCCCTTTTTGATAGTTTGGTAAAGGGTTTTTGAATGCTCCATGATCATTGCTTGCTTGGTGTCCCTCTATAAATATGGTTTTGTTATCAATCAATTCTTGTATCAAATGTTTCAGTTCCATGCAATCATTTGTCTTATGCCCTTTGTTTTTGTGAAAATCACAAAAATGAGTATCATTCCACCATGAAGGTTTAACTTGTGGTTCCCAATTTCTTGCCTCTAGTAGTGTTGTAACTTTGGCCGCAAGAATCTCCTTTAATGTTGACTCTAATGATTGTCTCAAAGGTGTGAATCTTCTTCGATTTGATGATGTTCAATACGATGGTGTTCTAGATTCAACATTACCTTGATTGTTGTTTTGATTGACATTTTGGTTGTTGTTTTGGTTGTTGGGTGGATTTTTGTTCTAATTGGTTTTAGTGGCAGTTGTTGTTAAGTTGTATACTAGTTTTTCATTTTGTGTTTCAGCTACACCATCATTGTTTCCAGCATTCTTGTTGCATTGCCAAAACTTTGGTTTATCACTATTGTTGTAATTGTTGGAGGAGTTTGATGAGTTGTTTTCATTGTAAATTTTTATAACTCCTTTCTCTATCAAAGCTTCTTCAATTCTAATCCCATTTTCAATCAATTTCTCGAAGGTATGTGGACATTGTAATTCCAATCTATATCTCATTTCATCATTTAGATTGTCAATAAAAAATTCCATCTTTTCTTTTTCTAGTGTGGGATGAGAATATCTTGCAAACATTCTTCTCCACCTTTGCAAAAATACAAGGAATGATTCTCCCCTTTTCTATTTGGTATTGCAAAGGTCTTTCATTGTTATTTTGTGTTGAATGTTGTAAGAGTACTGAGTCATAAATTTTTCAACTAACTCTTCAAAGGTTTTGATTGGTGGTGTAAGTTTGGAGAACCATTCAAGGAATTGTCCCCTAGGCGTCTTGGAAACAATCTCATCAAGTAGGTTTCTTCGTGCACAAATTAAAGACTCATGGTTCTAAATTCCCTCACATGATCTACTGGATCAGTTTTACCATTGTACTTATCATACTTTGGGAATTCACAATGTTTGGGAAAAGGAATCATGAATGGATTGATCAAAAGGATATGGACAAATATCTTGTAGCAAATATCATTCTGAGGTTCCCCTTTGCATGTCAATAATTTGTTGTTTGAGATTTTTCATTTCATGAGTTAATACAGTCACTTGTTCTAAATCATTTTTAGGCTTTTTAGGAGATGTTTTCAATTGATTAACATCAAAATCCTTAGGCATTTTTACACCTCGTTTAGCCAACATTAGTGAGTACTTTTCCCTATTTCTTTTAAAAATATTTTCTTAAAACTTGTGGAAATTTGGATCTTGTTCAACATGTTGGATGTCTTCCTCAGTTATTTCTTCAATTTCAGTGTTATGGAAAGGGTTCTCTTTAGGTTCAGCCATGGTGTTATGAGTTTCAATTTTTTGAGTTTCAAGTTCCTTTTCCTTGATTTTATGCTTTTTTAATCTTGTTTGAATGGGCATATAGGTGTTACACTTTGACTAAAATTTGATATTTTTTTGGAAGAGTGCTAATGATGAAAACTAAGTCAAATAGAATGACAAATTCTATTGATGAGACCAAGTCTAATTTGATTATATAGCTCTTTTTTATGATGAAAGGATGACAAATCTTGATGATGAAACTTATCTTAACAATTAGGGATATGATAAGTTTGATGATTTATGCACTTTGAGATGTTAGATCTTGGTATAGTTTGAAGAATTCCACTTGTAGAGGTTAGTTTTAAAAAGTTTAAACTCTGTTGTACCTGAGGAATGATTATAGGTTGAGAAAGATTCTAAATTCTTGTTCAAACTGTGAAACAGGGGATAAATTTAACTCTCAGGTTTTTTATTTAATGGATGTGCTAAAACATAGCCTGGATGTGCTGAAAGATTGCATAGATGCACTGGAAGATAGCCTGGATGTGCTATAATAGTGAATGGATGCGACAGTATATTCACTCAATGTGCTATAGAACCATCTAAACGTGTTAAAATAGTAAATGTATGCACTAGAAGACCGCATAGATGCACTACAAGACTAACTAAATGTGCTAAAATAGTAAATGTATGCACTAGAAGACTGCACAAATGCACTATAAAACTAACTAAATGCATTGGAACAGAGGATGAATGCACTAAAAGACTAATCAAACACACTATAATATTGGATGGATACGTTGGAATAGAGGATAAATGCACTAAAAGATTGCTCAGATGCACTATAAGATTGATTGAATGCGCTAGAACAGAGAATGAATGTTCTAATCTAGAAAATTTTGATGGTTTTGACGGTCTTTCTTGTTTCTAATCCCTAGATATGAATGTTACCAAGGTATAATCAGATGGAAAATGAGTTTTACTTGGTTTCGAGTTTGCAAGTTGTGAGAATCAAGTGTTCAAATGGATGATTTCTTGAATTATGACTTCAAACCTAGTAGCAATTTGTCAAACAATTGTTTTCACCTAGGAACTAAACATTGAGTGTGTATTCAAGAATCTATTCCAATTCTTTTGATTTCCATGGGTATAACACAAGAGAAGACAATTCAAGAACTTTTATATTCTCAAGGGTCACTTAAAATATCACAACCCACATCTTAAAACCATGTCAACTCACACAACCCTGTCACCCCTTAGAGGGCACCCATGTTTTTTCCTTTCCCAGGTCTTAACCAAATTTGAATCCTTCACTTTTGGCTAGTAATCTCTAATGGTTATATGGTGAGTATCTTGGGGGTAGATTCTTTCCTCTCCTTGCACAGTGATATAAAAAGTGTTCATAAACTGACTCGGTTGGCTTCTACACTATGGTTCATAATAAGGGTTTCCATTCAGTGAGGCAAATGTTAAACTCTCGTAGGAGACCTCCCAACCTTTAGAACAAAGGCTTTGTGGATGCTTATCAATGCACACTACCATTGAATTGTGGACTTTACCCGATTTCACTTTTTATTATAGTGGATTAGAAAGCTTGGCTTTATTTGTTCCTATTAATAATTATTAACTAGCTCCCTTCAGGTGTATTTTTCTCTATGCGTCGGCCCATGCATCACAAGGTCAGCTTGGCATTTTATCTAGGTTTTTTCTCTACCACTCCACTTTATTACTCCTCATAACTTCGAGTCTTGGCATTCCTTTTACATCCTAGAAGGCTCCGCTATGCTTCCACGTGTTACGGCTATGGGATTCTTTTGATCATGTTTTCTTGTTGTCTTATCAGGCTCCAATAGGCTACCACAAAGTCCTCATCCATAAAAGGTTTTGGTAGGCTCCATGGTTTCTAGTTGTAGTATGTACTTGGTACATGTCCACCACTCACAAATCTTTCAGCACATAGATCAAGTAGCAACTGCAGGCAGCGAAACTCTACCACACATCTTTGTTGCGCTTGGTTGGTAATCATTCCCTCCATTGTTGATGAAGTGCTTGGACTATTCAACATATGTGGCATTAATGCAACTCCTCAGCGGCAAAAGGAAAAGGGTTCATATGAGCAGCGAAAGGATGCCATGTGCCTAGCCAACGAATCTCATATGCAGACAATAGACTAGATGAATCGAATGAGGCTATTGGCTACTGTGTGTCATAATCATTTGCATAGGAGGGCGACACTTGTATAATCGATCCTTGTTGGGACTACCACCATAATTTGCAGAGGATGGACCTATGCCTAGAGTGACCGGATGCTTGGTTCCAGATTTATTATGTTGCAACGGCTTTGGGAATATTCTTATTTTGGCATCATTACCGAGAGATTGCGAAATATTTTCTGTTGCTACTCTCTGAGGCATTGGGAGGTCTTCCTACTATATATAATTTTCTCTATTATGAGAAAAGGTTTTGGAATTAAAAGAAAATGTTTGTTTTAGTAAAATATTCCAAGCCTTTATTGTTGTTTTATTTGATTGCAAAATACTCTCAGATTGTGCTAATTGTTCAGCCTTTCTATTTTTTATGCTATTTGATCAAACTATAAACTATGCTTTTATTGTCTCGACACTTCATTTAAGAACTTCTATATATGTTGAATGCAATTTTTCTGACCTAGATCATGTCTAATGACTCTTCTTGGTAGTAGGAATGTATGTAATGTTATTTTATGTCAATGAATGGATTGTCAATGCTATAATCTTAAATTTTTGATGTTCTGGAACACTACAACATTCAAGACATTAATCTATGATTTATCATGCCTATCGTTAAGTCTTGGCTCATCGCCTTAGATTAGACTTGATTTTATTATATCTACTTCCTTTTCCCTTTCCAAACCCCATTATAGAAGAAGTCAGCTTCTCTAAATACCTAGAGGTTACTCAGTTTAGTACAAAAGGTCCCCCACAAATTGAGTTTCCCATAAGGCACTATTACCTCATCAAATTTTGGCGTCAATAGTTTGTTCCTTTTTCTGACACGCTCGATGAGACTAGCCTTAAATGAAATTGCATTTTAGAGGGGCATATGAGCCATCGGCCTATAACTAGATCTCAAACTGTAGCTAGCCCTAGTTTACTAGTACCTCCACTAGGAATAGTCCAAGTCACAAATTAGCTGGTAATCGTTCTGGTCCCACCACCCATTCCTCCCACCATGTTGCTAGACACCAATAGAAATTACATGGCATGGGACACCGGAAGTCCCCTAGTAGCCCTAGTAGCACTCGTTGTCTAGGGCGCTATACCAATTTTAGCCCTGAAAGATATACCCAAATTTACCAGAGATGGCTCAAGAACACCAGTAGAACATTTACAGGATGTGACAGATGTATGTCTAGTACATAGGATTACAGCACAGAATGTAGCCCTAAGGCTTCTCACCATGTCTTTCAAAAGCAAGGCGCTGGATTGGTACCGAACACTGAAACCTAATTCTATTCGCACTTGGGATGAGCTCAAAGATCTGTTTTATGAGAGGTTCTCAAATGACGAAGATCGTTCTTCATTGTATTATCAACTATCTGTCATAAAATGAGCCCCTCAAGAGGCTTTGACCAACTTTAATGCCCAATTTCACACAAATTGGTAGAGGATTCCTATTACTATACCCCCGACTCTTGAGTTGGCATTCATATTTTATCTAAAGTCCATCAATTTCAACATTTTCATGATGATCAAGTCATTGGGAGGAGCTACTCTACCAGATGCTTATGTTATTGCTATCAAGTCCAAGAACCATATAATAGATTGTGAAAAAATGTCTCCTCGACCTATTATGTCAATATTCCCTAGCGCGCCAACTACTCAGTCAATGTACACATATGCAGACACCCCATAGAATGTACCCTCTACATCAGGTTCTTCTAAAGATGAAATGAGCGAACTCAAAGAGATATTGTGAACCATGGAAAATGATATAACCACTCTTAAGCGGAACCAATCAACACCTCCAAAGCATGCATATCAAAACTATTAAGGTGGGTGTTCCTCTTACCAACAGAATCAGTACTAGGGCATGCCTCGCACAAATCCACTAGCTCTGACTATAAATCAAATGGTGTCGGTGCCTACTCTACTGATGAGTGCATCACCAAGCTCGAGTAGGGAATTAACCGTAGGGCAGAATAACCTTATTGATGATATGAATCTATGGTGCTTCCCTTGTAGTGATGCACATATGCCCTGAAACTGTCCACATGGAAACTTACAAGAAAACGTGGTAGAGCAACATAGTCAAGGCATGATAGTGGAACATGGAGGTTATATATATGCCTCACCAGAAATGGAGATTGTGGTTTTTACCACACAAATGCAAGGAATGTTTTTAGAACAAGAATCTGATATTGCTCCTGATCATGCGCTTTTCTCATGGATGGAGGAAGAAGAATTGGTATTTGCTAATGACATGTTCATATCCAAAACACCACAAGTGCAGTCTAATTATAACACATGCTCAAAGAGAAGATTCACCGACAAGTTAGTTGTTTCACATCTAGCCAACCCACAACTCAAAAGTGTTTTTGATCAGATTCTTGGTACTTCTACCACACTACTACCATCCCAACCGCATAAGGAAATTATTATATCAAAAACTTTTGAACTTGTCACCTTTTAATGTGGTAGAAAAATTGAAGAAATCATCTACTAATGTGTCTCTATGGGACATTCTAGCTATCCCAGAGCAAAAGATGTTGTTACAAAAGGAACTTTAAGAAGTTGATACAGGGCCAACAGAGTAGTTTGCTAGTATAGAGGTTGTCAATTAAATACCACCAGCTAAAGTCCTTACAATCAACACAAAGGAATCCCTTGCCAAAGTTAGGGATAAGTCAAAACCCCAACCCTTCTTCTTGACTCTCGTCATAGGAAAGAAGCTATTGAATAATGCTATGATTGATTATGGCGCTAGTACCATGGTTATGCCTAAACAGATAACTGAAGCCTTAGGACTAAGCTATGAACCTATGGAAAGGGGGGTAATGTAGCTTGATGGGAACAAAGTTGAAACCATAGGTGTCATCAAAGAACTTCCTTTAACTCTATTTTCTTGCCCTAGTATCACGGTGCCGCAAGACACTGTGATCATAGATGTTCCTCCTATGTTTGGTCTCTATATATCCTGAGAATTTACTTCAAAGGTGGGTCAATACTTGTCCTTGGATTGGTCACATCTGATACTCAGGACCAAGCACAGTGTAAAAATAAAGATAGAATCAGAGGCTTTACATTCTAAACATGTAGCAGATGAAGCGTTGATCAATTTTGAAGCCATGCATACCTCTATCACCAAGTAAGAAATGTATTGTGTTAAATTACTAGAGGAAGAAAAGGTAAGCAGAGACCAAAATGACAAAGAAGATGCTCTTTTGAGTGAACACATGAACAATAGTCCATTTGGCAATTATCATGCTACAGGATTAGGCACCTATGTAATTTATGATGAAGACCAAGTGCTTCCGAAGGTCACTAAAGAATTTGAAAGTAGCCAAGAAAATGAGCTATGGAAACTATAATTTGATTAAGCAAGAAGCAAAGTGGGTGCTAGAATGGGGATATATCTAATATCCACACAAAATAAAAAATTGTTAAGATCTTTTTGTTTTCATTTTGCCTGATCAAATAATCAGGCTAAATATGAAGGATTAGTTCAAGGTTTGAGCCTTGTGGAATGAATGGGAATTAAAAAATTATTGGTGTTCAGAGATTCTAAACTGGTAGTCAACCAATTCTGAGGAGTTTTAATGGAAAGGAATGTCCACATGAGATCCTATCAGCACTGAGTCTGGGATCTGATTGAAAGTTTTGAAGATTTCAACATCAAGACTATTCCCCAAGGACAAAATAGCGATGCAAATCGCATGGCCATGATTGGTGCTTAGTTTGATCCTATCTCGGACCTTATACATAATAAACATTCAATACAAGTGGTAGTTTGACCAGCAATTCCCGACAATGTTCAAAGTTGATTTTTTTTTGAAAGTGATGAACACATTGCCTTGTTTATCAAGCATTCAAGGGAGTTCGTTGATCAACTTCAACCAAAGATTGTCAAAGCTTATGAAGGAAACATTATGCAGCTCAAATCTAATAAGCTTCTAAAAGGATTGGTTACCCTCAAAGAAAATTTGACTGTGATGATGCCTGAAATGACAAATAGAAGTTTATTGCAGAAAAAAGTGATTAAGTGGACCTTCGGGTCTCTGATGGTAGGAATCTCTGAGTTAGAAAAAATGTCTCGCACCATGATAAAGAAAGACTCATTAGTTTATGCAAAAAATATCGAGTAGTGGCCTAGTCCTATGATGATCTAGAGGGGTATGATCCTGATATCATTCAACACACTATTGAGCTAACAAAAGGTGCAAAACCAATCCAACAGAAATAGAGGCCTTTCAACCCTAAAATTGAAGCACTAATGGCGCAAGAGCTAACTAAGCTCATTGATTTGCACATAGTCTTCCCAATCAAGCATAGTACCTGGGTATCTAATTTGGTCTCGGTCTAAAAGAAGAATGGAGATATCCATTTGTGTGTGGACTTCTGAGATGTAAACAGAGCATCTTTGAAGGATGAATACCCGCTGCCTTCTATGTAGTCAATATTACAAATGGTTGCAGGATCCGAAATGTTTTCTCTATTGAATGGTTTCTCTGGCTAAAATCATATCGAAGTTAAAGAAGAGGATCAACACAAGACTAAGTTCACCACAAAGTGGGGAACATTTGCATATGATAAAATGCTTTTCGATTTATCCAATGTAGAAGAAATATTCTAGCGGGCAATGGACATCACATTCAGTGAACTAATCAATAAGTTTATTCTAATTTATTTAGATGATCTTACTGTATTCTCTAAATTTAAGGACGATCATTTTGATCACTTAGAATTAGTTATTCAAAAGTGCCAGGAGTTTGGAGTTTCCCTAAATCTAAAGAAATGTGTATTCAGAGTACCATAAGGTAAGCTATTAGGACATGCTGTATCTAAGGAAGGGGTTTCAATTGACCCCAAATGAGTGAAATCTATCAAAGAACTTCCCCTTCTAGTAAATAAGAAAGGTGTTCAGTCCTTCCTAGGCAAAGTAAATTTTTCCAGCAAGTTTATTTCTAACTTTGCAGGGATAATTAAGCCAATCACCCTAATTCTTAAGAAAGATAGGCATTCATGTGGACGATCGAAGCTCGAGAAGCCTTTGAAAATGTCAAGGAAGCTATTTTCACAGCTCTAGTACTAGTCAATCCAGATCAATCTAAGGATTTTATAATGTATATGTTTAGTAGCAGGTCCAATATCACTACTATCCTAACCCAAAAGGATGATGAAGGAAAAGGAGAACATCCAATGGCATTCTACTCCCGGACCTTGAAGGAATATGAGGTGAATTATAATTTCATCGAAAGGCGGGCCTTTGTAATAGTTAAGGGACTTAAAAAGTTCCACCATCTAATTTCCTGCAACAAGGTGTTTGTGTATGTTGCACATTCTAGTGTGTGTGAATATATCATGGAAGGAGAGATCACAAAAAAAGGAGCTAATTGGATCACCAAGTTCCTTGAATATGACATTGAGATCACACCTACTAAAACTATTAGAGGAAGAGGACTATGTGAATATATGGAATAGAACAAGGAGATACCTACCACAGAGGAGCAACTGGAGCTTGTCCTAATAAATGAACTAGAATTAGAGGGTTGCTAGTTGATTGATAGAATGAGGTTCATGCAAACCAGAAAGTATCTGCCAGGTCTTTCATCCCAAAAAGGGAGATACTACTGGTTGCAAAATTATGGATATACGCTAATAGAGGGAGTCCTTTTCAAAAGGAATTTCAATGGTGTTCTTTGATGATGTGTCACTTCAGAGCAGGTGAAGTGGATCCTTGACGCATTTCATAATAGCGTTACGAGCGAATAGTTCTCTACTAAGACCATCACCATTAAAATCATTCATGTTGGTTACTATTGGCCTACACTTTTTAATGACTCCCATTCTTTGGTAAAGTCTTGCAAAAAATGTAAGTTCTTTACTGACAAAAGGAAGAATTTTGTAATGCCTCTTAAACCCATAGTGGCAGATGAACCATTTGTGCAATGGGGCATGGACTTCATCATAATTATTAACCCAACTTCTAGTGCCAAACACAACTAGTTTTTTACTGCCATGGATTACTTCACAAGATGGATGGAGACTGGTCTACTTAAGAGTGCAACAAAAATAGAGATTGTAGATTTCCTTGAAGAGTTGGTGACAAGGTTTGGTCCTCCAAAGACTATCATTTCGGATAATTCCAGAGTTTTCCTAGGCACAAAGGTATGTCACTTTGCATTAACAAATGACATTTTCCTTAATACATCTTCAAACTATTACCCACAAAGAAACGGCCTAGCGGAGTCAACAAACAAGAGCCTAGTTTGAATCCTTAAATAAAGTGGTTTGAAATGCCAGAGGGAATGGCATAAAAATATTTGTGCAACAATTTGGGCATACCACATAACTCCCTAGTAAGTCCTTAAGACTTCTCCTTATGAGTTGGCATATGGGAAAGAGGCACTGTTACCTATATCTATGGAGATTCTGATACTCCAATTGCTGAAGTCCCTCAAAATAGAACATAATGGCACCATGAAAGTTCAGCTCGCCGAACTGATAGAAGTACAAGAAAAAAGGGGAAATTCACTAATAGCCATGACAAACTGTCAAGAAGTGGTCAAACGATGTTTTGACAAGAAGGCTTTCGACCAAGGTCTAAAATGCAGAGACATACTAAAGTATGATAAAAGGGCTGCTAAGCCAAGTCAGCATGGTAAATTTGATAGCCTATGGGAGGGTCCTTTTAAAATCATTCAGTGCAAATAACATAACGCTTTTGAGCTAGAAAATATGGAATAAGAACCCTTATAAATCCTAGTTAATGGGATTCATCTTAAGTTGTTCCAATAGGTGTTGAGTTCTATCTTTGTACATATGTGAATAGTGCTTCTTTTTATTTTCGTTCCTTTGGTCAGTCTTTTTCGAAATTAGTTTGTGTTTTTGTAGAATTAACCCATTATTATGGAGGATGAAATACTAGGATTGCTTTTCACAAAATACACCTGTGTGTAGAGGAAAAACATGTATGCTAAAAGAGCTCATAAAATTGAAATGCAAAATGAAAGAAAGAGCATGGTTACCTTCAAAAAGATATATATCTATTTATATATATTATTTACATTGCAAAAATAGCTGGGGAAGCCATAATCCAAAAAGTATAAAATTATTTGAGCTATTCTTTAGAATATACAAATAATAGCCTTTTTCTAGGCTTATATACAAAGTATGAGGTAGGTATTTTTTGGGCAACAACGAATAATAGAGAAAATAGGAAGATACTTTTTTTTGGGGAGGGAGAAGAGAGGGTTTTTCATCCAAAGGAATGTGAGGTAGAAATTGACGCATTAATGACAATGCCTACCTCTTTCTCATCAGCAGGTTCTTCGGTAGTAGAAGCAGCATCATTCAGTACAACCACCATTGGCGGGAGAAATACCAGGTTCCTGAAGTCAGTATACCAATCTATATCATAGAAATGTATCACATTGTAGCTATGGAATAGGAAGTGCAAGGCATGGGTAACCCTCTATTGATGCCCATGGCATATATGAAGGTGGAATCCACTAAGAAATGACAACCATACAACTACCACTTCTTCCTAGATGTAGTGTAGGAGGTCATTGGCTGACGAAAAACCTATTTCATATGCAGTGTGAGCAACAACCTCACCGAGGCCATTCAGGTACTTTTTGGGAAACATTTCTTTGGTCACAAATTTTAGTATGAGAGGCTAAGGGACATTAATGTCTAACATAGACACCCCAAACTGAGAACAGATATTAGTGTTCACCTGATACTTGTCGTCATACTCTATGCAGTCTTTACCCATAACCCACTTTATAGCTACCAAGACCAAGGAATGCTTATTCTTGGTCATCCTTTTTAGTTGCCTAGTAGAAATTCCCCCTAGAAACACTATCTGTGACTTATATGAGGTTAGAAAAATAGGAGTATCCATGGTCTAACACTATGCCTATGCTTTTAGCCGATATTGAAATTTACCTATCACCTAACCTATGAGAATACTTGCTTAAAACTATGCTAATAACCTATGACTGCTCAAAATGCTAAGTATGATTTCCTCACTGCTTACTGGCCTATTTATAGAAAAAATGACAAGATGCATGCTAATCCATTTTGAGAAAATGTAATGATAGCTAGTTGCCAACTTGAAAGGCATTCTTGTATTTGCTCACATTTTTGGGCCAATTGCATCTGCAGGGATACGACTCAATGCATGCTAGATTAATAGGAGCTAATTAATTAGCTTTAAAAAGGTAGCGCTCATTGATGGTAAGCTACACATTCATAGGCTATTGTGTCATCTCATAGGCATTTCCCAAATCCCAAGGAAATATTCATATCTTTTCACGCCGTTATCATTTGCTTTGGTGTAATCATTTCGACCAAGATATTAATTACCAGTGCATACTAATGCAAGGTTAGAGACAAAGTTTCTAGCTCAAGTTCTAAGGGGATCACATCGTATCACATGATTGCCAAATGCAATAATGAATTCCTCTTGCCTCAAAATGGCAAGTAGTTTATTTTGCATGAATTGAAAAATTAACGGTACATGCTGAATTAAATATAAAAGGAATGCTTTTGTCTACCACCTTGAGGAAAGATTGCCAAATATTGCATGAAAAGGCTTAATAATTCAAAGTCTTTTCACAAACACCAAAGCTAAAGTTGCAGAGTTGTTCTTTTGTGTATCCAGAGCTAAGAAAAATTGCAGAGCCAAGAATTTGTAGAGGTCTTCATCCAAAGGAAAATGTCGAAGAGTTCATCTTAGCCATTGTTAGCCAGGAACTATTTACAACCATACGGTCATCTGAAGATGTGTATGTATATGAGAATTTGGTGTACACTATGCTTGGTATACCCAATAGGCCAAAGAGGGCCTATACAATAGAGTTGGCCAGGCTGAAAGATTACAGAAACAAGAAAAGGGTTGAAGAGAAATGGGATAAAATCTATGACCCACAGCTCACAAAAAACCCTAAGTCCTTAGGAGAAGTAGCCTGTGCAAGGTTGATGGCACCAAAAGCAGAAAAATCTACAGCAAAAAAAATTTGGTACAGTGGCTTGCCTCAATACATGGTCCCACTGGTGCACTACTGCCCAAAGGTAGTTGACACTGCCATCTAGTGTTATAACCCTGATACCCACTACATTGAAGGCTAAAACTTAAGGGTGCACATCACTCCATAGGCCATCTGGCACATGATATGTATCCCAGACCCAAGTAAAAGAAGAGAGAATATTGAGTTTTTTTACCCTGCAAATGAGAGAAGACATGGAACAAGATGAAAAAGAAATTTGAGTTCTTCTTGGAGGAGACTGGTAGGAAGGGTGTCAAAGCCACTAAACTACCAAGTATTCCTTTGTCACATTATGCATTACACGAGGATTTGCAGGATGCCATGTCCATGCTAGCTTTTTTGTGTGGCCTAGACTTTGATGAGAAGGTGGAGACTTTTCAATTGGGACTAACATTTCAATTTCGCAAGTAGTATGATATCCTTTGGTATCATTTTACTAAGTTCATGGTAGAAGAAATGATACGAAAAATAAAGAATTACCTAGCAGAGGAAAAATTTAGATTTTTTTCTTTCCTAGTTCACATGTTTCTGCATCAAAACTTTGATGTCTTCGCCTGTTATTTTTCATTATCAATTTTTGATGAGTGGAATAAAATGAAGTCGGTGTCCATGTGGATGCCTTTTCTTTCTACATCATATGATTATTAGGAATTTTTAGATTATTTCATAACTCTAGTCTTGCATGATTTAATTATAGAAGGTGACATAATTTGGCTTGATAAGGAGCATACCAAATATATGCAAAGTTTCACTCTTGCTTGTGACTAGTTCTTAGGAATAGATTTCACAATTCTCTGAATCTGGGGCTTCACTGGCCAACCCTTCCTACTCCTAGCCTATGTCACAGATTGAGTACTTGCACTATAAATGTTTTGGTAGGTGTGTATCATTGATTTTACCTTCTACAGTAGCAAAAGTTTCCAGAAGGTATTTTTCTCTTGTCCGAAGAGTTTCAAGTCAATAACTCTAATTAAGAAACAATCAAACTAGTTATTGGAGGATAAACTGGCTTATCTAGGGTTGGTGTTGGTAAATGATAAGTGGGAATACAACCCTTTCAATGACTTTTTGGAGCCACACATGAGAGTTACATGTTCCCCAACCTTACTGGGAGAAGCGGTGTAACCCGCAGGTAGACAAGGATGAACATTTTGTTGAATTGGCACGTATTCCTATGTAAGATACTAGAGGGCCATGGCACAAGTTCTACTTTGCTATGGTGGTGGCCCAAGATAATGTCCACATGGAGTGCTCTATGTACAACAAGTTGAAGAAGGATGAGGAGTGGATTGCTAAAAAAAATAGAAGCTTTTTGGAAGTATCACCAAGAAACAACATAATTGGATGGCCCTTACAATAGTTTGAAGGATGACCAGGAATTTGAAAAATGGTGGAATGAAGGCCACCCCAACCCAAGCTCTAGTATTAATAAGAGCAGAGACCCAAGAGAAGAGTCTGAAGAGTAGGAGGAGGAAATGACAACATCGGCCTCCTTTGTGCCGAAAGAGAAAGACCCCGGACAGCCCGCCTATGTGGCCACGAATGTGCGCTTTAATATATCAAGGGCCTTGCATACACTCACTTGGTCCACTAAGTGAGCTAGGTTATCACTACAACAAATGATAATAGCTTTTGAAGCTTGGGAGACGCCACCCGTAAAGCGACAACGCATGAAGAGCATTATCAGAGCAGGTTCGTAAGAACCCACCAGAAGAAAAGTGCTTGCAACTAGCTAGGAGCCTGAGGCTGAGGAGTTGGTGAGGATTCTAGAACCACCATCAACCAGTCAACATGTAATATTCACTCCTTCTTCCTTTTCTTCTCATTCTTTGGTATCTGCCTCTACCTCATTGGTGATCCCTACCATGAGTACGGGCCCTCTGCTTTCCACTTTTAGTCTAACATATTCAGGAGGTTTCACCCAATTTTCACAAACCACTCTACTCATCCTTACCCCTCCGCAGACCCTTACACCCACTGCTACTGCTCAGACTCTCCTTGCCTTGCTTTTAGAAAACATACCCCCTATGAGTATCCCTTCCTCTTCTACTATTACTACAGATCCTCTTCCATCTTAAAAAGCTAACACCACATTGATAACTCCACCATCCCAACCTATGAGTCCTCTAACTGATTCACCAATTCAGTCATTACAAGTGACTAGTCCTTTTGTTGGACCTCAAACCAAACTTTGGAACATGTCCCATTTCTCCTAACAAACTATCACTCTCTGAAAGAAACAAATGCCTACGCTTATGAGGGTTACCTATCCATATGCCCTGCCTTCCGGTGCTCCTTTCGTAGGAGGACTAGTTTTGTCGCCAGCCGAATTTATGGCATAGATTGATTGTGGAAAGGAAGGCCACACAAATAGAATGTGCAAGTGCAAGGTGAAAGATGACAACGCTTCTATTGAGCCAAAAATATAGACTCTTTATGATAAGGCTCGACAAGAATTGAAGTTTGTGACCATGTACCCAAGAGTAAGCAAGCCTCAGGGGGAAATGCACCTAGAAGATTATTAGATATATGTAGTAGGGCTCAACATGAAGGTGGCCCAACTATAGGATAAGGTTGAAATCATGGAGGAAACGCAATGGGTAGTCACTTCCAACTTCCTTAAAACTGGTCACCAACTTAAAAAGTAGGATGAGCAGCTTAAAGTAGAGAAAGAAAGGGTTAGTTCTTTGGAGAAAAAAGAGAAATCCCTGGAGGTGGATGTTTCCCATATCATAGAAAGGGTGCTGGCAGTAGAGGATGAGAGGAATAGACTTCAGGGTGAATTTGCGAAGACTTAGGCTACTGGCCCTGCCATGATAAAAGAGCTACGCTCTAAGAACCAGGAGCTGGAACAAAATCTACAATAGAAGAATGAAGAACTGGAGTGACTTTGCCTTGAGTTCAATCAAGGAATGGCGTAGAAGGAAGAAGCTTTGGAGCACCAACAGGCTCAATATAAGCAAAAAATACAAGAAAAAGAGGTTGAGTTTAATGGCCTAAAGGCTCAAATAGAGGAAGAATTCCAAGAGACAAAGTCTTCTCTAGATGAGCACTTAGCAAATAATTCTTGAGCTAAGGAGAATTGGATTAAAAAAATGAGTAGCTCTGTAGAACAACCAGCGTTCGAGAAAAAGAAAAGGGAAGAATTGGCTGAGGCCATTATTTCAAGAGACACGAAGATTGCTTCTCTTAAAAGCTTTCTCTTATCTCCCCCTACACAACCAGACATAATTCTATTAGTTAGGCAATTATACATCTCTTACTGGGAAAAGATTAAAGCCTTCTGCCTAACACTACATCCTACCCTCTGTTTCATCACCAAGACATCAAAGCTGAGCTAGGAGGCTCATGGTACGATTGAGAAATTCTCATGGTTCATCTTTGAGAAGGTTCTAGAAGCAAAAAATCTTCTCACTGACCTATATTCTACCTTTGATAAAAACCTTGCTAGAGTAGGTATTGAAGATCAAAATTTTTCTTCCCAAACAAAAAATAAGTTCATCCATTGCCACTCTGCCTTCCAGCGCACTAAATCAGCCATGGCTATTTTGTACAAGACACTAGACAACATACATGGGAGTTTCTCTGAGTTAAGTAGGATGTGTTTGCTATCCCCATTCCTTGAAGATGGCTCTACTGCCACTACCAAGAAGATTACATAAAGGATACAAGAAAAGGAAAATGATCTAGTTTTGCATTTAATGGATGCGCTAAAACATATCCTAGATGTGCTAAAAGATTACACAGATGCACTGGAAGACAACCTAGATGTGCTATAATAGAGAATGGATGTGTCAGTATATTCACTCAATGTGCTATAAAACTATTTGAACGTACTAAAACAGTAAATGTATGCACTGGAAGACTGCATAGATGCACTATAAGACTAACTGAATGTGCTAAAACAAGAAATGTATGCCCTAGAAGACTGTATAGATGTGCTATAAAACTGACTGAATGTATTGGAATAAAGGATGAATGCACTAAAATATTAATCAAACACACTATAAGATTGGTTGGATACGCTAGAATAGAGGATAAGTGCACTAAAAGATTGCTCAGATGCACTATAAGATTGATTGGATGCACTGGAACAGAGAATGAATGTTCTAATCTAAAAAAAATTAATGTTTTTGATGGTCTTTCTTGTTTCTAATCCCTAAATATGAATGTTACCAAGGTATAATCAGATAGATAGTGAGTTTTACTTGGTTTCTAATTTTCAAGTTGTGAGAATCAAGTGTTCAAATGGATGATTTCTTGAATTATGACTTCAAACCTAGTAGCAATTTGTCAAACAATTGTTTTCACCTAGGAACTAAACATTGAGTGTGTATTCAAGAATTTGGTCCAATTCTATTGATTTCCATGGGTATAACACAAGAGAAGACAATTCAAGCACTTTTCTATTCTTAACGGTCACATTAAATATCATAGCCCACATCTTAAAACCATGTCAACTCACACAACCCTGTCACACCCCTAGAGAGCACCCATGTTTTTTCCTTTCCTAGGTCTTAACCAAATTCAAATCCTTCACTTTTGGCTAGTAATCTCTAATGGTTATATGGTGAGTATCTTGGGGGAAGATTCTTCCCTCCCCTTGCATCATGATATAGAAAGTGTGCATAAACTGACTCGGTTGGCTTCTACACTATGGTTCATAATAAGGGTTTCCATTCAGTGAGGAAAATGTTAAACCCTCGTAGGAGACCTCCCAAATTTTAGAACAAAGGCTTTGGGGATGGTTATCAATGCGCACTACCATTGAATTGTGGACTTTCCCTGAATTCACTTTTGATTATAGTGGATTAGAAAACTTGGCTTTAGTTGTTCCTATTAGTAAATATTTAACTAGCTCCCTTCGGGTGTATTTTTCTCTATGTACCAGCCCATGCATCACAAGGTTAGCTTAGCCTTTTATCTAGGTTTTTGCTTTGCCACTCCACTTGTTTACTGCTCACAACTCTGAGTCTCAACATTCCTTTCGCATCCCAAAAGGCTTCGCTATACTTCCACATGTTATGGCTATGGGATTCTTTCGATCATGTTTTCTTGATGTCTCATCGGGCTCTGATAGGCTGCCATGAAGTCCTCATCCCTAAAAGGTTTTGGTTGGTCCCACAGTTTCTAGCTATAGTATGTACTTGCTACATGCCTTCCATTCGCAAATCTTTCAGTGCAGAGATGAAGTAGCAACCGTAATCAACGAAATGATGCCATGCATCTCTGTTGTTCCCAACTAGTAATCCTTCCCTCCATTATTGAAGTGCTTGACCCATTCGACACGTGTGACATTAACATAAGTCCTCAATAGAAAAAGGAAAAGGGTTCATTTGGGTAGTGAAAGGATGTCGCGTGCCTAGCTAGTGAATCTCATATGCGGACAATGGACTAGATGAACTGAATGAGGCTATTAGCTACTGCATGTCATAATCATTCGCACACTAGGTGACACTTTTTTGATCGTGCCTCATCAGGACCACCGCCATCATTTGCAAAGGATGCACCTATGCCTGGAGTGACTAGATGCTTGGTTCTAGATCCATTTTGTTGCAATGACTTTGGGAATATTCTAATTTTGGCATCATTACTAGGAGATTTTGAAATCTTTTCTATTGCTGCTCTTCGAGACAGTGGGAGGTATTCCTGCTATATATACTTTTCTCTGTTATAAAAAAAGGGTTTAGAATTGAAAGAAAACGTTGGTCTTAGTAAAAGATGCAAAGCCTTTATTGTTTTTTATTTGATTGCAAAAAACTCTCAGACTATGCTAATTGTTCAGACTTTCTATTTTTTATGCTTTTATATTTTTATGCTATTTGATCAAACTATAAACTGTGCTGTTATTGTCTCGACACTTCATTTAATAACTTCTATATATGTTGAACGCAAGTTTAACCTAGATCATATCTAATGACTCTTCTTGGTAGTAGGAATGTATGGAATGCTATTTTATGTCAATGAATGGATTGTCAATGCTATAATCTTAAATTTTTTATGTTCTAGAACATTAGAACAACATTCGGGCCCTTAGATCTATGATTTATCATGCCTATTATTAAGTCTTGGCCCATCGCCGTAGATTAGACTTCATTTATTATATCTACCTCCTTTTCCCTTTCCAAACCCCATTATAGAAGAAGTTGACTTCTCTAAATACCCGAAGGTTACTTAGTTTAGCGTAAAAGGTCCCCCATAAATTGAGTTTCCCATAAGGCACTATTACTGTAATGCCCCGTCTTATAACCTAAGGAATGTTGCAATTGTGTATAAAAGTGAAATAATTTTTTTTTTTATAATGTTAATATTAACTTAATTAGTTGCATACATTCACTAAGTTATGCGATGTTACACTACTTGAGTTTCCATAGACGACTTTAGTATTTAGCATTGCACATATTTAATTAACATAAACATTAAAAAGTTAAATGTTGCACATCATTTGAAATTCCATTCAAGATAATTTAAAGTACAAATATGATTTCTTACATTGCATTTAATAAGATATTACAATACTCATTCATCTAATGAGGTATATCAAATAATAGTTACAATTACATTTACAAATGTTCTCCTCATATACAATTGAGGGATGTTACACAATTCAAGATTTACAATAATGCAATAAAGAAAGTACACATATGTATCCAAGTACGAGCTCTCCATCCATGAAGCTCTTGATGCCATGATCATAAACTAGGGACCCAACGGAGTAAGGTGCACATTCCACCCAACCATGTGGTACCTATAGGTTCACCCCCCGTGCTAGGAGATAGTAATATGGTTACCTAGACATAACCTATTCACCCTAGACACAAGTACATAACTAACTAATGGTTACATTGCTTCCAGATTTAGGACAATCAAATTTGCTAAGTACATAAGGTAAATTGTTATTCTAGGTGGAGTGTCATCACAACGTTGCAAAGGTTACCCTGGTGTTTCTTCCTAGGTTCCGGCCCCCAACTTGGGTTACCCTGGTAACCTTTTACGAAACTTGGTACCGTTTGCAAACAATTGCGGAATCGAATATCTTTTGAAGTAACAAGATATCGATTTTCCATTTTAGGCCTTCTCATCTTATACTCAAGACTGAACTAGCTCTAGAATCCATAAGTGAGGCATAATCATCTTATTAAGGATTTTAATTCTAACTAATGTGTTGTTTAGTTATCATTGACTTACTAACTCTTTGTAAGTTACCCTGACACCACTTTGTGTGTCGGCCCTCACATAGAGCCGCTCCCCTAAACATAACAAAGGAATCTAAGTTTTCTTGACTAAGGTAGGCAAGGTGTACAAACATACAACATGTAACTCTACACTTTTCATAATGAACATCAAGTCTATGTTCACAAACTTAGGTGTCTAAGCACCATACAAAACCACGTACACAACCTTAGCCAACACAAGAATTGAATTTGAACAATCACAAAACCCACATTTTAAAAATTTGTCTAGAAGACTTGTACAGTTAAGACATTCCCAATTTGCCCAATAAAATAACACGATTAAAGCAAATCAAGAAAAATAAATGTCTACTATTCGGATTTACTAAATCCAGTCATTCAAAAGAATTAAGAAGAAATTATAGCAGTTTAATAGTAATTCTCTTCTCAAACGACTAAAGAAATTGCATTATATTATTCTAATTTTAATTTCTTCAATTTCACATAAAAATAAAAACTAATTTTTTTTCCTCAATCAATTATTGTTTTGAAACTAATTGATTTTATATTTTCAAATATCTAATAAATAATTCCATATTTAAATACAAAGGTATTTTTTTTATATTATAAATATATTTTAATTTTAAAAAAAAACGCACACACATATATGTATATACATATACATATATATACAATATTAAATATTGATAATTTCAAAATTCGCATGTACAAAGCAAAACCCAAAAATTACAAATTATCCATAAGCAAAAATTGAAATGAAACAGAGATTTTATAAATTTTACTTTTGTAAGGAAAACCCTTATGCAAGGTTGTTGGCTAGGTGCACAGTCGGCCATGAAAGGCTGCGGCTGTGTGGGCAGCCTAATCGTTGCCTACGCGGGCAACGCTGGTTGCCTCCACAGCCGTCGCCCTTCATGGGTAGCTGTGGGGGTAGCCCTACGCCCCCAACCAACAGTCAATATAACAATTTAATTTGAAACTTCAAAAAAAAAGAAAATTAAACTCTATTTTCTTTAATTTTTGACTATCGATTTAATTCTGTATCACTAAAATTTCAAACCCTAACTCGCTAGTACAACAATTTCAACATAAAAGAAAAATCATATAAATAAAAATAAAATACTTTCACAATCCAATTAATATATGAAGAAAATTATATATACAAATATATATATATATTAAATTCATACAGGGTTTTACAATAGAGAAATAAAGAATTTTCTATAGGGTTTCAATGGGGAAATTGGGGAAACTATAAAATTTTCAACAGTACACATAAAATTTTTCCCAAATGAATTCTATTTTTTAATTCCAGAAGTTTTAATTTCATTTTCCCATATATATATGATTTCCCTTTATTCAAACGTATTTTCTAGAGAGAAATCTACGGAAGTTCTAAGAATTCAATAAATCCCTTTCAGAGAATAAACAGTAAATGATTTTTCCCGAAAAATATAGAGGATTTAAATTAAATGAAATTTCTTTCATAGATATTCTTTTGAAAAACATCAAATTAAAAATCACAAGGGGAATACCTATTTTCCTGAAGCTTTTAGAAATCGATCTGGTGACGAAAACCTCTGTTGCCTGTAGCTTTCCAAAACTTTTCCCGTACACCAAATCCCAATATCCAAAACAGAGAACTTCCACAAATATACAATAGTACCAAAAAGCATAAACCAAAATTTTAACAGAGCACTGATATTTTTCTCGTGAAGAAAATAATAGAATCCCCTTCTGTATTTTCCCAGATCCCAAATAACCTCTGAGAAATTCCTCAACCAAAAATAATAAATTTTTAACTGGCAATATTTCCTTTTCAAATCTGCATTCCTTTATTTTATTAAATTTCCAATTTTCCAATTTTCAAAAATACAAAATTTATTTACAATTAAAAATGCCATTTCCCAAATAATATTTAATTTCAAATTTAAATTTATTCACACACATTTAAAACAATTTTAATTTAATCAATTAATTTATTTAATTAAATGAATTTAATCTTAACGATCAAATTACTTAACTAAACAAACTAATTAATTAATTAAATAAAACGTAAAACCTTATTTTTAACATTTAAAAATTAATTTAAATAAGAGTAAATTAATGAATAATAAACTATCATTAAAATTGACAAAATTTTCCTTTCAAGCAATTGATCCAATCAGGAACAAACAAGACCATCTATGACTCTGAACTAAAACAAACGATGTACTGTGACCGGGTTAAAGACTAGACTAGGATGAACCATGCTACTACCTCCCAATCAACATATCCATTGAGTCTTGACACGATCAAACCTGAGTAACCAGGTGGAGTTGGTGTCATGTACCTACAATCCTGCAACCAAACAAATAACATGTATATATATATAATCCATTGTACAGGCACACCGTGCAGAGAAAATCATGAACATCATAGGGCACTTGCAAGCGAGTGATGCAATTCTGTTCTCCACACCAATACACCTCACATCAGACTGACAAATTAAATAACTGTTAGTCCATCATAAAAATATATATAACAATAACATCTGAAAGAAAACATCTACGCTATATCAAAGCATGTCAGAAATCAAATATTACCATACAATGTATCATCAAATCACAAAGTGAATCCACTGTTACTCAAAATTAGCGATCAAAATATTCAAACAAAGTATCAAAGTCTAACAGTATGAAAACATGTAACCATAAAACATAAGCATAAATGGAGGGGTACTACATCCTCCCCCCTAGGATCAGGCTTGCTCCTGAAAGCCTATGAACAGATAGGGATAAATTTCCCTCATGTGTGTCGCATCCTCCCAGGTAGCAGAAGCCTCATGGCTAGGATCCCATTGGACCCTCACCTGATCAACATCTGGACCCCTGAGACTGAGCGTTCGGTGTTGTAGAATGGCCATAGGCTCTAAAGCCAGTTGCCCATCCTCTACCCATAACGCATTCCAATCAAGTACATGAGAAATGTCAATATGATATGGTCTAAGTACTAATACATGAAAAACATCATGAATACGTGAAAAACTGGGTGGTAAGGTGAGTCGATATGCCACAGGACCAATTCTCTCTAAGATCTCAAATGGCCCAACGAAATGAGGCACAAGCTTAGAGACTTTCCCATAACAGATTGGACTCATTCACAGTTGCACTCGAAGAAACACTCTATCTCCAACTGCAAATTGTCGGTCTATTCTATGACCATTGGCATACTTGTTTTTCCTATCTTGTGCTGCTATCAAATGTTCTCTAATATGGTCAACCTATTACTCCATGTCTCGAAGCATCTTAGGTCCAAGTAACACTTTATCCTCAAGTCAATCCAAACTTAGTGGATTTTGACAAGGATGACTGTATAATCCCTAAAATGGTGGCATACCAATGGAACTCTGATATCCGTTATTGTAAGTGAATTCTAATAAATACAGATAATCCTCCCAACGTGACTGTTGATCCATTATGTACATTCTAAGCATATCTTCTAATATTTGGTTAACTCTCTCCGTTTGTCCATCGGTTTGACGATCATACGCTGAACTAAAGTTCAATTGTGTACCTAAAGCATGTTGTAATGAAGTCGATAGGGCTGAAGTAAATACGGGATCTCTATTAGAAATAATCCTACGAGGAATCTCATGCAATCTAACAATGTCCTCCATAAATATCCTAGCTACAGATGAAGCATTGTAAGATGATCGTACTGGTGAAAAATGAGCTACCTTAGTCAACCGGTCAATAGTTACCATAATGGCATCATGTCGACGTGATGATGTAGGTAACCCTACAATAAAATCAACAGATATAATATCCCATTTCCATTCAGGAATGAGATGTGGCTACAATAATCCAGTAGGATGTTGATGCTCAAATTTGACTCGCTAGCATTCAAGACATCTCGATACATAGTCAGCAATATCACATTTCATACCAGGCTAGAAATATAATTGCCAAAGATCGGCATGCATTTTCTTAACACCTGGATGAGCTGAGTACGGATCTCGATGAGCTTTAGTCATAATTAATGTACGAAGACCCTCAAAATGTGGTACATAGATGCGACCTAAATGCTGTAATATACCATCTAGTTCAAGGATATACCCTGCAAATTGACCTTCTAAAGGTCTACCAGATTCAATCTCTGACCTTACTTCCTGATACAATCTATTAATAGGAAGTGCCGCTAGTATTTGACCTCTCAAATCTACTTCAAGAGTAGTAGCAGAGATCTCATGTCGACGACGACTAAGAGCGTCAGCCACTATGTTCTCTTTTCCTTGAACATATCTCACTTTGAAATCATATTCACACAAGAACTCCATCCACCGTCTTTGTCTAGCATTCAAGTTAGGTTGCATAAAAATGTATTGTAGACTATGGTGATCAGTATGAAGTTCAAAATGATGACCTAATAAGAAATGCCTCCATCGAACTAATGCATGCACAACTACAGCTAGTTCTAGATCATGAGTGGGATAGTTTAATTTGTGATCTTCAGTTTGTGAGACTCATAAGCAATCACACACCCATCTTGCATCAGAACTACTCCCAAACCCTCTAAGGATGCATATGTGCATACTACAAAATCCTTAGCAGGATTAGGAACAATCAGTATAGGCACATTAGTCAACTTTTCTTTAAGTGTCTGAAAAGCCAACTAACACTGCTCTGTCCAAACAAAATTCTTCCCTTTTCTCTAAAGAGAAGTAATATGATGACTGATTCTAGAAAATCCCTCAACAAACTGCCTATAATAACCAGCTAGACCCATAAAACTACAGACTTTTCCTACATTAGTAGGTGCGGGCCAATCTACAATAGCTTGAATCTTTGAAGGATCCACAACAATACCTTTTCTAGATATCACATGTCCAAGATATTTTAACTCAGTTTGAAAGAAATCACACTTCTTCAAATTCATATACAATTGATTTTCCCTTAGACATTGCAATACCTATCTCAAGTGTTCTTCATGCTCCTTCATGTTTCTCAAATATATCAAAATATCATTGAGAAATACAAGGACAAAGAGGTCAAGGTATGTACGAAAAACACCATTCATTAAACTCATGAATACTGATGGCGCGTTCATTAATCTAAATGGTACTACTGTGAATTCATAGTGCCCATAATGAGTTTGAAAAGCAGTTTTATGAATGTCTGCTTCAGCAATTTGCAATTGATGGTAACCAGATTTCAAATCAATTTTAGAGAACACATTAGCTCCCTTGATTTGATCAAAAAGATCATCGATTCTAGGCAAAGGTTAACGATTCTTAATCATAACTTTCTTCAATTGACGATAGTCAATGCACAATTTAAGTGATTCATCCTTATTCTTTACGAAGATAACGGGTGCTTCCCAAGGGGAAACACTAGGATGAATGAAACCCCTTTCTAATAGTTCCTCTAAGTGGATATGAAGTTCCTCTAGCTCTTGAGTCATCATTCTATATCTAGCTCAAACTATAGGCTTTGCTCTACGAACTAAGTCAACTCTAAAGTCAATATCCCTCTTCAGAGGCATTCCAGGTATATCATCAGGAAACACATCTATGAATTCCCTAAGAATAGGATGATCATCAAGAGATACCTCTCGACTCTCACCTTCTTCCAGATTAGTAACCGTTGTTGCAAATAGTTGACAACTCTGACGAAGACATCTCTTTAATTGCATAGCAGATATCATCTGCAAAGAGATAGGTCTTTGAACACCTATGGTTTCCACTTTCGCACCTAAATCATTAATACAACTAACTATCTTAAGTTGACAGTCAATCATAGCATGATAAGATGCTAACCAATCCATACCTAAAACTATGTCATATGATCCTAAAGATGTAACATATAAATCTGCTAAGGTAGTTAATGTACCAATTTTAAGTTCACAATTATGTACAAGGTTCTTTACTCCTACTTTTACCCCATAGGTTAATTCAACCTACCACTTACCACCTTGCTTTACCACCACAAGACCACAACGATCAACGGTGGTCAGTGAAATAAAGGAGTCGGTAGCTCCAGAATAAAAAAGAATGGAAACACTAACACCATGTAACTTACCTAAAGTCTCGACCACTGTGTTCTAGTGATCGGCTTGGTGGTCATTAACCGTAGCATATACTGTATGTGATCGTCCTGTATCACCCACTATAGGCTCTGAAACTATAGGTTGAGGCCCAAAACTAGTAGAACCTCTCATCGGACACTGCCTAGCAATGTGTCCCTGCTATCCACACAAGTAACAACCTATACCTCTACCAAATCCTCTACCACCTGAAGGTGCATTGGATTGTTGGAAACTAACCCTACTGATTGTAGACTGAGCACTCTAAGCAGGATGATCCTACCTATTGTGCTTATTGCGCCACCAGTTGCGACCCTTTCCTGACTGTGGGCTATTACCTTGTTGTGGTTGTGGATTATTATTCTTTTGAGGTGTACGTTGTTGTTGCTACTGCCTACCCTTAGAGGGTGTTTGTTGGTTCCTAGAGGAACCCCCTATCTATGCCTATCCACTCTGTGGACTAAAACCTGCTGCAGGAGCACTACCAATCTGTACTCCTGTGTGACCACCTAATGCCATAACAAGATTCTCTTCCACTATTCAAGCCTTTTCCACTGCAACTTCCATAGTCTTTGGCTCAAAGACTCTGACTCCACCACTAATGCAGGCATTTAAACCCCCGACAAAGTGTTGTACTAGCATAGGCTCATCATTGCTAATACCTGCATACTGCTTGAGTTCATAGAATCTACGTTCATATTGCTCAAC
>VDFB02193867.1:700584886-700618374 GCA_007258455.2 Sequoia sempervirens
GGGAGGGTGGTAGAGAGATAGGAGAGAAGTTAGGAGGGAGATAGGGGAGGGAGAGAGAGGGTAGGAGGTAGAGAGGGGAGAGGGATAGATGGATAGGGTCATTTTTCCTTTAAAATAATGTGAGCATGTTATTGGAAGCTAGTACAGTAAATAATGCAAGCACATTATAACACATTCACATTATTTTTGGCATTGATAATTTCTAGTCCTTAGGGTTGGATTTTCCTTGGGTTTCCAACCTAAAGGGTTGGGAACTTATTTCAAAGTACAAAGATATGTTTTTATAAAATATATAAAATTGACAAAATCTCGAGCATGCTCCCCTTTTGGTTTGTATGTCTTATATTTCAAGCCAAAAGAATTGTGTAGTAACATTGAGCTCTTTGTTAGCTTTCTCACCATATAATTTTTTCACATTCCAAATATTTTAAAGTTTTTACCTTTAATTTCTTTTGATAGAGTCTATTCTTTTTCAAAAACCTACAATGGTATTTTTTATCTCATTTTTCACTTGTTCATCAAAATTTGAAACAAGTTACATTTTTATAATTTACACTCTATTCTTTGCACATTAAAAAAATGATTTTTGTCTAGTTTCCAAAAAAATAGGTAGGATCACACTCATTTTTTAGTAAAAATATCTAGCTTAAACTACATCATGTTAGCTAATTTCTCAATAAAGTGATTTTTAAAATACTAGAAAAAGTTAACATTTTAGGGGGAGCAAACCAGACACTATGTTATATTTTTTTAACAAAAAAAGAGAACTTTTTATGCTATCCCATTTTCAACCCCTCAATCTATACCATTTAAAAAAAATAGCAGTTTGGAAGTATATTTGAAGTGCTACAACTCTTGTTGTTGTGTCTTTAACTATTGAGTGTAACTATCTTCAATTTTTCATCCAAGGTCAACCTTTCATTATCTAAAAAAATGGTCACTTAAGACCCCCTTTTAATCCCCCATCTCCTTGCACATAGCCAATTATTATAGTCTTTCCATTAGGAGGATACACACAAAGAATGAGGAAAATATGTGAACTAGGAATTTTGAGATTTTTGTAGGAAGTATGGTATTCAACATCAAAAAACAATTCCTTACACTCATTAATAAAATGGTTTGGATAAAAAAATACTTAGTGAGATGAAAAATCATATGATCAATCCAAGAACATGATACCCATAATACAATACAAAATATGACTCCCGAGGAGGCTTAGAACCATTTCAATATTAATGTATATTCCTTTAGAATATTCAATAGCGAGGCTTGGGATTTATTCTAGAGGATTAGTGTAAGGATATGGATAATAAAATTTAAAATCTATTTTTTATTGGCTATTGTGAGGATGTGAAAGCCTACAAGTTGTTTATCATGTTACCCAATATCTATTCTTTTGATGAGAATTCTACATAAATAATTTTATCATCACCCATCTATTCATACATACTTCACTTTCATCTTTTGAGGTAATTCCTTTTACAACATCAATTTGAGCTTCATTCAAACCGCCATAATCTTTAATATATTTTTATGCAACTGAATCTAAACACCTTTCAAATACATTGGATGGATTTATTATGTGATTACAACTTTTATTTTCATTACATCAAAGGGAATGAGAATGTAGTGACATATGTGTTGAGTAAGAGATGACATTAGTTGATGTCCATAAACTTGAGTATAGATTTGAATGGTCAAAATATTTAATATTTGGTAGAGGATGAGTGGTACTATGAGGTACAACAAGAGTTATAGTCTTAGAGAGACCTTAGGGAAAGTACACATGATACACTTTAGAGTTAGATAGGTTACTATGTCACAAAGGTCACATATATGTCCCTATTGTAGGAGATCTTTAGTTAGTGGTGTTGTCAAAGGCACATAGGGCATGCCATATGTGGTATATCCAAGGGTGAATAAGATGCATGCCAACATTCAAAATTTGTACCATTGGGAAAGGATGAGATGGGATATTGTCATGTATGTGACTCAATTCCTTGAGTGTTAGAGATTCAAGGTAGAGCATCAACATCAAATAGGACTTCTTTATCCACATGAGATTTTAGAGTAGGTATGGGACACCATTTTGATAGAATTTATATTTTTTCTACCTTTCTACACCATGCGTCCATCATGATGATGGTTGAAAATTTGACCAAGGTATACCATTTCTCACCTATTAAGAATACTTAAATTTCTCTAGCAGTGGTGAGGGTATACTTAGACAACATTGTTAGACTTCATGAGATCCCTCACAAGATCATATCAAATAGAGATTTTCTTTTTACTTTATCTTTTTGGATTTCATTGCAAAATGTGTTAGGCACTTAGCTAAACTTCAAGTTAGCTTACCATCCCAAGATAGATGGATACCTATTAAGAATACTTAAATTTATCTAGCAGTGGTGAGGGTATACTTAGACAACATTGTTAGACTTCATGAGATCCCTCACAAGATCATATCAAATAGAGATTTTCTTTTTACTTTATCTTTTTGGATTTCATTGCAAAATGTGTTAGGCACTTAGCTAAACTTCAAGTTAGCTTACCATCCCAAGATAGATGGATACATAGAGAGCATGAATTTTAACATACCTAATGTTCTAACTAGTAATTTACTATATTTTACCCAAAAGGAAACAATTTATGGTACTAACAATATAAGCAATAAAATTTTATTTTCTTTTGAATAATAAATGCACATTTGAAACATAACCATTTCAAACTTTTCCATTGCATACAAAGAATCATTCCATTAATACAAGTAACAATTCTACATTACATAATTTTAAGATAATATTTTACTTTTACAATTTCCATAGAGATGGTTACATAATTACATGCATAGATTCAACGAGCTTACTAAAATAGATATATGAATGGTCTAGATTTCCTTCCTCAAATCTTCATGGCCAAGTACATGATGAGAAGCATCACTCAAGCTCTTTTCAACAACCATGGATTTACTACATTCCCCACACATCTACCAAAATGGTAAGATGGTCCTACCCTTCGAGGAAGAGATTGGTTTGGTAACCTCATAATCCTAGCCTCTCTAAGCATGGTGTTGTGTCTACATATCTAGAACTTCCATACAATGGCTACAACCTACATGTATGAAAATCTTGACCTAGTATGCAAACTCAGATCACAGTGAACTGACAGTGTAAATAGTGGCTACTTACACTGGGTATGTGCAGGATCATCATGGAAAAAATAGGCCCTTAATTGGCAAAAAATTTAGAAAAATCAGAGTTAGGCAACTTGAAGTAAAAATTTGAACAAGTTATTTATATTATTTCAAAAATATGTAAGAATAGAATCTGTAGAAAATTGAATGTAATTTCTAAACTACTAGGTTTATTTTTAAAAAATCTATTTGGTGAAATTTTAAAATTTCAATGCATTAGTACTTAAATTTTAGGGGAAAAATAAGTAGGTGTCTATCTGACCACCTTAACTACAATAAAATGATAATATTTTTTTATAATATTTTAGATATAAGTAGAGGACTCATGCCCTGATGTGATGCATATTTTTTGTAATTTTTTTCCAAGTAAATAATTAATTATGAATTTTTTATAATAACTTTTTAAAAATATAAAAACTTGTATGTATGACCACCTTAACTTGGTCAAAACTTCATGAAATTCATTTTTTTTAAAGTCCTATAGTATGCAAAGCATATAATGTGACACATTTTTCAAATTCAAAAAATGTGATATCGTTTAAAAGCTATAGATGTTTTTCAATCAGCCTATCAATTAGGACTTTAGTCATAATTCGAATAGAAAATGAATAATAATTATTTATTAAATTCAAAGTAAAGCATAATTTATATTGGTGGAAATCTGTGAATCTCCTTTAAAAACCCTTTTCATTTCATTAATTTTGGGTAAAAAAAAGTTGTTAGCCACATACCCTACACATACCCATCATATCATCACTTTTTGGCCCATCATGATCCTGTACATACCCCACTACTTTGTCCAAAGTATTCATCACCAAAAATTTAAAGTGGAGGTCACATGCTCACCCACCTTCCTAGCTCAATTTGGTATTGACCATTCATACTCTATACATAGGTTACCCCCTTTTCCATGGACTGTTCTAACCCCAAGAATAACCAACTAATAGCTCATGTTTAAAATTAAATTACTACTAAATTGATTCAAAGCATCTACATATTTCATGATACACAAAAATAGTATTGACAATCTATAAATAAAATTGACAAACTACATAAAGTAAATAGAAACACAATCATATAAATTCCCATATAGGGTATATAAAAGTATTAACCAAATAGATAGGTTCCATCAAAGTAAGAAGCAACCAAGAACATTCCAACTTGTCCAAAGCAGTATAACACATATTTAAGTCAATCCTTTCCAAACAAGACAATTATAAATAATTAACCTTTCAAACATAAATAATAAGGGAATGCAAATCAATAAGCCTAGACAAAAGCTCCAGCTGACATAATTATTCCTTCCTAGCTCAATGCCACAAGCCCACTTGCTACTTCCTCTAAGTTCAACCTAATTCCACTTCTAGCCTATTTCTAAATCTCTCAACAATGCAAAATAATAAATCATCTCACTAACTCTCAAGCTCTCTAATTCACTTGCACAGAAAATATAGAAGAATAAAAATGGAGTAATCAAAATGAAAAATGTAACAAAAGGTAGAGAGACAACCTCCATATATACTAAAATTTAAGCATCCAAAGGCTAGAAACAAGCTAACAATTTTGCCACCTTCCTATGCACATGTAATGAATTGGATGAATTAAACTCTCAAATTCCAACATATAATAGTCCTCATATTTCTAATGGTTGAGGTGACCTAATTCATGAGAAAACATGACTCTTTTATTAAGTAAATGGACAAGGTCACCTTTCTATAGGTTTTCTATATGATTTGCAAGTCGATTACCCTCTCATATTTTTTTCCATATTTGCATTGACTAAGTTTTATAGTTATCTAATGGTTTTCTAGGTTATGGTACAAGTTCAAATTTATTGTTTCCTCATTCTTTAGTTTCTAGCATCGCATATTCATATTTTAGTGCCCTCTCTTATAGCATAGTCAAATATTTATTCAATATTGTTAAATCTACTTTTATTTCCTCTTGTAACATTTTAATTGTATTTCCTTTACTTATGTGCTTAAGTCTTTTGACTTCTTCTCACATGATTCATGTGTTGTGTTTAAACTTTAGCTACAACAATATTCATGGCAGGCCAATAATGTTCTATGCATTATTTAAAGTACTTTAAAGATATCAAACTTTAGCATTATAATAATGCGCTTTGCATATTTCAAAATACTTCAACAATATATATATATATATATATATATATATATATATATATATATATATATATATATATATATATGTTAGAGTAACGATGCATTAGCTAATAATTGATAAATATTTAATTAATTATTAGTCTAATTTATTCTCATGCAACTTCTAGGAGTTCTTTTATGTTTTTAGGGTTTTTTTCCTATATAGCACTCAACCCTCATTGTAATTATGACTCGATCTTTAAAATAGCTTTGCAACAATTGCGATGACAATGGCCTCCTAATGGTCAATATGCAGAAAATGATAGATCTCTGTGATAACGAAGGTATCAAAGTCCTATCAAAGGACATATAGAAAATGACGGAGCTTAAAGAAGGCTGAGGTATCGAAGTCCTGCTAGAGGAATTATAGAAAATGATAGATCTTGGGGTAGGAAAAGGTATCACAGTTCTGTAAGAGGACCCACAAAAAATGATAGGTCTTTGGGAAGACAGAGGAATCGAAGTTTTTTTACTGGACCTACCTATTAGCATGGTCCTATGTGGAACACATCGACATGTCATCAACAATGGAGGGTTCAAGATGCATAAATTGACAAATCTTGTCAACACCATCCCCATTATCATCCCTGTCAATTTAACCAACATCAACATCAAGGGCCTTTGGGAAGAACAAGACACCCTCAAGCCAAGAATAGGTTTGAGAGACCATACAAGTATCAAAGGAATAGATATCCAAGAAATCTTGATAGATCTAAGCAACCAATTTTTGATATCTATGAGGATGGGGAATTCCAGTAGAAGACAAAAATAATCTACAACGTAGATATGAGGATAGAGAAAAAGATCTGAGGACTGCCCATTTGTAAAGGGTTTCTTAGCCCATAGGAGATCCCTTCAATCCAAACAATCTTGACAGTGGTCGTCTATTGCTCCCTTAAGCCATTGGGACAAAAAATGAAAACCCTAACAAAGAAAAGGCTCCAGAGAAGGGTTCTGATCAAGGCTTGCAGAAAGAAAAATACCAAAATATATAAAATGATGAAAAGGCTCCAAAGAAGGGTTTCAATCAAGGCTTATAGAAAGAAAAATCCCAAAATATTGAAAATGATGCAAGCACAAGCCAACAATGTGTGGAAGTGCCAAAGGAAAGTCATTTGAAATCCCAGCACATGAAGTGTCAGAAGAAGAAAAGGTTAGAAGGTGACAAGGGTTTTTAGGGGAATTGGAGGAAAATGAATAAATCAAAATCCTCAGCAAAACAAAGTAAGATTAATCAAAAGAAAGTATGGAGGCAAAAAGAAACCCAGCAAGAGATTGTCCTACAAAATAAAGGGAATGGGTTTGAAAAGCACGCGGATGTCCTTTAGCCTATAGGTCACCATGAAGTCATTAAGGTAGTTTTTTTAGATCATATGGTCCAGCCACAAATCACTGACCTTAGGGAAAAAGCACTCATCTATAAGTTCTAGAATCTCACTTTGGATCTAGAATATTTAAAGAATATTATTTTCCAAGAATGGGAAGGAGACATGAAGGTTTTCTACTTAGATGGAAATAAAGGAATTTTTTTTGTTTTATTCTCCAACAAATCATCTAAAGATGAGGTATTCAGAGTTAAATCTTGGAATTACAAGGATCTGGCTTATACATGCCAAAATGGATTCCTAATTTCAAACTTGATGATTTTGTGATTTGTTTTGCTCTCTTTTGGTTGCAACTTCATGGCCTTCCTTTGAAATGTAGGGAGCTACACTTACTAGAAATCATGTCTAATTAGATAGGAATTTTTCAAAAGCATGATTTTCTATTTTTTAACAATCCTACTAAACCAACTAGGATGTTAGTATTACATGATGCAACTAAAAAGAAACCAACACATATTGAGCTAAAAGCCAAGTTTGGTACTTGGTTCCAAGAAATGAGAAGGGAAACCCTATAGGATGCATGTGTTCAATCAGAATGTTCATCACAAGATATCAACCTAAATCACATTTCCTCCAAGATAAGCAAGGGAAAGGATCAATTACACTCCTAGTTCTCACAAAGTAAAAACCAACCAATAGAAGTATACCAAGAAATAAGATAGGAAACCCTACAGGATGCATGTGTTCAGTAAAAATGTTCATCGCAACCTATCAACCTAAATCACATTTCCTCCAAGATAAACAAGGGAAAGGATCTATTACACTCCCAGTTCTCATAAAGAAAAATCCAACTAGTAGAAGTAGGGGATAAGCAGGATACTCCCAATGATGATGGCTAGTTATGCTCAGCCATGGGGTTTCAATGATCCTATGGCTAAAAGTAGATTGTCAGATCTCCTACAAAATGAGGTTTAAATGGAAAAACACTTTCTTGAGGTTGCTAGAAATATTTGAAACTTGTTAATGTCTCTTTGCTTTATGAGTGGTTATGGAAAAGGCATACTAGCCTAATTCTAAGTCTATACTCTCTATCTTTTCAAATTAATGAGTTTTAACTAGAATAAATAGTCAGAAAACTAATGTTTCAAGACTCAAATATGTTCACTCAGTCTAGTCATTTGGTCAAGTATGGTAGAAAAATTCCGCTTTTAACTGATTCTATAGTTGAAGCATGGGGTTTGTTACAGTATTCAAAGGAAAGAAAAATTGATGAGACAGATATCGAGTTATTAGCAAAAAAGATTCTGGTCATAGTGGGTTCAAAAATTATTGATAAAATAACAGATGAAGTTTTCAAGGGAGGCTATATTTGGGATTGGGATAGCAATACTATTAGAGGGGAAATTATTTGTGACAATCAAAATGTCTAGAAAAATCAGGAGCCTCTTGAGGTGCCCCATAATCAGGTTTAGTCATAGAAGGAAAAAGTAATTAAGGAACCACATTTACAAGAGGAGAGAGAAGTTGATGGAGAAGAATTGAAAAATTCTTCAAAATTTTATTATTCACAATCTCTCTCCATCTCCCAGGCTCCTTATGAACCTCCTATAAAGAAGTCTCTGGGTAAAAGAGGTTGTAAGTCAAAGTATGCAAAAATGCAAGAGGAAATAGAAGTAGGGTGACAAGCTACACTGCATTACTCTTTGATATCTCCACCAAATAAGCATCCGAGGAGAGCATGCTGATCTCCTTGGGTACAATGAAGATCCTTTCATGGAATGTTAGGGGCATTTATTCCCCTAACAAACGAGCTTATCTCAAACGTCAAATTGATGGATGCAAAAATGATATAGTCCTTCAAGAAACCAAAATTTCAGATGTTATTTACAAATTGAAAATTCAAAAGTGGCATATGTGGAAGTTTGAACACTGCATTGCATAAGGGGCTTCAGGGGGCTTAGTAACATTGTGGAATCCGAAACAAATTTCTATGGTTTTGAATAAAATTGAAAACAACTGGCAACTATTGGAAGTAACAAAATTTGATACCAAATTTTTTTTATTCAACATCTATGGTCCAACACCTACAGTGGATAAGAAAAATCTCTGGGATCACCTGTCACAAGTTATAATGATTCTTGGGGATGCAAAAGTTATTCTAGTAGGAGATTTTAATGCCATTCCATCTCTCCAAGACAAGGTTGGGGGTATAAGCCCACCACCTAAAGTAATGACTAACTTTAGTTCTTTCATTAATATGAATGCTTTGTGATATATTTTTTGAATTAAGGGTAAATTCACCTAGATGAACCGAAGAAAATGATTCCTTCAAATTGTAGTAAGATTGGATTGATACCTACTATCTTCAAATTGGTTCAATTTTCTCTATCAATTTACATATGAGATATTGCCTTTTCTTGATTCTGACCATTATGAAATATCCCTTATGATAGAAAATATATCTTCCCCTTCTTTTAAATCATCATTCAAGTTTGAAAGCATGTGGTTTAGACACCCTAACTTTGTGGAGATGATTCACCAATGGTGGATTTTTTCTCCTTTTGAGCCTAGAACGATGATGTTCCAATTGTGCAAAAAATTGATACATATTAAATAATAGCTCACAAAATGGAATAAGGAGACATTTAAGAATGTCTTTCAACAGAAGGAGATGATCCAAAAAGAACTAGAAGATATTAATGTAAAAATTATTCAACAAGAGCTTGATGATTTATTGTATGAGAAACAAAAGAAGCTGCAAGAGCAAAGTGCTAGAGAGGAAGCCAACTGGAGGTAGAAATCATAGGAACTATGCCTAAGAGAAGGTGACAAAAACACTAAGTATTTTCATGCTTCTACCCATATTAAAAGAGTAGCTAATGTTGTCCAAGTAGTCAAAGAGATTCCCACGGGTAATTAGCCCACAAAAGAAGAAGATATAAGAAGAGATTGTATTAGTTTTTTTTGGATCTTTTAACTGCCCCAAATGATAGAAATGAGAAAAATGAGAAGGATGAGGAATAAATACTACAATCAATTTTGGTACTAATATCTCTAAAGGAAAATGAAGAATTATTGAAGCCATTCACAATTGAGGAGCTCAAAAAGGTAGTCTTTTCTTTGCCTCTTGATAAAGCACCTGGACCTGATGGCTTTACTACTCTGTTCTTCTAGAAATGTAGAGAAATTGTCTACTATGATCTCTTATGGGAATTAGAAGAATCACGAAGAACCGAATCTTTTCTCAAATATTTTAATGTAACCAATATTGTCATCATTCCTAAAGTAAGTGATCCTTCTGCATTTGCAGAATACAGACCTATTTCTTTGTGTAACACAATCTATAAGATCTTTTCCAAGGAAATAGACTTGAGGTTACAACCTATTATCCCGAGGATAATTTAACAACAGGGGGTTTTGTTCTGGGAAAAGAAACATATAAAGGGGCTATGGTGGCCCATGACACTTTGCACTGAATAATAGCTAATGAATTCCCTTCTATCATCATCAAGCTTGATATGATAAAGGCGTACAATAAGGTTAATTGGAGCTTTTTGAGGAAAGTAATGCTTAAAATTTGTTTTTCAATAAGATGGTGCAGATGGATTATTGCATACCTATCAGGAGCCAAATCTTAGTGGTTATCAATGGTTCACCTACATGATTTTTCAGTGTTTCTCAAGGTGTAAGACAAGGTGATCCTCTATCCCCTTTCTTGTTTATCATTATGGTAGAGGATTTAAGTAGATATATTATCAAGAAACATTCTCTTGGCTTATGGAAAGGAATCCAAATTGAAAATATAGATTTGGAAATTACTCATTCCCTATTTGCAAATGACACAAATTTATTTGGGGTAGCAACTTTAGTAGAATCCAACCAAATTAATGAATTTCTAAACAAATACTCTTCAACCTTAGGTTAGCAAATTAATGCCTCAAAGTCCAAAATTCACATTCTTAATACAAGTGAGGCCAATGAGAACAAAATTCTCAATATACTAGGGTTTCAAAAAGTAGCTTTATCATGCTCATATCTAGGGATACCCTTCTTTGCAAGTCCAAATAAATATACTTACTAGGAAAAATTAATTGAAAGGCTCAAATCAAGGATATCAATATGGGAAGCTAAATGGTTGTCCTTAGCTAGTAGAATCCTACTAGTTAAAATTGTGCTCTCCTCAATACCTAATTACTTTCTTGTAGTCTTCAAGGCACTAAAATGTGTAATTGTGGAAATTGAGAGAGTGATTAGAAGCTTCATATAGAAATTGAATATGAATGACAACAAGAAGGTACATTTAATATCCCTTGAAGCTATGTCTTGAGAAAAATCTCAAGGTGGAGTAGGTATTTTGAACCTCTTGAAGTGGAGCAAAGCTTTTGGTGCAAAATTAGCCTAGAAAATGTATGTGAATCCACAAGCTAACTAGTGTCAAATAATGTAAGGAAAGTACTTAGATAGAAATGACCCCACAAGGATCTTCATGATTGCTAATCCTCCAAAAGGATCAGCTATTTGGAATTTTTGAATTTCTTGTACAAAATTAGTAAGTTCATACATCTCTTGGGAGGTAAATAATGGTCAAAGTGTTAACTTTTGGATGGACTCTTTGAATGGTAATCTTCCACTATAGAATATTATAGATCTTTTCCCAATAATGGAAACTCTAAGGGGTGTTTGGGGAGATAACCTGTTGAATTACGTTCATTTGGTGGATCCCAGCTCGGGAAAGGTAACCTAGAAGAGAATATCACATCCCTCTCTATCTACTCATCAATGCAATTTCCTATAGAACATACTTGAAACAAGGTTGGTGTATCTTTCTTCCAAACTGGACAAATTGATATGGGTTCCCTCAAAGGATGGAAATTACACAGTAGTTCAAGGATATAAGGCATTAAATTAGGAATCAATCCATCTTCTTACCCAAAGTGCTTACTCATTCTACTAGGATAATAAAATTCTCCCCAAGGCAGAAAGTTTTGCTTGGCTAGCATTGAAGAAATGTATCTTAACTAGTGATCGAATAGCTAAGCTAAGAATAGCATATCCCTTTATGTGCCCTTTGTGCACTAAGGAGTTAGAAAATGTTGATCATTTATTTGTTAATTGCAAGTTTTCTCAACAAAGTTGGGAGTCTATTCTTAATAAGCTCAATTTGTGGATGTCCCTTCCAAACTCCTTATGGGATTTGTTCCAAAGTTGGCCAATCCTCTACAAATCATCATTCTTTTCTTGCATATGGAGAGTTGTTCCAACTCTTGTAATATGGAATGTCTAGTGGGAAAGAAACTTGTGAATTTTTAGGAAAGTATCCTCTTCCATTAATGTTGTCAATGCAAACCTTGAAAAATCAATTTATGAGGTAGTAAATGTGAATAATCAAGAAACTAAAGACATAAGTTCCTCTTTTAATAGCTGGGATAATACCATCTTGCAGAATTGGAAACATATAAAACTCCCTTTTCCAAGTAGTTTATTGCAATCAAAACCAGATAAGTACAACAAAAAATAGGTAAAATAGAAGACTCCCCAGGATGACTTTATAAAGTTGAATTTTGATGGTGCATCAAAAGGAAATCTAGGGGAATCAGGTGCAGGGATTTGATTGTGTGATCCTTAGGGAAAGGTTTTAGCTTTATGTTCCAAGTATCTTCATAGAGGGTCTAATAACTTAATAGAAGCTAAAGCTTTAATATTAGGGTTGGAAATGGCCCTAGAGATGGGTATTGAAAACCTCCATATTGAAGGTGACTCCTTATTGATAATTAATGTGAGTAAAGAAAAGAAAATTCAAAATTGGAGTCTTAAATATATCCTTCAAAGAGCATGGGATCTTCTTGATAAGTTTAAAAATTATACGATAACCCATACTTACAAAGAAGGAAATAATTTAGTAGATCTTCTAGCTAACATGGGAAATTCAAAGTAGGACATATGTATTTCATCTTATCTATCTTCACATGATAATTTTCCTCATTTAGTTGAAATTATTGATCAGGATATTCACCACCTTAAGTAAGGGACCCATTTTCATATCCAAATAGAATGAGATCTATATTGGCAAACATAAGTTCTATTGACTTTGGTAGGGAAAGATAAATATTTTAATGATTCATTGCTAAAGTTGGCATTACTTGTCATGATTATGCCTTGGGATTCAAATTTATATTCTTACACAAGGTAATGATTTTACCTATCAATTGAAAGTAGGTGTGCTTCCCTCATTGGTACCTTAAGGATATTGTCATGTGCTCTAATATGCATTGAGCAATTTATATTAAGAGGTGTTGAGACAGGGCATATATTTATTTGCAAATTTTGGCCACACTTAAATTTACCACCTCTTTGGTGAATGTTGGAGATCCTCGTGACAATAATTTTAAGGTACCTTTCATGTTTGGTAGTACCTCACATTAATCTCTTGCAAAAAATTTTATCCTTTTCGCACGATTTGGTATATCTTAATGGATCTTCATACGATTCAATTGCCATTATGATCTCTAAAAAATGTGCAAAGGTTTTTTTCGGCTTTAAAAACTGCATTTTATCATCCATTATTCTATTTCAAGTAGCTTCTGACAGTGACATTAAGTAGCTAATTCTGAATTGAGAATCTAGTGAAGATATAGTGGCGGAATGGCTCTCCGCCCCTAGAATCTAAGAAGCCATGTTTAATTTTGGGAAAGGTCATTCAAAAGTAGCCTTCCTTGGGAGGATTTAAGCCTCATTTTAAGATGGGTTTCTTGTGTGTGGAGGATGCTATATGGTCGGTGCTAGGAATGGAGATCACCAGTCTGAGAGCTCGACGTTAAAATATAACCGAGTAGAAGTTGTGGCTCAATCAAAAAATGTTGTGGTTCCTTTCATTAGTTATGACTTTTTTGCAAGAGAGATTCCTCTTCCCATTCAAGTTGAGCTACAAGAAGAGAAAGTTGTAGTGTAGGACCAAAATTCAACCTGTGCAAAGCGAATGGAAGAGTAGTTAAAATTCTTGGTAGTAAAAATGTTTTTTATACAACTATTTTTTGGTAGAGGCTTGGCATGCGCATGTTTGAAAATCATGCCTCATTTTGCATCAATCATGTATTGGGTTTTCAATTGAGTTATTATAAGGTGGCAGTATTGTAGCTAGTCTTTTTTGAAAATCTAATTTTTGATCCCTACATGCGGGATAATTTTGTTTAATCTACTATAATGACTCAAATTAAATTTTTGCATTGTTTGGGCTATAACCAAAGGTTTTCTTCCTAGTTATTTCCTATTGGTATACCCTCTGAACTACGATTATGTATATTTATTTATATAAATTAATATATTATAGTGGCTTGCCACTTTTTTTGAAAAAAAAAATTATGACTCAAGCTTTCATATCTCTTTGATAGTCTCTTGCTTATGTAGCTCTTTCTTCTTGAGGAATATTGCACATATATTTTGTAGATCTCTTGGATGGAAGTTTTCTTTGTTCATTGTTTGATCATATGGCTCATGGTTTTTTGTTTTTTCACAATTCCAACATGGCACAAGGGCTTTTCAGTTTTGAACCTAATATTCTAAAGGCCATAGCTCAATCATATGGCGGTCTTTTCTAATGCATTTTTTTGTAATGGGGTAGAATGTCAAGGTCTTCATAGTAGTGTAAGAATTTTCTAGTGTTAACTTCTAGTTTTTTCTAGAATTCAATTTTATCAATGTTGTTATTTAGTTCATGCTTTGGAGACTTCAAAGGGCCATATTTTCTGCATTCAGACTCCTTTTTGGGTGTCATTTTTCTGAAAGTGCACATTTTTTTGTGTACTTTGTCATGGTGCTACTATTTTTTTCATTTTCTATTAGAGAATTTTATTTTCAGCATGTCTTCTTTTTTTGGATATTTTGGACTTCCACTATATGTAATTTTTGGTAGATGCACTAAGATAAAGTGTCATTTTGGTGTATAATTTTTGGGGATTTTGCACATTGTGTTGTGCATTTTGTATTCAAACTATGATATAAAGTGCCATGGGGGTCAATGTTTCCATAAAACCTTTGTCAAGTGAGTGTACCTTCCATGAAAATAATGAATCCCAGTGATTCTTGCCTCTTGTGTGTGTGCCTTAGTTTGCAAACCTTTTTATTTGCAGGTTTGTTCTCCTACATCGACGTCTTGTTTTCACATTGTTTCAATATACCTGTCTTGGCTCTCCCTTTTTTAGCATAATGGGGGGTCTCTACTATTAGTGCTAATGCTTCCTTGGTTTTGTATTGGAGTGATCTACATATCTAGTTCTTGTTCCTATGTACTTTGAGATGTGGTGTACATCAATGACTAGTTACATGTATTTCAATGAGATTGATCATTTACCATATGGACACTCTTACATTCCTTATTTTGGAGGTTCTTCATTTCACCACTATATTAGTCATCATTCAACAATAATCTATAGCTTCTCTATGCTTCAGTGATGTTCTACATGTTCCTCTTATTTTTAGGAAATTGTTTTGGTTGGAGGCTTCTCAATCCCTCACACCTTGAATTTAAGGATTTTTAGTCCTTCATTCATCTTCTCTCTTTTGGAGAGGAGTTTTATCCCATTGTGGTTTTCTCCTTTTTTCCTATTTTGAGAGATCCTTTTTTTATACATGGATACCTCACTAGGCCTTGTTTGTTGGGACCCATCATGTATTCTATTTTAGGGTTTTTAGCTACTCCCTAAGTTCAGCTTAGGGGGGGTGTTAGAGTAATCATGCATTAGCTAATAATTGACTAATATTTAATTAATTATTAGTCTAATTTATTCTCATCCACTTAAACTAAACTTAGGAGTGCTTTTATTCTTTTAGGGTTTTCCTCTTATATAGCACTCAACCCTCATTGTAATTATGACTCGAGCTTTCATATCTTTTTTATAGTCTCTTGCTTCTGTAGCTTGTTCTTGAGGAATATCACACATATTGTTTGAGATATCTTGTGTGGAAGGTGTATTTGTTCATTGTTTGTTCTAACTATAGTGGCTCATCGTTTTGTGGTTTTTCACAATTCTAATAATATATATTTAATATATATATTATATCTTCAATATATACATATTTATACACCCTCAAGAATACCAAATGCATTACTTTCCAATTAAATAAATATATAAACATATATAAAAATAATAATTTTATATACACACAAATATATGCTTATATTAATATATATGTATACACATAATTATATACATATATATACATATATATATATATATATATATATATATATATATATATATATATATATATATATATATATATATATATTATACATAATTATTTTAATATCCTTATATAAACACATATATTTTCATTTTCATGGATTGATGTATATATCCACAAAGTGTGTGTATATATATATCACATTCATCCAATGGATATTCCCATGCATATGGGTAATCTATCCATGAGCATGTGTAGATACATCTACCTGTGTATACTCTTGCACGTATTTACTCATATGTATGAGTTTATTGTAGAAACACACATATATATACATACATATACATATACATTTTATGTATATACTTCATCGATATAAATATGAACATACAAGGAAGGACTTCAATCAACATAAAGACAATCATATTCCCCAATTAAAACATTAATTGAACAAGATCATAAGCCAATATAATCTTTCACAACCAAAATTGAAGATCACTTACCATTTATCAAAACTGACTTGACTCAACTTAGACTAGCTAGGGTGTGAGTGTGTGTATGCTCAGTTAGGCTCATTAATGGTTACTAGACCATTTCTGATGATTGATAATTCCTCTCTCTTCTAGAGGTTTGAATATGTTCTTTCATCAAGCTTAGTCATTGTCCTTAATGATTTTTAAGTATCAAACAAGTACATACCATCATAAAACATTATCTTTTTAGGATCTTTCAAAATCTAGCAAGACTTGTGGAAAATCTTACTTCATTTCTACGTAGTCCTCCCAAGTGGTAGAATCTTTTGCATACTAATCCCACTAGACCTTGCATTGTAGAACCTCTTGATTATGTAAGTGAAGCTTAAGTATTCTGAGCACCTTGGGAGGCTCAATTTTTACCACTCTTGGGTCTTGTACCTATAAATAATTTCAATCAGTAACATGGTTATCCCCTAGTATGTATTTCTTAAGATATGAGACATGAAAGACATTATGCATCTTGGAAAGAGCTGGTAATAAAGCAATTCTATATGCAAAAGGGTTGACTTCTTAGGGAACCTTGAAAGGACCTACATAGCATAGAGCTAGTTTGGATGAATTTACAAACTTGATAGAACTCTTGTGAGGTTTGACTCTTAAAAAAACCTTCTCTCCTATTGAGAAATTTTTGGGTACCTGTTTGGAATTTGCATAACTCTTTTTCCTATCATTAGCTTCTACTAGCCTCTGCTTGATATTCCCAACTTGCTCCTCCACTTTTTATAACATTTTTGGCCCAAGGCTTATCCTATCCTCTATCTTATCCCAACTTATAGGAGTTTGACACTTTCTTCCATATAATGCTTCAAATGGATCCATATTGATTGTAGAATGATAAGAGTTGTTATACACAAACTCAACCAAAGGTAGTTAATCCTCCCACTTGTATTATTGAACCATACAATACATCCTTAGTATATTCTCTAACACTTGGTTCACCCTTTCAATTTTTCCATCCATTTCTAGATGATATGTTGAACTTATGTTCAATTGAGTCCCAAGTGAAGAAAATAAGGTTTGTTCAAAATCTAGATGCCACATGATCATCCCTATCAAAAATAATATTTTCAAGAATCCTATATAATCTAAATACCTCTTAAATAAAATTTTGAGCTATTACAAAATTTCTATTAGTAAAATTCCCTGGTATAAAGTGAGCCACCTTTGTAAGCTTTTCCACCACTACCAGAATGGCATTGTGCTTATTCCTTAGCATTGGAAGACCTTGCAAAAAATCCATGCTAATGACTTACCACTTACTTTTTGGAACTTTATTAGGATACAAAAGACTTGCAGGGTGATGATGCTCTTCCTTCCTTATTTGAAATTCTTAGCAACTTGCTACAAATCCTACAACATCCCCTTTCATTCCCTTCTAGAAATATAATGGCTTTACATCAACCAACATCACAGTTACACTATGATGTTCAGAATATGGGTCATTATGAACTTCTTTCCATACCAAGTTCTTTAATTCCCCAAAGCTAGGTACATAAATCCTTCCCTTAAACCTTAATAAAACATTGGGTTCAAAGTGATATACTTCAAATATTTGATCTTGTGGATTAACCAAGAGTGCCTATATTTTTTTATAAAACTTGTCACCCTTGGATTCTTGCAACACCTGACCTTTGAAGTCAGGTTGGATTGATATCATTGAGGAGATATGCCTCCTATGACTTATGGAATCAACAACCTGATTCTCAGTTCCCTTGATATAGCTAATGTTGAAATCATAATCAAATATCAATTCCAACTATCTCCCTTTTTGTGCATTCCAATTAGGTTGAGTAAGCAAATACTTTAGACCATGATGATCGGCCTTTGATTCAAATGGTTTCCCAAAAAAAAAGTGTCTCCACATCTATAATGCATGGACGACTGTAGCTAACTCCAAATCATGTGAATCATAATTTTTCTCATAAGGCTTCCACTTCCTTGACTCATAAGCTATGAATCACCCTTCTTGCATTAATACTCCCCCCAAACCTTCTCCTGAAGCTTTTGTGATAAAAATAAAGTTACCATATGGATTTGGTACCTTTAGTATCAGAGCTATGGTCAACTTCTCCTTGAGTTGGTCAAATGCTACTTGACATTTCTCATACCACTAAAACTCTTCCATTTACTTAGTAAAGAAATAATGGGAAAATCTATTCTTGAAAATTTTGCAAATTTTTTTTGGTAATACCCAGCCAAACCCATAAAACTTCCAACTTATTGTAAATTCTTAGGCACTGACCACTCAAGCATTGCTTTTATCTTTGTTGGTCAACTACAATCCTATCAACCAAAATCACATGACTCAAATATTGTACTTCCTTCTGAAAGAAAGTACACTTTGAGAGTTTCCCATACAACTTATGCTCCATTAATCATTGGAGAAGTATCTATAAATGTTGAAGATGTTCCTCTTCATTCTTGGAGTAGATTAAAATATCATCCAAGAAGACCAACACAATCCTATCCAAGTAGTCCCTAAATACATTATTCATTAGGTTCACAAATGATGCAAGTACATTCATGAGTCCAAAAGGTAGGACTATGAGCTCGTAATGACCATACCTAGTCCTAAAAGTTGTTTTGAAAATTTATTCATCCTTGATCCTTAGTTGATGATAGCCTAACCGTAGATAAATCTTCAAAACCATTGTCACTTCTAACATCTAATCAAAAGAGATCATTGATATGTGGCAACAATTATTTATTCTTTATGGTTGAATTGTTAAGCAACCAATATTCAATACATAAGAACAACACAACATCCTTCTTCTTCATGAAGATCAGTAGCACTCCCTAGGGTGAAACACTAGGTCCTATAAGTCATTTGGACAACAATTCCTATAATTGTGCTTTTAACTTTATTAATTTTGTTGTGGTCATCCTATATGGTACTTTTGATATAGGCTCCAACCCTAGAACTATGTCTATGGAGAAATCAACACTCTCTTGGGAGGAAATCCAAGCAATTCATCTAGAAATACATCCATAAATTTTTTGAAGGATAGGATATTTCTCCACATCTAACTTCTTTGATTCCACCACCATTCCATCTCCATATTCTTGGAGGTCTTCAGGTCCATAATACACAACATCATCTTGAATAATGATTTTTGTACATTCCTCAAGTTTCACCATTTTTATCATGAAGGTTTGACAACCTTTCTTCTTTGCTATATGTATTTGTACAGCTGAAATCTCCCACAAATTAACTTCTCTAAGTGTTCCTTGAAATGGTACCTAGTTTCTAAGATCATCTAAACATTCTACTATTTTTGCATGAAAATATAATTTGGCCCTATGTTTCCATAGCCAATTCATCCCTAAGATGGCATCATATGAACCTAAGGGAGATATGTACAAATTCACTTCCATAGAGAAACTCAGAAGCTCAACCCTTGCTTCAAATAAACATTGATCCACTTTATCTCTTATATGAATTGCATATTCTACAATCCAATAATTTTCCATATAACCAACCTTTCTAGACATTTGACTAACTATTCTGGGAGAAATATTATTTTTTGTGGCACTAGTATCTATTAAAGTTGAGATGGGTGTACCAGAAAAAGTACTTGAAACTTCTATCGAAGTGATTTGGTACTCTAATTGTTGGTTGTCTAATGTAGCATGAATCCTTTGTTGGAATGTAGATTCTTGAGGTGGAAGAGGGTTCCCATGTGGTTGTGACCCTGATGGTTTGTTGGGACACTAGTTTTCAAAGTGATCTTCACAACATGTAAAACATCCTTTCAATGGTCCCCTCCTTTTCACAGGCCTTTCAAAATTACTATCATTCCCACCAACATCGTTATAGTTGTTGTAGTTGTTGTTGCTTCCCATACGATCCCTTCTTGGTTCATTCCAATTATTTTTGGGTCCTTTGTCCCCTTTCCTTTGAAAACCTTTCCCTTCACTAGAATTCTTATAAGCTTGATTGGCGTGTGACCAATGGAACTTATTTTGATTATTTTCATCATAGTTCAAGATAGATTTAAGCCATTACTCTTGCCTACTAGTTTTATCATATACTAGGTCCATTGTAGCAAGATGATGTATATCTACCTCTCCACCTATTTAGTCATTGAGACCCATTATGAACTTCCTTATGTGAAATCACTCTGGTACATGGTTACATACATTGGGTGATGAGTAAAATTCTCCCATATTCATTCATCAAGGAATCTCCTTGCTTTAGGTTTTGGAAGTTACACTAGTAGAATTTGGAAAATAAATGACTACATGACTAAAAATTTTAGACACAACTAAAAATGAATAAATTCTAGTATTTTTTTGCAACATAACTATAAATGACTTATTTGATCATCGTAAGTGACTAGTTTGATCATCAGCTAAAAACAAAGGAGATATTAGTGAAAGAATAAGTTTTTTTGGGTGCAAAACAATGAAAAGGAGAATTTTGACTAAGCTTTTTTTTAGGTGCCAAACAATGAAAAAGAGAATTTTTATTCCTTGTGTCTATTGAGCCATGCAATAGGAGGAAGGTTAGGGGTTTTTCAGTTTTTTGGTTGGAAGAAGTCCAAATATTTTTTGAGGGCATGGCATAGAACCAATAGTTGGCTATACCAACATCTATCCACATTGTTGAGAAGACCTAGGATAAAGGCATGCTGAGTTTTATCTAGAGAAACATTTCTTTTTTGTCTTGGAATTCATCCACAATATAGAGATTCACAAGGGTTTGAAGACATGTTGCATAGACGAGGAGATTGTCCAAGGTTTTGAGGACAAATCATGCCCACATTGAGTAATATTCAAGGTTTTCCTAGAAGCCTTCATGCTCACATATTGCTAGGTATAATCTATTCCACTAGGGTTTTTAGTTTTGTTTGAAGTTTTGAGGAAGAGCTTGCTTCTCTCCTCATGAAGGTTTTATCCATGTCATAATCCCAAACTAGGAAGTCAAAGCTCTTATTAGGAAAACAATGCCCTTCATAGGTGATACTTTCATATCACAATGCAGATCTTTTGACAAGATCATAGGCCATGATATGTGTGACCAACATATTAGTATGGGTTGAATACACTTGATCCATGAGGATTCAAAGCACAATTATGCTACTAAACATTAGTCCAATAAGATCAATCAATGAAAAATAGACTAAGAATCCATTAAAAAAAACATATTAAATCATGAAAGCTTCAAAAAAACCTATTCTAATCCATTGAAACTTATCCTATTAGGGGAGTGGTATCACATTAATGTGGGCTGGCGACCCTTTCCCAATCTCGTGGATAAATGAGCTTGTTTTGATCAATTCTATTGAAAAGAATCAATGAAACTAATGAAAGATATGTGATGAAACATTATTTAAATGCTAAATTAACATGATGCAAGCTATTTTAACATGATCTAGACTAAGATAATTGATACGGATGTAGGAAAAGCTTATCTAAATGGATTTTAAGCTAAAAGGATTGAAACCCTAATTACCAAATAAGCTAAATGAATGCATCTATATTACCATGGAAGCCATTAATGGAAGATAAGCTAATATGCAAGTAAATTAAGCTAAAATGATGTTAAATGTGAGTGCAAATGCAAGTGATTTTAACAACATCATTTTTTGTTAAAAGATGGATCCATTTATCTCCAAATAGTGACCTACTTATAGGAAAAATGAGAAATGAAGGGTTAAGATTAAAAAAATTAATCAATGGTCAAAATTGGAGAAAAAATAAAACATGGATTGAGGATTCTCATCAATGGATTGAGGATTCTCATCAATGGATTGAGGATTCTCATCAATGGATGAGAATCAATGATCACATGGATCAAGAAAAGAATCAAGGGTTCATATTCTTCCAAACAAACACACTTTCAAAACTTGCACAAGAAGTCTTGTTGAAAGTTTGTTGTAAGGAGGAATTTTCCTTTTTAAAAATGAATGAAGAAGATAATATTCTCAAAGAATATTCTTATGGTGAGGAAAATTAGATATTTAGTTAATTAAAACCAAATTAAATTGTGCAAAGGGGAAGGAACATTCCATGGGAATATTCATTTTGGAGGAATATGCAAAGGAGGAATATTCCCTTGCAAGTGGGAGAATTATATTTAATTAGTAATTTGATAATTAAAACAAAGTTTCAATTATCCAAATTAGGGGAATTATATGATATTCATTAAATAATTGATTTAATGGAGGTCAAATGAAAACACAATGGATGAGATTGATTTGGTCTGTCAATGGTCACAAATGAAAGGAGGATGAAACATGGATCAAGGATTCTCATCAATGGATGAGAATCAAAGATCACATGGATTTAGAAAAGATCAAGGGCTCACAATCATGCAAACAAACACACTTTGAAACAACTTTTAAAAGTTGTTTCAAAGTTTGTTTGGAATAATCATTACCTTATTTTGGAGAAAATAGGAGAATATTCCTTTGGAATATTCCCTATGAAAGTGGATGAGAGGGAAATTAGCAATTTAGATAATTAAAACTAAATTTGAATATGTAAGATGAGGAATGTGAGGATATTCATTAAATTATTGATTCATTTAATGAAAGGGGGATGCAAATATGATATTTAGTTAAATAAATTAAGTTTTTTAATTAAATAAGAGGACTTATGGTTAAAATTAACTAATTTGCATTATTTAATTAAATTTGATGAAATGTTAGTGTGAGAGGGGGTGAATTAACCCAATTAGGTCAATTAGATTAATAGGTGAAAATGAGGAATTTAATTAAATAATTATGCTTATTTAATTAAACAAGTGAACAAAAGATGGATTTTAGGATGAAATGATGTTAATATATCAGATTTATGTGTGTATATCATTTAGGACATTTTTAAGTGTCTACAATATGTTAAGACATGGAAGTAGTCTAATTGTTGAAGTGTCAATGTGTTTTATTGGTTATGAGGAGTTTTTATGGTTATGAATGGAAATATCTGTCTTTGTAAGGAAAATAATGATGAATAAATGGAAATATGTATGTTTTACTATCTTAATATCACCAATGTCAAACACCATTAAAATTCATCCATGACCTATGGGTGAGAACTGCTTCTTTGGCCAATAGGTTTTTGTCCTTGGCCATTTACAAACTAATAGGGGTTGTGTCCTCTAGTTACTAACAATTTGTGAGGTTTTTTCCTCAAATATATTCATTTGAAAAAAAAATGCTCAAGAAAAATCTCATTAGGGTTTGATGTGGGTGTTCAAAAGTAACCTACCATTACATGTTTTCTTTATCTAAATTATGATCATGACTATAGCTTCTCTTTCATGACTATAGCTTCTCTTTCTTTTTATCCATCCTTTTATACCTAAATAAACAAGTGTTTTAGATCTCCCTTATCACCCATTTTTCGTGTGGTTATAATTGTCCCATAAATCCTTCATGATTGATCTTTCATCACTATCATTCATATTTGAAGATGGTAATTTAAAAGTCTTCAATATAATTATGCTCTATCCTTTCATTTCTTATAAATATCAATAACCATGACTACCATATTTCAATGAGGTCAATCTCAATGCAATTACTTGATATCCAGTTATGCTAGCTTCAACTATGACTAAGGCCATATTTACTTTCATGTATGAGCTAACTATCCTCATAAAATTTTGTCACTATCCATTGGTTGTAGTAATTGTCCATACTTTATTTTCCCTTAGCTTCATGGTACTTTTCCTATTTATTATAGTCATAGAGAGTATCTTTTACATATGGATTTCTCTTATATCCATTAACAATGACTATCATCTTTTATGTCTTATAACCATCTTTTATCATTTGCAATCTTCCTTTTTTATAAATATTTATACAAAGATCATTTCCCTTTGTTAATAAGTCTACCACTATTGAATTCTCAAGGAGACCTTCATGGTGAAAGCATTTTCCATTTGTAACATGACTGCATTTAATAGAGCACTATCCTCTTCAAAACTCTACTTTCATGTCTTCATGAACCTCTCATAATTCAATGTATAGCTAAGAGTTGTCCATGTAATTTGCACTTGACATTGTCATGGTGATGAACCATATGCAAACTTCTTGTCCTCATTCATCACTATACTCATTGTAAGTATTCATTTTCTTTTGGCATAGAAAAAAACTTATCATTTCTATATGATCACTTCCCTTGCACAATCCTCTTAAGTAACATTCATAAGGTTTATAAAATCTTCATCACTCTCTAGAATAGCCCATTAAACATTGGTTTTGCTTAAATGCACTACATAATTGATATGAAACAACAACTCTACATATCAACCAGAGTTATAGGCTCTTTATTGAAACACGAGGTAATTGCTCTTGGATCATGCTATCATTATATTGTAACCTATTAAACTTGAGTAAACCTGAATGCACCCAATGATGATTGAAACCTAATTGTGATGAAAATGATTAATTTGTACATGAATTGTGCTCATATGAGTGCCTCCATTTCTATAACAACATAAACACATTAAATTTGGGTCACACATGAATGTATCCTATATTTTTTATAGCACAACTATGCCACATGACCAATAGAGTTATGGATCACATAATTATAGTCACAAAGAATTTGTTCCTTGGTTGTGCTCTTATGGTGATTCCATTACCATTACAACATAACCCTTTGCACTTATATTGATCAAATCCTTACATTGCTTATTTTCTCTTTGGATGGATGGAAATTCAATAACAGGGATTTGTATGCAGGTCATGCTCCTATAAGTTCCTTTGTCACCATTACACAATAATACATTAGAATTTCCTTCCTTGAACCTTTACTTCATTTTTTATTGTTAGTGTTTCTTAGTGATTATTCCATTTCCGTGTGGCATATTGTTAAAAGAAACCAAGCAAAAAATAATTCTTTTTTTAGTTAACTCTTGCTAACATACTTTTGGAATAAATTTTTGATTGAATTACTTTGAGTGTGAAGAATTTTGTTTTCTACTTATAATACATTCATTGAGAACTATAGTAGAAAGATTCTTATGCTAAAACCCATCTTTTAAACTTGCTTTAAGCTACATTTAGGAGGCTTCATGGATTTTTTGTGATTTATAAAGCTTTTGTTTTGATAGTAAATGACATCAGATTCTTCCTAAAAATGAAATGATTTATTAATTATGGTTTTATGATGATTAAATGCTTTGTTTAGAAGGGGTTAATATGTGGCATTTTTATGTGCAAGAAGAATAGATTGTGATACAACATTTGGGTATGGATGGTTCAAAAAAACTTGGATTGCTATTAGTGACACAACTAGGTTGGAGAGTACTTTCAACTGGTCTGAAACACTTTTGGGTGTCTTTGCTTGGAAGTAGGACCTAAGTGTAGGAATAAAAACATTAGTGGATAGAGAAAATCATAAATATGTCGATCCAATTTTAGATCCAATTTGAGGTCGTGAATATCTGATAGAGAAATTTCATACATTCTAAAGATAAAATCATAAATTTGTTGGTCCAATTTCACATCCAATTTGACGTCATGAAGCTCTGACAGAGGAAGTTCCTACATTCTAGAGATAAAATCATAAATATATTGGAGATCCAATTTGAGGTCTTGAAGCTCCGAAGAGAAAGTTCCTACATTCTAAAGATAAAATCATAAATTTGATTGGCCCAATTGTAAGGATTTGTCTTTTTAATTATAATTTTAGACATTTGGCTTGATACAAATTGTTGCTTTAGAATTATGGTATTTCTTTTCTTCTAATTTTTTCAGCCCTCATTTTAGGGAAGATCTCTGAAGATGGTTCCTTCAAATGGAGACTATAGTTTTCCATTATAGGTTCCATCTAGAAACACCATAAGCTTAGGTACTATCATACTCAGAGCAAAAGTAAGAGTCTATAGTTAATTGTTGTAGCATAACAAATAGGCTTAATAGTTTTTCATATACCATTGTTTCTACTTCAAAAAGTTTATACCTTATTCTAGGAGAAAATCACAAGGGTGGTCTATACATAAGACACCATTGTTTCAAATTCAAAATCGTTGGTTCTTTCACAATTGTTTGCTTCATTTATTTGATCTAAGACAACCTGCTATATAGAATATGTTCTCAAAATCACAATAAAATCCTTTATTTTAGGAAGATTTTTTAGAATCTTCCCATCATAATAATGAACAAAAGCATTAATCATTACCTTGAACTTTGCAAGAGTTTCATCAAATTCTACTTTTCCACTCTCTTTTCCATTCTAAATTTTATTCCCAATTTCATCGATGTACAACTTCCTCAACTTGTAGATCTTGTTGTTAGCCATAACTTTACTAGGCATTGAGGATAGCTTCAAGTTTTTACCCAAGCGACAATTGAAAAAATTTGGCCTTACCAAATACAATGTGTTGAAAATCTCTTTGAAGTTATTATGGAAAAGAGTTCCTGAGAGTATAATGTGTGGTTTTGAATTAAATTTTTTGCATGAATTCCATATATTTGATTGGCTATTTTGAGCTTGATGACCTTCATCAAGAACGAGTAGACCTAGGCTCTCTAAAAGTAGTTTTCCAATATGGTTAGCCTCTTTAAGAAAGCTACTCTTAGAGAGCACATGTTTTCTCATTCTTGATGAAGGTCATCAAGCTTGAAATAGCCAATCAAAGATATGGAATTCATGCAAAAAGGTTAATTCAAAACTACACATATACTCTCAAGAACTCTTTTCCAGAATAACTTCAAAGAGCTTTTCAACACATTATATCTGGTAAGGCCAAATTTTGTCAATTGCTACTTGGGTAAAAAATTGAATCTATCCTTGACATGTAGTATTTAGTTATGGATAACAACAGGATCTATAGGCTGAGGAAGTTCTTCATGGATGAAATTGGGAATAAAATTTAGAATGGAAAAGAGTGGAAAAATAGAATTTTATGAAACTCTTACAAAGTTCAAGTTAATGATTCATGCTTTTTTTCATTGTTATGATGGAAAGATTCTGAACAGTCTTCCTAGAATAAAGGATTTTACTGTGATTTTGAGAGAAACTTCTATATAGCAAGTTGTCTTATATCAAATAAATGAAGCAATCAATTGTGAAAGAGCTAACAATTTTGAATTTGAAAAAATGGTGTCTTATGTATAGACTCCCCTTGTGATTTGCTCGTAGAATAAGGTATAACAATTTTGAATTAGAAGAAATGGTATATGAACAACTATTTAGCTTATCTGTTATGCTACAAAAATTGGTTCTATAGGTTAGAAAATATCCATATTAGCATAAAATAGCAGGTGCAAATCACCTCAAACTTTACTGTGGTAATTTCTTTGTAAGGAAGTTTGCACTCCATGAATATTCTTGGTGCACATCACTATGTTGGTTATTATCTCGATCTCCTTTATGATCAAAACAATAGTGAATTTCATTGCATAAATCATGACCATTTTGTAGTGTTATGATCTAGTGCTCTTTTACTTCTTACTCACTGTGTTCTCAATCACCATGTGTAAATGATTTAGAGGACAAATCTTTGTCACCATTTGAAAATAAATTTCATTGTTTTTGGACTAGTTGTTATGATTGAATTACTTTTTGACAATTGTGTTCTTCCTTTTTTAGTCCTATAGGACAAAGGACAATTCATAGTTTGTAACTCTCTAACAATTATATTGCTTTTAGTGATCTCATTCACCTAATTCATTGTGTTATCTTCTTCATTTCTCAGTGCTAACAATTACTACATAGTGTTTTCCCTATCATAGTTACAATGCTACTTCATTTGAAGATATTATGTTGCTTAGAAAGTAATGTTTCAGTGAATTTATATTTTATCTTGCAAACATATTGTTGCACTTGTAGAGTTTTTTTGTGCATAATATTTAGTCAAGATTCCTTTGTTAGAGTATGGATAGACACTGAGAGGGGGGAAGAAACGTTGTCTAATAGACAAACCTAAAATTTTAAACCTTTTAAATTTTGACAAAGATTTTTTTGGTTAAGATATCCTTTCTATTGACAACAAATCAGAGTAATCACTTTGAGAGCATTCATGAAAAGAGGTAGGAAAATATATGACAACATTAAATCAGTTCATTTAGACAACTTGTGTGAGATATCCTACATTTACAAAAGATGTGATGGACATTGTTTAACAACTAGAGCATGATGACAAAATAGGTGCAACTCATAAAACTATGTACATGAAGAGCAACATCTTTGAATCACTTTAAGACCACTAAATTTCAATGGAGCTTTATGTAACATGACAACAAATGTGCAACTGAATGAAATATGATAAGCATTGAAACAACAAAGAGCTTTATTACATTATGATAGATTGAAGCATAACAATCTTGAAATATGAATCAATGAATGACATGTAATGTGATAGACTAAATTCTTTTCATCACAACATGCAACAAAACTTTTAAACCAGTTTGCAACATATGACTGTGAAAGTACTTGTAATAGCAGAATACTACAGGAATAACAACTGATAACGAACATTAATGCATCTGATAACTTATGAAAGTTAGATAGACATGAAAAAAATTCACACAAAGACTCATCAGGGTATGTGCAGGATCATCATGGAAAAAATAGGCCCTTAAGTGGCAAAAAATTTAGAAAAATCAAAGCTAGGAAACTTGACATAAAAATTTGAATAAGTTACCTATATTATTTCAAAAATATGTAAGAATAGAATCTATAGCAAATTGAATGCAATTTCTAAATTACTAGGTTTGTTTAAAAAAAAAATCCATTTGGTGAGAATTTGAAATTTTAATGCAATGGTACTTAAATTTCAGGGAAAAAATAAGTAGGTGTATGTCTGGGCACCCTAACCATAATAAAATGATAATATTTTTTTATAAGATTTTAGACATAAGTAGAGGACTCATGTCCCAATGTGGTGCATATTTTTTTATAATTTTTTTCAAGTAAATAATTAATTATGATTTTTTTATTACAATTTTTTTAAAAATATAAAAACTCGTATGTCTAACCACCTTAACTTGGTAAAAAATTCATGAAATTCAAATTTTCTTTTTTAATCCTATATTATGTGAAGAATGTTTTAGATTCAAAAAATGTGACACCGTTTGATAGCTATAGATGTTTTTCAATCAACCTATCAATTAGGACTTTGGTCATAACTTGAATAGAAAATGAATAATAATTACTTATTAAATTCAAAATAAAGCATAATTTATATCGGTGGAAATATGAGAATTTCCTTTAAAAACCCTTTTCATTTCATCAATTTTGGGTAAAAAAATAGTTGTTAGTCACACAGCCATCATATTGCCACTTTTTGGCCCATTATGATCCTTCACATACCCATCACATAACACATTATATGTCCTGAGTGGAAAACCCTCTTGGGGAATAAAAACCACTTGAAAAGATTTCTCTTTATTCACTTAGAGCACCAACTCTACAAAGTTCAGGAGCACCAACTCCACACAAATAAGAAGCACCAACCACCAACTCCACATTTCAGGAGCACCAACTCCATAAAATACAATGAATAATCAATTATAGTGTACTATTAAAACCCTAGAAGTGAAAATGCAGTCCTAGAATCTCAACAGTAGACCATGAAGATTTTCAATGAGCACATTGAAGAATTTTGTATGAAAATGACATCTTCTCTTATACAATAATCTAAGAAACAAAAATATTTTCAAAGTAATACAATGTCTTATATCTATCAACATTAAGCATGAAGTCTCATATTTATTTTCTTTCAAGTTACTTGAGAAGTGCCAGTCATCCATCTTTTAAAGACGCTACAAAATAACCTCTGAAAGTAGTTTGTGTAACTATTTTTGATGAAAAACAAAACTAAAATACAAGTCTCAAAATGAGATAACCATCTAGCTGAGTGAGGCTAGCTTCTACAATTGTTTCCTTGTACAAACACCCACAGTCATATCTTTTCCAAGCTCAAAGTTACTCCATATGCCAACCAAGATCATATAGTTAGCTAATTTACAAAACCATAGCATGTTAGTTGAGAAAATCTCAACAAAATTGCAGACTACAGAGTACCATGGTAGCTAGGGTTCCATAAAACCTTTTTCCCTAACCAAGCTTCAAGTATTTCAAAGTTTTTGCAAAAATTAAAATGATCATTTGAGATCTGGTCTTATCAAACAAAAAATTATAATTTCTTAGAATCAGGTACTAAAGACTTTACCCAAAAATATTGACATCATCATATTGAATAATGAGTTGTCAACGCCACATGTGCATACATTGTATGATGGCTATCAGTGTCACTTTTCAATGTGATATACCTAGTCACAAGTTGTCAAAACCATAGTGTCAAACAAAAATGATACTATCACCATTGTTTGATTTTAAACAAATTCAATTTATTTTGTCATATAACCTTAATATATTCCATATGCCATGTTAACCAAGATTCATAAAATGTTGATGACCTTGACATTTAAAGGAATGTAAGTCAATAACAATGCTTCCCAATAACTTTCAAATGAAATGACCTTTGAAATGAAATGAATTTTATGTTATAGATCATAATAATAATACCACCGATGGGATTTTATTCCCATTTTTATTGTTAACAACAAAATACCTTTTGCTCACAAACTTAGCAACAAATGAATATGTCAAGCATGTATTTACCAATCTATAAAAATAAATATGAATGTCGATCCTAACAATCATGAATATGAATAACCATCCAATATACCATATACCAAACATGTTTAGAATCACTTTCGTGGGTATCACTGTCTTCACATTTTGACATTGATGATCAAAATATAAATACCTCAAAACATATACCCTTAATGTGTGCATGTCAAAGATATCATAAGTAAACCAACCTCATATGAAAACCAATCTCAAAAATGTGAGCATCAACTAAAGGATCAAACTGAAAAAAAAATTGTATCCCATCAAAATGATAAAAACTGTTAGCATCATCATGTAACAAAAAAATTAAACAAAATAAAATCCTAGATTTGCATATCATGTCATCATTATCTTGTCATTTTCATATTACCAACCATGTGAATCTGCATATCATGCATTCATCAAACTATGAATCCAAAGAATAAAAATAGTGATGTCATGAACCCCATAAAACAATTTTGGCATCAAGGAAAAACTAACACATAAACAATTGAAAGCCAACAACCTCTAAATGGAGCTCTTTTGTAGAGGTAGTAGGATAATGGTGCCAATAAAATAATAGTGTTAGTGAGAGGTATGATAGTAGATACACTGATAACAAAAGGTATAATGTTTTAATTGTAAAAGAATCATTTATATGCTTAGATCTTGACACAATTTTCCTCGATACATAAGATAGCATACAATGTACTCTATTCCACAGTATCCACCTAATTACATACCACCCAAAGACAATGATTGAGGGTATATCTTCCTTATATTTTGTAGCCCAAATGTGTCTTTCTAATGGTTTTCCACAATTAGGAAGAAGGTATGTCATGAAATGTTTGTGCTCACCAAAAACTAAGCCTTACAAAGAATGTCTGCACATATGCAAAATACCATAAGTTGCTTCAAAATAAACATTGGCATTTTATGATTATATACACATCTTTTTTGCCACAATTTCAAAATACACATTTATAATAATATTTATGCAGCAAGTGTTGGCTTTTAGTTTTTTATGTGTTAGTTTGTCCTTGATGCCAAAACTATTTTATGGGGTTCACGACATCACTGGTTCTATTTTTTGCATTCTTAGATTGGTTGATATGCAGTTGCATTGGTTGGTGTTATGATATGCAGTGTGATATCAGTGTGATATGAATGTGATGATATGATTGATAGATGTTGATCTTGATGGATGTTGACATGATGCATTCTCATCTTGTTTTGATATGTATGATTATTACAATTGGTTCATATGGTGATAGATGTACATGGTGAAATACATGCTCTTATGTTGATTATAGTTGATGTCACAGTTGATATACATGGTTGTTACACATGGTTCATGGCATGCAATTATAGGTCTTAGATTTCCATATTTTAGTTTTTGATACATGTTGATTACTGATATTGTTATTATCTTTTTCCAGGGTGCTACAAGTCAGATTTATCCTTTTCATGATTTCAAAAATTCAAATCACAGATCAGGTATATGGCTCAAATTAGGTGCATGGTTGTTGACATGGTATACAAAATTTGATATATGGTAAAGCATACAATTTTACAAGGTTTTTGATAGATTGTTTTTGGATTCTTGCTTGTTCATCTTAAAAATATACAAGTGACATTATCCAAGTCACTTTGCAAGGTTGAATACTAAACACAACCACATTGTAATAAGCTTGCAAGGTATTTTGTACTTGAGTAGCATTACTATTGGTTGATATTTGATCACATTATGTTGGTATTTGTTGTGGTTATAAGAGCATTGGTTTATTATTGAATTTCATTGACATGAACAATGGAAAGGTGTTTACACCATCAACATTATAAAATTCATTGATTTCAAAATGATGTTTACAAGGTAATAATATTCGAGCATACTAAGAATGTGATATAGAAATTGCTTAAATATTAATGGAATACACCTTTTAAAAGTCTCGACAATGATGATATTAAGGTTCAATGACTTTAAGGTATTGAGTATTATTGATAAAGATGTCAACTGCTATTATTTGTAACGTGGTGACTTGGCACTGACAATTATCATAGTATCCTTTTGGAATTAATAATTAGCATTTTTATGGTGTCAGTTTTTCTTGGCAAGTATTTATCAGTGGACTTAAAGGTATTATAGTGATTATTTAAATCAAGTGAAGTATGATGTTGTTTGAAAGAAAATACTAGGGAAAAGTTATTTTTCATTTCATTGTGTAAAGTTCTGGAACCCTAGCTGCCGCCATGAGGATATTTTGTTCACAGTTGTAAATATGTTCTTCTTTTCTGACACTTGATGAGCTAGTTGAGTTAGTTACAAGCATGGATAGTAGACTACGAGCTAGCAAGAGCTTGGTAGTTGTTAAGGAAGTGACAATGGCTCATTCAGCTGGGTAGTTGTGGTTGACTTCATCAATCTAGTATTTGTTTGATTTCTTCATTGCATAATCATGTATTTGCTATTTTTTGGTTACAAGCTTGGAACAATTTGTTAAGGAAAAGGATTATTTTA
>VDFB02193867.1:700618474-700669363 GCA_007258455.2 Sequoia sempervirens
CTCTCTCTATCTATCCCTCCCACCCTACCTAGATAAGTAACTCTCACTCCACCCCCTCTATCTCTCCCTCTCTCGTGTCACTCCCACCAACACCCTCCCCCTCTCTCAGGTCTCTCACTCACACTCCCTCTCTCTAGCACAGTTCCCTCTCACTGCCTATCTCTCAAGTATCTCCCTCGTAGCCCCCTCACAATCTCAAGTCTCTCTCTTTGGAACCCTACCTACATAACTCTCTCTCCCCCCCTCTCTCTTTTTCTCGCTCAATTCTCTCTCTCCCACACCCCCTTTCTCTCTCCTTCTATCCCTCCCACCCTACCTAGCTAAGTCCCTCTCACTCCAAGCCCTTCTCTCCCACTCCCTCTCTCTTAAACTCTCACTTCCACCCCCTCTCCCTCTCTCTAGACTCTCTCTCTCTCTCTTAAAATTCTCCCTCCCTCTAAAGACATACATAAATACATACATACATACATACAAGCATAATACATATGTGCATACAATCCTACATACATACAAGCATACATGTACATGTGTAGATACAATCTTACTTGCATATAGGCATACATACAATATACATGCATTGATACATACATGCATAGATATAGGCATACATATATACATACATGCATGCATACATACATACATACATGGCATACAAGCATACATGTACCTAAAAACATACAAATATATAAACATACATTTAGTAGAGTAGCATTTAACATAAAGTAAGACATAACATGAGTGCATTATACCATGCTCATGTTATGTCTTGCTAGACATGTCCCTCACAAATGCATAATACCATGTCAAAACTAAGATATAACGCGCATGCATTATATCTTGTTTTTGGAATCCCCAAGCCTTGGGATTGATATTTTCCTTGGAATACCAACCCAAAGGCTTGGAGGGCATTCACAATTACTAGATACGCATTTTTGCAAATTCTACCATATTTCACATAATTAGGTTTGTGCTCACCATCAGGATTGCATGTGGTTCAATGTCGAACAAATCGAACACCTGGGTAATGTTAGGTTCTCTCTTAGCTATCCAATGATATAATTTTTTTCACTTTCTAACAATGTTAAGCCTTTCATCCATAATTTCTTTGGTTTGTGTGTCTCTTTTTTTGAAAAAAAATAGTGTTTGGTGTTTTTTTGTTATAAATTAACCATTCATCAAAATTTCAAATAAATTACATTTTTAGAAACTAGACTCTATTCTACAAATTTTGAAAAAATTTCAATTAGTTTCCAAAATTTGTATGGGTAGCACGACCAATTTTTTTTTCAAGAAGTTTCCACTTAGAAAATTAGTAAAAAAAAAAAATTCATTAAAAAATTACTAGAAAAATTGTGCATCAACTACATATTGTCAGCTAATTTCTCACCATATCAATTTTAAAAGTACTAAAAAAAAGTTCACCATGCTAGGGACATACAAGAGTTGCTATGTTATGTTTTTTTGACAAAAACAACACCAATTTCTGTACATTTCTCTTTTGAACCCCTTAATCTCAACCATTTTCAAAATAAATTTGTAGTTTAGAAAGTAGACTCAGAGCACTTTGATCCTTGCTTTTGTTCCATCTCAAAATTTTGAGTGTAACTATCCTCAATTTTACGTCCAAGGTCAGTATTTCTTGATTTCAAAAAAAAAAAGTGGCCATTTAAGCCCCCTTTTTGGGAACCATCTTTTTGCACTTACCTAGAAACACAATTATATAAATTCCCATATATAGGGTATATAAAAGTATTAACCCAATATATAGGTTCCATGAAAGTAAGAAACAACCAAGAACATGCAAGCTTATCCAAAGCATCATAACACATTTAAATCAATCATTTCCAAACAAGACAACCATAAATAAATAACCTTTCAAACATAAATAACAAGGGCATAGAAATCATCATGCTTGTACAAAAGCTCCAAATAAATATAATTCTTCCTTCCCAGCTCAATGCTACAAGCCCACTTGCTACTTCCTCTAAGTTCAACCTAATTCCACTTTTAGCCTCTTTCTAAATCTCTCAACAATAGAATTACAAAATAACAAAGCATCTCACTAACTCTTAAGCTCTCTAATTCACTTGCACAAAAAATACAACATAATAGCAATGGAGTGATCAAAATGAAAAGTGCAACAAATGGTAGAGAGAGAACCTGTATACATACTAAAATTTGAGTGCATCCATAGGCTACAAATAAGCTAACAATTCTACCACCTTCCTATGCACATGCAACAACTCAGCTAAATTAAACTCTCAGATTGCAATACATAATGACCCTCATATTTCCAATGGTTGATTTGACTTAATTCATGAGACAAAACATGACTCTTTTAATGAGTCAAGGGACAATGATGCCTTTCAATAGGTTTCCTATTTCATTTGCAAGCTGACTACCCTCTCATATTTCTACCATTTTTGCATTGACTAAGTTTTATGCTTGTCTAATGGTTTTCCTAATTATGGTGCAAGTTTAAACTTCATATTTTTTCCTCATTCTTTAGTTTCTGGTGCCACATATTCATATTTTAGTGCCCTCTATTATAGCATAGTCAAAGACTTATTTAGTATTTTTAAATATGCTTTTATTTCCTCTTGCAACATTTTAAATATATTTCCTCTACTTATGTGCTTAAATCTTTTGACTTCTTCTCACATGATTCATGCACTGTGTTTAAATTTAGCTAAAATAATATTCATGGTAGCACAATAATGTGCTATGCATTATTTAAGGTTCTTTAAACATATCAAACTTCAACTCTAATAATGTGCTTTGTATATTTTAAAATACTTCAACTATATATTGTGCCCGTTACAATTTTTAGCATGAAGAAAAATTAAAAACGCCCATCCAAAAAAATAAAAATGGCTTACCCCTTCAAATGAAGGAGGTTCAAATGAACCCTCCCCCTTCTAAAGGACCCCCCTTCAAATGAACCCCCCCTTCTAATAACCCCCCCGCCCTTGAATAAACCCCAACTTGCACCATATTCGGGGGTTCATTCAAACCACATTCTAAGGGGGTTCTAATGACCCGCCTTCATTAGAAGGGGTATCTAATGAACCCCTCTTTTTTAAACTTTTACCCTTTAATTGTAAAATTAATGCATTTTTTGACTTTCGAAACTCGATTTGCAAGTGAAAATGGAGCCAAATAAAAGAACCAAGTTGGAGAACCATAGTCCTTGAAACGAGCTTCCAAAATAGATATGTGCAAGATCATCATGGAAAAAATAGGCTCTTAAGTGGCAAAAGATTTAGAAAATTCAAAGTTAGGCAACTTGATGTAAAAATTTGAATAAGTTATCTATATTATTTAAAAAATATGTAAGAATAGAATCTGTAGCAAATTGAATGTAGTTTCCAAACTACTAGGTTATTTTAAAAACAAAAAAATCTATTTGGTGAAAATTTGATATTTCAATAAATTGGTACTTAAATTTTAGGGGAAAAATAAGTAGGGTCTGTCCACCCCTAACCACAATAAAATGATAATATTTTTTTATAATATTTTAGATATAAGTAGAGCACTTATTCCCCGATGTGATACATATTTTTTTGTAATTTTTTTCCAAGTAAATAATTAATTATGAATTTTTTATTACAACATTTTAAAAAATATAAAAAATCATATGTTTGACCACCTTAACTTGGTCAAAACTTCATGAAATTATTTTTTTCTTTTTTTAATCCTATATTATATGAAGCATAAAATGTGACACATGTTTTGGATTCAAAAAATGTGATACTGTTTGCAAGCTATTGATATTTTTCAATCAGCTTATCAATAAGGATTTTAGTCATAATTTGAATAGAAAATAAATAATAATTACTTATTAAATTCAAAGTAAAACATAACTTATATAAATGGAAAGCTGAGAATCTCCTTTAAAAACCTATTTCGTTTCATCAATTTTGGGTAAAAAAATAGTCATCAACCACATACCCATCATATTGCAACTTTTTGACCCATCATATACCCAAACACTATAAATTTGATATATTTCTTTTATTTTTTATTTTATTTGTTAGTTTTACTAAACATAGGTTTTTCATTGAATTTGATGTTTGATGAAAACCCATTGCAAAAAAATAGTAAAATAGTGGATTTTTTTTTTAAATGTATGCTCTAGGTATTTATGTCCTCGTTCAAAAAAAAAGAAAATAAAATAATTTCAATACATACAAAAAAAGTTATGCGATGAAAAGTGCACCTATGTCTAAATTGTAATTGGTTTGACTTCAAAACTTAATTAAAAGAAAAATATTTAACAAAATGTTATGAAACAAAATGGAAGAACTAGATATCAGTGTTACCAACCTAAATTCAAAAGAATCAAAATTTTATCCTTTGTAGAAAAAAAATTATGTGATTGAAAGTACACATCACTTTTTAAAAATGTTGTTTACTATTAAAAACTACTTATAAAAGGAGATGCAAAAAAATTACAATTTAATTTCAATTTTTTAAAACATATACATTTGAAATCTACATACAAAATCTCACAAATCACTAGTTTGGATCATCTTCAAATTCCTAACATTTTACCTACTATAGGTGTTGGAGAGTGAAGATTTTTCTCAAAATGTTGCTTTCAATGTCAAGTTTGGCCAAAAAGTGTAACCCACTATTGTGGGTTCATATATTATATGTTAGAGTAACCATGCATTAGCTAATAATTGATTAATCTTTAATTAATCATTATTCTAAATTATTCTCATGTACTTAAGCTAAACTTAAGAGTGCTTTTATGCTTTTAGGGTTTTGCTCCTATATAGCACTCAACCCTCATTGTAATTATGACGCGATATTTCATTTTTTTTTATATAGTCTTTTGCTTCTATAGCTTTCTCTTCTTGAGGAATATTGCACATATTTTTTGAATACCTCTTGTGTGGAAGGTGTCTTTGTTCATTGTTTGATCCTATGGCTTGTGGTTTTTTAGTTTCTTAGAATTCTAACATGGAATTGGGGTTTTTCAGTTTTGAACCTAATATTCACAAGGTCATATCTCAATCATATGGTGGTCTTTTCCAATACGTTTTTTTTTGTAATGGGGTATAATTTCAAGCTCTTCGTAATGGTGTAAGAATTTTCTAGTTTAAACTTCTGGTTTTTTTCCAGAATTCAATTTTCTTAGTGTTGTTGTTTAGTTCATGTTTTGGAGACTTTGATATTTCATATTTTTTGCATCTAGGGTATGTGTAGGATCATCATGGAAAAAACAAGCCCTTAAACGGCAATGAAAATTTAGAAAAAATTAGAGTTAGGTACTTTGATGTAAAAATTTAAATAATTTATCTATATTATTTCAAAAATATGTAAGAATAGAATTAGAATAAAATCTGTAGAAAATTGAAGGTAGTTTCTAAACTAAGTTTATTTAAAAAAAAAATTATTTGGTGAAAATTTGAAATTTCAATGCAGTAGTACTTAAATTTTAGGGAAAAAATAAGTAGGTGTCTGTCTGACCACCCTAACCACATAAAATGATAATATTTTTTTATAAGATTTTATATATAAGTACAAGTCTCATGTCTCAATTAAATGCATATTTTTTTGTAATTTTTTTCCAAGTAAGGGTATGTGTAGGATATGATGGGCCAAAAAGTGGCAATATGATGGGTATATATAGGGTATGTGGCTGATGACTTTTTTTTTACCCAAAATTGATGAAACGAAAAGGGTTTTTAAATGAGATTCTTAGTTTTTCCACCAATATAAATTATGCTTTATTTTGAATTTAATAAATAATTATTATTTTCTATTTGAATTATGACTAAATTCCTGATTGATAGGTTGATTGAAAGACATCTATAGATTTCAAAGGTGTCACATTTTTGAATCTGAAACATGTGTCACATTCTATGCCATGCTATAGGATTAAAAAGAAAAATTAATTTCATGATTTTTTTTGACCAAGTTAAGGTGGTCAGGATATCGAGCTTTTATATTTTTAAAATTGTAATAAAAATCATAATTAATTATTTACTTAGAAAAAATTACAAAAAAATGCATGCATCACATCGGGACATGAGTTCTCTACATATATCTAAAATATTATAAAAAAATATTATCATTTTATTGTGGTTAGGGTGGTTAGACGGACACCTACTTCTTATTTTTTCCCTAAAATTTAAGTACTACTATATTGAAATTTCAAATTTTTATCAAATAGGATTTTTTAAAAAAAAATAAACCTAGTAGTTTAGAAACTACATTCAATTTTCTACAGATTCTATTCTTGCACATTTTTGAAATAATATAGATAACTTATTCAAATTTTTACATCAAGTTACCTAACTCTGATTTTTCTGAATATTTTGCCACTTAAGGGCTTGTTTTTTCCATGATGATCCTGCACATGCCCATAAACAATTAATTATGAATTTTATGTTACAAATTTTAAAAGTTATAAAAACTTGTATGTCTGACCACCTTAACTTGGTCAAAACTTCATGACTTTTTTTTTAATACTATAATATGCAAAGCATAGAATGTGACACATGTTTTAGATTCAAAAAATGTGATATTGTTTGAAAGCCATAGATGTTTTTCAATTATCCTATCAATTAGAACATTAGTCATAATTAAAATAGAAAATGAATAATAATTATTTATTAAATTCAAAGTAAAACATAATTTATATTGGTAGAAAGTTGAGAATCTCCTTTAAAAACCCTTTTTATTTCATCAATTTTGGGTAAAAAAAAAAATCGTCAGCCACATACCCTACACATATCCATCATATCCCTACTTTTTGGCACATCATGATCTTGCACATACCCTCCAGACTCCTTTTTGGGTGTCATTTTTTTGAATGTGTATATATTTTCATGTACTTTGTCATGGTGCTACCAGTTTAATCATTTTCTATCAAAGAAATTTTTTTAGCATATATTCCTTTTTTAGACATTATGGGCTTCCACTATATGTACTCTTTTCTAGAGGCATTGAGATAAAGTGTCATTCAGGTGTATAATTTTTGGGGATTTTGCACATCATGTTGTGCCTTTTGTATTCACACTATGACATAAAGTGTCATGGGGGCTTGATGTTTTCCATCACACCTTTGTCAAGTGAATGTCCCTTCCACGAGAATAGTGAATCCCGATGATTCTTACCTCATGCATTTGTGTCTTAGTTTTCAAACCCTTTTATTTGTGGGTTGTTTCTCCTACATGCACTTCTTGGTTTCACACTATTTCAGTGTACCTATCTTGGCTCTCCCTTTTCAGCATTATGGGGGGGGGTTGTACTGTTGGTGCTAATGCTTCCTTGGTTTCGCATTGGAGTGAGATACAATCTAGTTCTTGTTCCTATGTACTTTCATATGTAGTTTGCATCAGTGACTATTACATTTATTTTAGTGAGATGAATCATTTACCATATGGACACTCTTGCATTCCTTATTTTGGAGATTCTTCATTTTAGCACTATATCAGTCATCATTCAACAACAATCTACAACTTCTTTGTGCTTTAGTGATGTTCTACATGTTCCTCTTGTTTTTAGGACATTATTTTGGTTGGAGGCTTCTCATTCCTTCACACCTTGATTTGAAGTCTTTTTAGTCCTTCATTCATCTTTCTCTCTTTTGGAGAGGATTTTTCTCCCACTATGGTTTTCTCCTTTTCTCCAGTTTTGAGAGATGTTTTTTTTGTACATGGGTACCTCACTAGTCCTTATTTTTTTGAGACCCATCATGTATTCTATTTTAGGTTTTTTAGCTACTCCCTAAGTTCATCTTAATGGGGGTGTTCTAGAGTAATCATGCATTAGCTAATAATTGATTAATCTTTAATTAATTATTAGTCTAATTTACTCTCATGCACTTAAGCTAAACTTAGGAGTGCTTTTAAGATTTTAGGGTTTTGCTCCTATATATCACTCAACCCTCATTGTAATTATGACTCGAGCTTTCATATCTTTTTGATAGTCTCTTGCTTTTGTAGCTTTTTATTCTTGAGGAATATTCCATATATTATTTGTAGATCTCTTGCATGGAAGGTTTCTTTGTTCATTTTTTGATCCTATGGCTCATGGTTCTATGGTTTTTCACAATTCTAACAATATATATGTAATATGTATTTATATACATACATACATATATATATATATATATATATATATAAATTTATACATTTGTCCAATTGATATTCCCATGCATATGGGTAATCCGTCCATGAGCATGCATAGATACATCTACCTACATATACTCATGTGCACATATTTACTCATATATATGAGTTTATCATAGATACATGCTCTTATGCATGATATACATTTTATGTATATACTTCATTGATATAATTATGAACACACAAGGAAGGACTTCACTCGACATAAAGAATTAATCATATTCCCCAATCAAAACATTCATAGAACAAGATCATAAACCAATATAAACATTCACAACAAAAACTAAATATCACTTACCATTTACCCAAACTAACTTGACTCAACTTAGACCAACTAGGGTGTGAGTGTGTATATGCCTAGTTAGGCTCATTAAGGGTTACTAGACCAAGTTCTTCTCCCGAGGATACTTCCCCTCTCTTCTAGAGGTTTGAATATGTTCCTGCATCCAACTTAGTACATTACAATAGTAGTTATTCATTAACAATAAAATCATATGCATCATATATTTCATCTTCAGAATCATGATAAAGCATAAAATCAAATTAAACATTCATTCATCATATTTCCATCAATATTCATATTCAAAACACATTCCTATATATATTTAAAGCATTTTAACCAAACAAGGTAATAGTGAATAGGTAATAACACATGGGGTGTAACATGAATCAAGTTCTAGAGGATATGCTATATATGTACATGATGGACAATCAATCCAAATGGGAGGATTAATTTTACTTGGTTGAGTTTTCTTATATTAATGGGCATCATAGTTCATTGGGTATGACACCATTTTAAACATTGTATATTAGGCCTTGCAAGACACCTTTGAGTTGGGACCACATTTGAGGATAAAGTGGCCATTGGTTCTAAGATGGTACAAGATATGTAATAGCAAGTGGACTTGATTAGATAACGGCTTCAAGAGACACAAGATCAAAAAAAGTAGTTTATTGATGCTAAGAGAGTGGATCAAAGCTTCTTAGTTGGTAATTTTGTATTCTTGAGAGTGCAACAACATAAGAGTCCAATCTGATATGGAAAGGTCTCTAAGATTTCACCATAAATTATAGTTCCATTTAAGATCTTGGAGCAGATAGATCTTGTTGCTTATCGTCTAGCCTTACCACCTAGTCTATTGCATATCCATGATCTTTTTTCATGTATTAGTTTTGAGGTTTTATGTGCATGTTGATTCTCATTCTTTGGATTGGGGTGCTTTAAAAGTGGAGTGAAATGTACAACTATTGTTGGAGCCCATTTGTATTTTGGCTCATTGAACACTAGTCCTTCGAGGATAAGAGTTGGACTAAGTCAGGACCCATATTTGGTTGAATTATGTGATTTATTTACATTTTCTTGTGATGGATTTTCTTTTGTTTTGTGTTTTATGTTGAGTTTGGTTGTGGTAGGGTATGCTCTCCCACTTGATGAGAGCACCCTAAGTGTGGAGTGAGCAAGCAAGAACCTTAAATTGGAGGTTTGGGTATGACCACCCTTGCATAAGAGTACACATTTACATTTGTGAACATGGTTAAGAAAAAAATGAAGTGATGATATGAGGATTTAGTTTTGTGTGGAAAAATGGCTTAAGAGATTAAAGTGTTTAATGGTTTCCCATGGATATCATGTGTGAAGTCCTCCTAATTCCCTCTTGATAATGTTGAGTAGATTCATGTGTGTGAGTTCATCCTTGGGTTATGGGAGTTTCTTGTATGCACGCGTTTTTGAAAAAAATATTTCTATGTTCTTGTTATGTCTTGTGTGTGCACTTAGTTCCTATGGGAGACGTCCTAGCTCAAGGGTGACTTGCTTTCAAGTCTATGTTGGGTTGTGAGCACTTCCTTGGCCATTGGAGAATATTTGTGTGTGTTCTTTTGTAGGTTTGAATAAATTTTCAAATCTTGCAACCTTGGAAAAATAAATACGCCCCTTATTTGTGTGAATGTGTTGAGAATGTTAAAATACAAAAAAATTCCTTGTTGAAAACTTGATGAATGTTAAATGGATTAATGGTTGGATATTAGTGATTTATACCTTCTTAGGCTTGTGAAGATAGATCATTGTAGTCAAAATGTTATATGAAATATGTACCCTTTTGCAAAGGTTAGCATCATTCTTCAAATGCACTAAGAAATGAGACAAATGGCTAATTTCAAAAAGTAAATATGTGTAAATAACATCATTCTCTATTTTTTAAGTTATAAGTCTAGACATGGTGAACTTTTAAATTTAATTTATGAAAAATTCTATATTTTCATTCCTACAAGAAAATATATGGAGTTGTTATGTGTTGATTTATAAGTAAGCTAATGTTATACTCTATTTTATTATGTTAAAAAAAATATGGGATATTTTTCTTATACAAGCCAATATTTAAGTTATGTTCATTGTTTCAAAGAAGAAAAGTAGAGATGTTTATGTTATTATTTTCCTAGAAAAAGTTATGTTTAATAAAAGGTTGAAAATTTCCACCTAGAAATGAAATCAAATGTGAGAGAAGAGGAGTTTTTAAACTAATCAATTTTGTTACACTTTAAATCATTGGGATTAAAATTAACGACACATGATGTTGCAAAAAATGAACTTTTTATCAATATTTTGTTGAACTAAACTAATTAACCCATAAAGAGAGGGTGATTAATTAAGATCATTCCAAGATTATAAATTTAGTGCTAGAGAGATAACTAAATCCTAAAAGTTCTTATTTGTAAATTCAAATACATTGGTTGACCAAATTATATTCACAGTTGGTCATCATCCCAAGGAGCTGGAACTCTTCTAGTAAAGTCAATCAAAAATTAGTATTTGTGCAATTATTAGAATTCCTTAAATGATAAATTTACATAATGAATCTTAAGGTACCAAAAACATTTTAAAATAGATAATTTTTTTTAATAATTATGCCTTATATATATATATATATATATATATATATATATATATATATATATATATATATACCCCCCTTCGATCAAAATTTTGGGCATTACACATTACCCATAGTATCAAATCCAAGGTCCCTATTTCTTTATCTAAGAACATAGATAAATTTTCTATCATATCCTCTTCATACTCTCTTTCTTTCTATCTAAGCTTCTCCTTCCCATACCTACCATAGTCATTTGTTAGTTTTCTTTTTTCCCTTCCCAAACTTCATGGTTGCATCCATTCTAATTGAAAATACACTGAAAATAGAAGCACATAAACCTAAATTTAACACCTGACATAATGACTAGGGGAAAATCACATTCAAAACAATCTAGCCTCAATGTATCCTCATTAAATAATGAATTCACTCCTTGAAGGCGCATGATGTCAACCGCCACCATAAGTTATCATCACTAAACCCATATGCCAATGATTTAAATTTATCTTATTCTTCTTCCCATCACATACTTTTTTACTCACCCAACTTTATACCCATAATTATCATTACAATATATCTTAACCCCTCATCAAGTCAAAATTGAATCTAGTTTATAAATACTAGTTTTTTTTAATAATTTCAAGTTAATTTGGTGAAAATTAGATATTTCAAAGAGATTATTTACATTTTTAGGAAAAACTTAAGATGTAGATGCCCAACCTAAGTTTGAGAAAAAACATCATTTTTATTAAACCTTGTATATTAGTAAATGGGATATATGTGGGCATGATGCATAAGCTTTTATGATTTTTTCAATTTATAAACCATTTATTAATTCCAATGAGATTTATAGAAAAATAAAAAATAATATTCAATTTGAGTTAACTTGATTAAAAAAATTATGAAATTTAATTTTACTAAAAGATATATACAATAAATCATAAAGTGTGAGGCAACTTTCAAAATTGAAAATTCATACATGATTTAAAAACTATGATATATCTATCTATATGTATATATGTATGCATGCATATATGTGCGTATATATACATATATAGATATTTATGTATGTATATCTGTATATATATGCATGACATACATACATGTACATATATATACATGCATAAAAATAAGCATATATATGTATGTATATAATACATATGTGTATGTGTGTGCATGTATATACATATACATATATACAAACATACATATACATACATAAATGCACATACACATACATATATACATGCGTGTAAAATTCAAACATAATATATGTACAAAATAAATAAATATTAAATTTGAAATAAGAAATTTTTTATAAATTTATAATCATGAAAATTTAAAACCCAGCTTTCTTAAAGCCAAGGTCATCCGCAAACAATTTGAGGGAATCGAAATTTATGTTTGAAATGTTATCGCTCTTTCCATCCAAATCTAAATATTATATTTCCATCCAATAATTTATTTTTGTTTTTGGGTCGTTGCCACTATTTTGGTCAATCAATTTAATGAGTGGAGTTCTTTCTTTTATCATTGGGCTTTTGAAATTTCAATGGTCAAGAAGGGAGGTTATATATTTTAATGGATTGAAAGCTAGTAACTTTGTCTCCACACTCTACATGAGCACATAAGTGCACATCAGCTAAAAAGAAAACGCATCGAGGTAAAGGAAACCGCATTCTATGAGAAGTGAGCGCAGAAGGAAAGTGGGAGATTTATTTATTTATTTGTAGTTTTGGAATATTTGCTTGGAAGGAAGCTTCCTTTTGCTCTCCGGTAAGTAGAGATGGCTTTAAGTGTAAGTTGAGTAACTATTTGGTTGAGGTATTGGCATTCCCGAAGAAGCCTTGTTTTGTTCGTCACCCATCAGTATGGCAGAGCTACAACAGCCCCCACGGAGGCTCAAATTCAAGAGGTTTCTCTTTAATGGAGGACCATTGATGCCCCAGGGCTACCGTTTGGCAACAGCTGAAGAAATCAGAACGAATTTGCACATTTTTAAGAAATGGGAACTGCCTGTTAAGAGGATTAGCCCTTCTTATGAAGAGCGTAGTGGTGATATACGTCTTTTGGACGGATGGGTGCCTGCTGATTTCAGTATTGTCCACAAAGAACCCAATTATAACTGTATTTGGAACGCTGTGGTTAAGAAAAAAGAGTGGGATGATCGTGAAAAAAAATGGAAGAACTGCTCAGGTATAAAGATAGATGATAATTTTTTTGAATGTTTTAAATGTAATGTTATTCATCACATTGAGTTGGGCGACTTTAGATTTATACCATTTCATCATCTCATCTCATGCAATGTACTATTGCAGATTTCTACTCATCAGATGGTAATTCGTTGAGAAAACAACTGTACAATGGAATCAATCTTTCTCGAGAGGGGATAGAAGCTGCATGGCTCCACGCTTACTGTTATGAAGATGTGGAGCTGCTGTATTGGTTGTGGCAAACTTTCCCACATTCAATCGAGCCAGACAACTTCACAAATGCATATCAACGTGCACACATCTTTATGGCTATCGATCATAGTATTACTTTGAGGCAAATGGTGAGAAGTTTGGGGTCTCGTGAGTCCGGACTTCAGCTCGAAATGGCGAATCCGGAGATAGAAGCCCAGACAGTTTTAAGATATGCAATCGACCGATCCAGAGATGGCGCTGGATTCATTTATTTGTATGGACCCACCTGGGCTGTGGCCACGGTCGAATTAGCCATAGAAATATACGGGCGGGACTTCAAGGATACAGCCTCTTCAGTTGCATTCGAAAACTTAGAAAGCGTTCCCATAACCACAAAGTTCTTATCTTTATTATTACAAGATCAACTACAAACCCAGATTGCGACCAATCCTCAACTTCTTGTTGCAGATGTTTTGCTTGAGGCAGTTAAGAGAGGATACAGGGAATTAGTGGAAGATTTGTTAAATAGGATGGATGCAGCTGATCTCCCAGTTCAAGTGGGCGAGGAAGAAAAGACGCTGTTCCATTATGCTATGCCTCATGAACCAGTCTTTTCGCTGCTTGTACAAAAATATGCCAGATTATTTGATGGTATCATCACAAGACAGGATAAATTTGGAAGAAACGTTCTTCATTGGGCAGCAAAGAGAGGTTATGACTCACGGATCGTGGATCGTTTACTACGGCGTGTTCGTATAAGAAAGAGCCTAATTTGTTCAAAGGACCGCCAAATGAGAACACCATGGCACATCGCTGCATCCAAAGGAGATATAGGAATGATCAATAGACTACGAACTCATATTAGAAGTGCCGACTCTCCAGAAACAATGAAGTATATTCAAGCAACCGATTCTTCTGGTCAAACAGCACTCCTAATAGCAGCAAGTAAAGGCCATGCAGATTTAGTGAGGATGCTTATAGATGAAGGGTTCTGCCCGCTCAAAGAACGTGATGGTCAGAGAAAAACAGCTTTGCACCATGCGGCTCAAGTGAAGATTCCGGAAGCAGCACTTGCCACTTGCATAACACTGTTAGAGCATAAAAGTCTAACTCTTTCGAAGCGCTCACTTTTGTTGTGGGCCTCAGCAACTGGCATTGGCACTGCAGACGAGATGGAAGATGTGCCTGATAATGTTAAAATCTATCTTCAAAACAAAAAGCAAGAAGACACAGAACATTTGCTACGAGCAGCGGCAAAAAATAATAATGTTGACATGGCATGGGAGATTCTCAGTAGAGGCGCTGACATTGAAGACATTCGTGATCTAGATTGGACAAACATATTGCAGTCATCAGAAAAAGAGTCCGTTGAAGATGGTATGTAATGATGAAGGCCTGACCTCTTTTATCTTTTTTTTTTAAAGATATCTTAACTCGTATTTGTATTTTTTTTGGGGAGGGTAGTGTTAAGTCACATGGAGCATATAAAAGAGCAAGGACGAGATCAACCAAGTATGGAAGACAAACTTGGTACGAGCTGTTTGACTTACATATAAACTCTGCCCCAATGTTTCATTTCTGCATGGATTTTTCCCTTAGGTTATCTAGTCCAAAATTTATATATAATGCATTTATATTTTGGAAAATTTGTGAAGGAGGCACTATTCTTTCAAATTATTTCTAAAATTGTTGGTTTTATGAATTAAGGGTAGTTTCCATATGTTTCTTGATATAAATATTCTATTCGTATTACATATTTCTTTCGTAGTTTTATTTCAGTTTTTAGTTAAAACTAAAGATTTATGTTTATCAATGCTTTATGCTTTTAACTGCATCGGCTGACACAGCCAGACGGCATGTTTGAGTTGGCACAGGAAGACATGTCTTTGCCCAAGGTCTAGCTGCTCTGTTTCTAAATCGATTTATTGAATCACCAATCACAGTGGGCATTTCTGGAGAATGGGGTATGGGAAAATCCAGTCTCATGTTTCAGGTACATTTCGTGAATTTTTTTTTTTATAATAAATAATTTCAATCAACCGTAATTCTCGTAAGTGTTTAGAAAACTCAAATAATAGCTTACGCATGCATATTTGTAGACCGAAAAGATTCTACTCATTACAGCAGCTCAGCTAACATTTCCAAATCTTCTTCCACTGGAGCAATTTGTTGGAGTTAAAAAAATCTCTCTTAGTACAAGAGGCAAAAATATATATCATCAGATTAACAGAGGGGTTCACAATTTATTACATCTATCAAAAAATGAATCAAAAAGACAGGTATAAGTTGAACTGTTTATTTGTCAAGGTATATGTTAAATTCAATAGTACAATTATTTATACGTGTCTCTCCTGATAAGGATCTGATGACTTATTTGAAACAGAACCCGCTTGTCACCCTGCTCAAGGAATATCAACCCCGATATCATGATGTTTATAAGGCACTCGCATGCATGGATAATAACCAGATGGTAAGGGTGGAATCACAACCCAATTTATAAAGCATCTTCAATAATAAGTTATGAATGAATCTTTACTGGCTTTGTTCTATTGGCTCTTGTTTAGTTAAAATCAAGCTCAGTATCACGACAACAAGAACAAGAACATGCATTAAGAAGAGTCCCTCGAATTTTGACAATTCGATACAATGCGTGGCATTATAGAGATCAACATGAAGCCTGGGCGGGTCTGGGAGTCACTATCAGCAAGGAAATCGAGAAAGCAATGACAAGAGCTCAATGGATGAGTACTTGCTGGAGATATACTTGGGCTAAGCAAAAAGTGAACATTTGGATTCAAGTATTTTTACCTTCTCTTCTCAGCATATTTCTTGCCGGATGGGTTGCTTGGATAGTCTGGATGCTACTAAAGCAAGCAAAATTCCAAGGTTTAAAGTATGGATCCATACCCTTTACTATTATAGCAATTGTATGGATTGTATTAAAATCAGTTACTTCTGTTGTCAAACCCGTGAGCACACAAATGCTGGGATATGTCACAACACCAGACCATACAAGTCACCTTGGCTATCAGGAAGATGTTATTAATGACATCAATTTCTTGAAAAAAGAACTTGGAGAACAACCACATTGGTTTTTCTCTTTCATTTTAGGCGTATGGTGTTGGAACTGGTTTAGTTTATGTACTGACAACGTTGAAAATACAAGTATCCCCAAATTCATGCCAGCCTTTGGACATGACATTCGAATAGTGACCTTTGTGGATGACTTAGATAGATGCGAAGAAAAAGTCATACTCCAGGTATGTGAAGTTCAATTTCTTTTGGGTTATTTAATTTGTTCCTTTAACATTATTTTTTTTAAATGGTCACACCAAATTTTTCTTGGTCACACAGGTGCTATCAGCAATAAATCTGGTCTTAGCCGAATGTAAAATCAATGTCATAGTGGGGATGGATAAAAAAATGATAGAAAGAGCAATTAGAAGAAATTTCCAGGATGCAGACGATGATCTAGCAGAAAAGTTCATCTGTAAAATTATTCAAATCCCCTTAAGCTTGCCGGACCCTACAGATCAAGAATCAAATAGCTTTCTAGAATACCACTTAAGACATCAAATCCCTGAAAAATGTAAGTTTGAAATTGAGATCACTAACATTCTCATTATAGAGGTACATATAATGGCAACATAAGGAACAGACATCAATAAGTTTCATTTAAATATATGTAATTTGTTTCTATCAGAAATGTTTTAGACTGCAGTAGTATATGATTTGTTTGATTTATTGTATCTTTACTCCATTCCATAGATATAGAAAAGAAGAGCATTTCTAAAAGCCAAGGCGGTCTAGTAGTGCCTCTAGAACCTCCACCAGGTAAGTAGTTGACAGTTTTGAACATTGCTACCGTTGATGTTTTCATGAATTAAATTTAATTATTTTCAACAAATTATTATTGAACAGGTACTGAATAATAAATATAGTATTAAAATTATAGAGATTCATTTTATTAATAAGATATTAAGTATTATTGTTATTTTTATTTATATAAAAAAATACTTTTTTCCTATTAGTTTTACCTCTATTACATCTGACATTTTTTATATACATATTTTGTGACTGTTAAATCCTTTTTATAAACAGATCTGGAATGCTACCCATTGAGTAGTGAATCCCTCATAAATAATACAAGCAATTGTCCCTCAATAAATTTTGTTTTGATAGATAGTTTGATTGTCATTTAAATGTTTAATATTGAACTAAAATTATTTGTTACATCAACTGCTCCAACCCACAGAGAGAATTGATGCAGCAGGGGGACCGGAAAATGATGCTGCAGTATTAGATATACCATGCGATGAGTTAACACGGAGGTGTAGAGGTAGATAAGAAGTAATTTTATTTATTTTTCTTTCTTTCAAAAGAGTGAGAGCATAATATTTGCATGATGAACTATTTGAATTATTAATGTGAATTACTAAAATTAATTGCTCTTATTGAAAGAGCAGTAGACTGGTTGAAGAAGCTTAGATAACCATATGATGAAAGCCTTAATTCATTGAGATCTGCAGAAGGCGTAAGGTTAATTAGAGAAATATTGCTGCCAAACTATACGAGAGAAGAAGCTGATGTCTTTTATGAGTTGAGGAGTTTCACTACAGGAAACCAGAAACTTCCCCGAGAGTGGAAGCGCTTACTAAGCTACCACAAATTTGCATGGTATGTTCTATCCCTAATAGGAAACGTACACAGCTTACCAACATGGAAGGTGGAATTGGTGGGATGGGTATTTGTTTGTTGGCAATGGAAACATGAAATGAACCATCTAATCAAGGTAAGAAGAATAAGTAGGAGATTCTTTTCTAAAATGGTTAATATCTAGAAAGCTAAATCTAACTACTGCACTTCTCAATAACACAGGAATGGAACAAGACTATTGAGCAGGATAATGGTAGAAACGGACGACGTTCCCACGGGCCTTCACTTAGTGAACTTGTTACTACGCGTGTGTCTCAATTGACCAATTTACAAAGTAATGTAAATGAACAAGGTGTATCCCAAAACAATTGGTCAAAGCTACAAGAGGCATTGACAATTCAAGATGTTTCAATGGAAGGTATTCAATTGTTTCAACAATTTCGACTTCACTGCGAAATTGACCTGCTTCCACGGCCTTATGGGTGATCAACAAAAACGTCTCTTTAATTGTACATCATATTTTATTATGTAACCAAAGAGCAGTAATGCATTCTCAGTCCTCACGAAAGACTCATGTTCAAGATGCATGATCAATGCGCTGTTTTCATAATCGATGCGTGCGTTTTTAGTTTTAAGAATTTCTAGTAATGCAAGTAATGCATTATAAGTGCATGTATGCACAGTTTAGCTTTAATTTTTAGTTTGCTGTTTTTCATAATATTGAACAACCAATTTACATTGGAAGAACAATATTTTTTTTCGATTTGCAGCTGTGTATGAGATTTATTTAATTGCTAATGGCAATATTTTTTACAGCGCTATATTTATTTTTTAATCACTCTATGGCATTAGAGTGTAAGATAAGTGCTTTGCAAGAATTTATTGATGTTGATTGAGAAATTTAGAATATAATATCGATTGACAAAGTGCAAGCGAGCTCATTATAAACAAGAGCTGGATGGTATCCTTGTCAAATGTTGGCAGGACGGTGTTGTGCAAGTTGGTCAGATGGGATTTTGATAAATGAGCATATCAGGTTCAAATATATTGATTGATATCATTTATCCGTTATTGTATTCATGTGAAGAGCTTATGCATGAAACAGAGAGTTCTCTCTAACAAAAATGATTGTTCTACACAGTAATTTCTTCAGCATTTTAGTCAGCTCATTTTAAAAACATCAAAATATATATATAATATAATATAATATCCATGCTTTAAAATAAGTCTTAAGAAAAACAGAATTTGACCAAAATTGGACAGAAAGAATCCTAATTCAAACCAGATCTTTGACCTGGAAGTGGTATCTTTTCTCTGGTTTTGGGTGTGGCTGAATCTCATGCCTGGACTTGGTGACTCTTAACCAAAATTTTGATAGTTTCCTTAAACTTTCACAAACCAATCTATTCAACTTGTTTTGGGAGAATAACGACCCAAATTTAGGAGTTTTATGCTTAGTTTAAAAAGTCTCAACATTGTACTAACAAAGATAAAAAGAAAAGCAAATCCCTTGACTCGCCAACCCTATTTGAAAAAATAAAATTAGCATTCACTGTAACATGATGTAGCAATCGAATTTCGATAATTGCAGTTAAAATATACGGGTAGATAAATAACAATATACAATTTCAGTAGATGATCATGCAATTATCAACCTCATTAATATAGAACTTAGAATACTTAATTTTTAAATAGTTGAAGATACAATATTTCACATCGACATCCTACATGTTTATGGATCTTTGAAAAAAAAGTTATTGATCAAAGCTTTAGAAACTAAACCATCTGTTCTAGATGCAAGTTATAGTTTTGAAAAAATATGAAGAAATGTAGCAGACTTGGTGAAGGTTTATTAGAATATAGTCTCTCTTCGTCACAAAACGACATTCAGGAACACAGTCTTTGAGTACTAGTGATAATGATAATGAATTTGTGCAGCTTGGTAGCTTATAATAATTTTGTCCACCATTCAGCATGAAATACACATCAACAAAATATAAATTAATGTAGTTCAAATCTGAAAATGGTTATCATTTCCTCTTGGAACTTCAATCTACAATGTTGGGTCTTACACGTAATCTGCACCTGTAAAACTCAAATGCTTGCATTCTATTGTGAGAGGCCAAAAAACTAATTTATGGAAAAAACAAAACATTGTAAATATGGGAGAAGGCGAATGAAGCTTTAAAACACCTATATAATTGTTTGCACAAGCAACATTTTCCATTAGTGAAATAAAACGAAATGATATGAGAGAAAAATGTTGAAAAATAAACTCCTATTGTGGGCAAAGAATGAAACACATTACAGTGGAAGTGTATCAAGGGAAGGAGACAGACACACAAGGAGACAGAAATATTTTCAATATTCTATTTCACTCAGAAAAAGATTACATTCAAAAAACTGTTTACATATAAAAATATTCAGAGCAAAAGCTCTGTACATGTATACTACAGAAGCTATGCGTTTTCCAGTGCACTGACGCTTCTGCGCTGCTGCTCCGTGTGGGATAGCTTCTAGTGCACGGGCACAAGGCTTACTGACTTCTGCTACGGTAGATACTCCTGAACATCACTATTCACATGCTCCTGAACATTCCTTCTTCTGCTATGTTTTGTTGAACATTCCCTCTTTCTGTCTCACCCAGAAAACCTCTATCTACTTACTTGCACAGAATATACATTCAATGCAACTTTTGGCTTTTCAGCCAATACACAAAAATGCTGCTCAAATTTGAACTCAATTACCACAATTAAATTTGCTGCCAGAGAGCAATTACTGAACAACAAGTATTTCTGACATGGTAGGGGGGGCGGATCCATATTTGATTTTCTCTGACCTTGCATTTAATGCAACTGGTCGTAAGCTGCTCAAGATTAATTTTTTCAACAAAAAAATAGTAAATAAAACTAGGCCTAAAAACTGAGATATCAAAGGTCACAAAATCTGCTTACGTGAGCTCTAAAAGACAAATTTTAGATAACATGCATTCAAACGATAATTTTTAAAGGATTTATAAGAGCTCTCCTGAAATGATTGGTGACTAAAGAATAGAAAGCCTGCCATTTGATGCAGCTGCCCCATTGTTATGTGTTGGAATTACTGTTTACAACCCATGAGGTGCTTTGGAATGACAAGAAAGGAAGCGGTTAGGTGTAGTGGGGTTTGGAGGTCTTGGTCACATGCGGTTAAATTTGGGAAAGCCTTTGGCCTGCATTGTAGATTTGAAAAACAAACAGGCCTCTCCTCTAAAACCAGCTAATACAATGAATTGAACAACAGAAAGATAAAAGAAAATATACAATTATAAAATAGATCATACGCTATACTATTCAAAACCTCTCATAAAGAATTATGATCCAAAGATATTCAATGCAATTCAGAACCAAAACAAGTCTGCTTTGTTTTCAAAATAGAGTTTTTGTTCATATTGCAATTTAACAGCAAAATTACAAAGACGCAGGGAATAAAAAGACTTAACAACCTTGTAACGGAAGCAACAGACTTTTAGAAGAAAAAAAAAACTCCAACCAATGCATGTCAATAGGCATGCTTTATTCGATGAAAGCAAAACAAAACAAAGCTTTAAATAATAACTACTTTAAAAACTAAAAATGTAGGCTAAAAATAGCAGATGTCTTTGCCATGCTGGAAAAAATACGATCTTGGAAAAAAAAGATCTTCGCAGCATCATTTATCTTCATACTCCCCCTTGATGCTAAGAGGGCTCACAATCTGATCTCGAAGTAACATAAATTGATCTCTTGCAACTGCTTTGGTGAAGATGTCTCTTAACTGATCCTGAGTGCTGATGTGTTTCAATTCAACTTCTTTTTTTGTACTAAATCACTGATGAAGTGATACTTCAAATCAAAATGCTTTATTCTACTGTGATGGACTGGGTTCTTTGCTAACTTGATGGCACTTATATCGTCACAATAAATCACTATAGGCTGAATTTGTTTCTCACCAATTTCTTCTAAAACTTTTCTAAGCCAAAGAGCTTGTGTACCTGCTGAGGTGACTGCAACATACTCTGCTTCTGTGGATGAGAGCACAACCATGCTTTGTTTCTTGGAACTCCAAGTAATCAAACCAAAACCAAAGGAGAAACAATTTCCAGATGTAGACTTACGATCATCCATACTACCTCCCCAATCTGAATCACTAAAGCCAACAAGATTGAACATTTTAGAAGAGTAGTAATGAATACCAAAATCTAGAGTGCCTTTCACATACCTCAAAATTCTTTTAACTACCTTCATGTGTATCTCTGATGGATTTGTCATATACCTTGAAACAAGTGAAACTGAATATGCAATATTAGGCCTTGTGTGGGTTAAAAATATCAAACTCCCAATAATACTTATGCAAACTATCTCATCAACTAATTCAACACCATCATTCCTACTCAACACAACTCCATGAGCACTTGGAGTGGAGTATGGTTTACAATCAACCATGTCAAACTTTTTCAACATATCTTTTGCATATTTGGTTTGGCAAATGAAAATTTTATTTTTACGTTGATAAACCTTCATTCCTAAAAAATATTTCATGAGACCAAGATCTTTCATTTTAAATTCTTTCATCATAGAAATTTTGAACTCATCTTTCATTTTAGAATTGTTGCCCATATACAACAAATCATCAACATACAAACTTATAATAAAAATATCATCATTACCTTCTTGTTTGTAGTAAAGGGTAGGTTCACTCTTACTTCTCTTGAAGCCATTCTCATGAAAGTATCCATCAATTCTTGCATAGCATGCTCTTGGTGCTTGCTTGAGGCCATACAAATCCTTCTTCAATTTGTAGACATGATTCTCTTTTCCTTCCACTTGAAAACCTTGTGGTTGTTCCACATAAACTTCCTCTTCTAAGTACTCATTCAAGAAGACACTTTTCACATCCATATGATGTATGCTCCAATTCTTTTGAGCTGCTAACGAAATCAGCATTCTGATGGTCTCTTGTCTTGCAACTGGTGCAAATGTCTCTTCATAGTCAATCCCATATTTCTGTGTGAAACCTTTAGCAACTAATCTTGCCTTATGTCTTTCAACACTTCCATCACTTTTATGCTTAGTCTTGTAGATCCATTTGGTGCCAATCTTCTTCTTGTCATGTGGAAGCTCTATAAGCTCCCAAGTATCATTCCTATGAATGGAATCCATCTCTTCTTGCATTGCTTGCATCCAAACCTCATTATTACATGCTTCTTCAAAACATGATGGTTCAAAATCAGCCTTGGTAAATAAAGCAAAATTAACTGTCTCACCTATTGGATTTTCTTCATGTGCTTGATTTGCACTCCTTTGATAAATATCACTCAAACTTTTTACCTTCCTTCTAGAACTTGGAGTTGAAGTTGGACTTGAAGAGTTAGATGAGGGGTTGCTTGGTGGATTTATAGCACTTAGAATAACAACATTAGTGGGCTGCTCATGATCAACATCATCATTCAAAATAGATTTTGACTTCTCCATATGGCCTTTTTGATGACCTGTAAAATTTTCTTTCCTCACTATACCCAACAAAAATACATGACTCACTTTTTGCATCTAACTTTTGTCTATTCTGATCAGGTACATGAACATAAGCTAAACAACCAAAAACTATGAAATGATTAACATTAGGCCTTTTCTCATACCATGCTTCATAAGGAGTCATCTTCTCAAGTGCACTGGTGGGACTTCGATTGAGAATGTGCACTGCTGTAGCAACTGCATCTCCCCAATAAGAGTTACTCAATCCTTTGGTTTGTAACATGCTCCTTGCCATTTCTACCATAGTGCGGTTTTTCCTTTCAACTACCCCATTCTGTTGAGGTGTGTATGGAGTGGTGAGTTGCCCCCTGATGCCATTCATATCACAATAATCTTGAAAGGCTCTTGAACAAAATTCTCCTCCACAATCAGTCCTTAAACATTTGATTTTGCACCCTTTCTCATTTTCCACAAGTGCTTTAAACCTCTTGAATGTATCAAGGGCTTCATCCTTAGCCTTCAAAAAATACACCCAACATTTTTCGTGAGTAATCATCAATAAAAGTGATAAAATATGATGACTTACCCAAAATATTTGTTTGCATAGGTCCACATATATCTGAATGAACAAGTTGAAGGGGGTAATGGGCTCTCCATGCAGTGCCTTTTGGAAACTTTTCTCTTGCATGCTTTCCTTTAGCACATCCTTCACAAACATCTTTATGATCTTCAACCTTGGGCAAACCAGAAACTAATGCTTGTGAGGTCAAAAGCTTCAAACTATAAAAGTTTAAATGGCCATACCTTAGATGCCACAACCAACTTGTATCCTCAAATGCCATATTGGCAAGGCTGCTGTTATGTTCACCAAATCTCAAAGGGAACATCCTATCTTTCATCATAGGAACAACTGTGACTACTTTGTTGCCTTGACTCTTATAAAAAATTGTACATTTCTTATTTTCAAAGACAACTCTATAGTTCTTCTCACACAATAGTCCAACACTTAACAAATTATGTTTTAACTCAGGAGTGTAATAAATATCTTTAACACTCTTCATACCTTCTTTTGTATGGACCTCCATAATTTCTTTTATAGCAACCACCAATGATTTATCATCACCGAGCTAAATCTTTGATTTCAAACTTTCATCCTTTGTTGAAAACAACTTCCCATTTCCTGACATATGGTTAGAGCATCCAGAATCTAGGTACCAAATATCTTTACTAGTATTTTCACCTTTAGAATAAGATAAAAATAAATTATCTATAGGATTTTCATCACTTTCTTGAGCATAATTAACATTTTTACCTTCTTTTAATCTACATTCTCTTTCAAAATGTCCATACCTATTACAATGGTAACATTGAATATTCCTTTTATCAAATCTTCCTCTACCTCTGCCTCTTGAACCACCTCTACCTCTACCTCTTGAATTATACTGATTTTGACCTTTACTTTGGCTTTGATTTCTTTTGCTACTATTGGTGCCATCTTCATTCCTTGTGATTTGTATTTTGGAGGAAAAGTCTTTTTCAACACTTTCTCCATAATAATCTTTTAGTCTTTCTTCATGTGATATCAAAGATCCAAGGAGGTGATTGAATTGAAGGGTTGTCAAATCCTTGCATTCTTCCATTATTATGGTGACGTGATTCCATCTTGGTGTGAGAGACCTCAACACCTTTTTTATCAGAACCTTAGTGTTCACAGTTTCTTCAAGTGTAGCCATCTTATTGACCACATATTTTACTCTAACACAATACTCACTCACACTTTCTCCTTCTTGCATCTTTAAATTCTCAAATTCTCTCTTCAATGTCTGTAACTTAACAACTTGGACTTGATCACTGCCTTGGTAAGCTTCTTTTAGAGTCTTCCAGGCATCCTTAGCTGTCTTTGCACCTACAATTCTTGGAAATAAACTCTTGTCTAGAGCTATTTGAATATGAAACAATGCTTGATAATTCTTCTTCTTAGCCTCCTTCATGGCTGTTCTTTCATTGACTGGGAGGGCATTCCAATCAACTAGCTCCTGGTAACCTAATTCAACAATCTCCCACAAATCTTTTCCTAGTAAAAAAGTCATCATTTTTATACACCAATAATCATACTCATTTCCATCAAATTCTAGAATGGACAAGTTGTTAGAATTCGACATGATAATCTTTGGAAAAATTCTAACAACTAGATCTTAAACCCAAAACAAAATACCTGCTCTGATACTAATTGTGGATTTGAAAAATAGATAGGCCTCTCCTCTAAAACCAATTGATACAATGAATTGAATAGTAGAAAGATAAAAGAAAATATATAGTTATAAAATAGATCATATGCTATGCTATTCAAAACCTCTCATAAAGAATTATGATCCAAAGATATTCAATGGAATTCAAAACCAAAAAAAGTCTGTTATGTTTTCAAAACAGAGTTTTGTTCATATTGTAGCCTAACAACAAAATTACAGAGACACAAGGAATAAAAAGACTTAACAGCCTTGTAATGGAAGCAACATACTTTTAGAAAAAACAAACTCCAACCAATGCATGTCAATAGGCATGCTTTATTTGATGAAAGTAAAACAAAACAAAGCTTTAAATAATAATTACTTTAAAACTAAAAATGTAGGCTAAAAATAGCAGATGTCTTTGCCATGCTGAAAAAAATATGATCTTGGAAAAAATAGGATCTTCGTAGCATCATTTATCTTCATCCATGTGAGTCATCAGGTCATATTTGGGTTTGAAAATTTGTAGAATGGAAGAGTTCATGGGTAGTTGTTGAAAAGAGGCCATTCCCATGTTTTTAAGAGTGATGGAAATTTGAAGAAGAAAAGTATGATGTTGTTTGTGAAAAAGTCAAGAAGTCTACTAATCGTTGGTTTGTTTACTTTGTGTGAAGTTTGGGTGAAAGTTGAATATTCTCTGAGTTTCCAATTGTAGTGGGAGAAAGGAAAGTGGTTCAAGAAAAAAAAAATAGCAAAATGGTGTTGTGGTTACTAAGGCAGCTCATGTGTTGTTTGCATTGAGGCCTCACTTGTTGGTGGAGGCTTCAAAGGTGATGAAAGCTATTCAGTTTTATAAATAGGCTTTTGGAGTGGAAGAGGTTGTGAAGTCTTTGTAGCCTAAGTGTAAGGTAGAGAAGGAAATCCTATGGGTTAAGAAGTTGTCTGAAGACTTGAGTGTTATTCGTGAAGGATCTCTATTTACTGCTTGATTGGAGAATTAAGGCACCCACTTTTAAAGGTAAATTGTGTTTTTTATAAGAGAATTGTTGTGTTTCTCGATTTATGAAAAGAATATGCAACCTGTGAGGAAATGAATGGAAGCCTGCAGAAGTTCATAGAACTCAATGGATCTATAGTAGTTGCCATGTAAAGGTAAATTTGAAGATGAATCCGCGTGACGTAGGTGGTCAATTTGAAGATAAGTTCTTAGAACTTAATGGACCTGTAGTAGTTGTCATGCAAAGGTGAATTTGAAGATGAATCCATGTGAAGTAGGTGGTCAATTTGAAGAGAAGTTCTTAGAACTCAATGGATCTATAGCAATTGTCATGCAAAGGTGAATTTGAAGATGAATTCGTGTGAAGTAGGTGGTCAATTTGAAGAGAAGTTTGTAGTACTCAATGGATTTATAGCAGTTTTCATGCAATGGTGAATTTGAAGATGAATCTATTTGAAGCAAGTGGTCAATTTGTGGTGTCACTCAAAGGGAGGTGTTGAGAAAATCATGTATCACACCTAGATCTAGAATAGACTAGTGAACAAGTGAGCGAAAGCTCGTGGTTAGAGCATCCCAATAGAAAACTAGGATTTCCTAGGTTCGATCTCTAGATTAGAGATTCTACATGTTGAAGCATCGATGAAAATTTGTGAAAGAGTGAGGACACATGTGAAGTTGCCAAAAGGAAGGCATCGTTGTTGCCAAAAGATTTGAAAATCACAAGAGATAGTTGGTTTAAAGCTATCATGCAAAGAAATATTTTAATTTTGATAGAATCACATAAAGTGCATATCTTAGAAGTCTTTTAGGCTTACAAAAAAGTCACATGAATATTTGATGATTGTCATTCAGGGGGGATTGATGTGAATGTCTACCATCATACTAGTGAATAATTGTAAATGGGTACCTAACAAGGCACTACGTTGGGACCCATGTTTTCTAAATTATGGGGGGATATCTAAAAATAATTAGCATAATTAATTTATTGGGGTATGTTGGAAGAGTAAATAAATTATTGCAAGTATGTTGGCACAGACCAGCCAACTCTTGCTACTCACAATTGACCAAGCGTCATTCTTAGTTTCCCATGTTTTACTCACCATTTCTTAGCCTCACCTATCCTCATAAACTATGCATCTAACACTATGCTACTATGAGGAGAGAATTTATTATGTTTCTTGCTATAAATTGGAAGTAATGAACAAGTCTCGACAAAGCTCAAATTTAGAGTTTTTTTGTTTTGCATTTCTCCTCTATTCCATGTTTTCCTTCAAACCAATTATAGTGTGTCAAAGATTTTTTTTTTATGTAAATAAAATAAAATACTAAATAGATGTGCAAATTCTACTAGGTAAAACCTTATGGATTAAATAGATGTGCAAATTCTATTGGGTAAAACCTTGTGGATTAATCACTATTTAAGAATTGCATGGAAGCAATAGTTCCATGGCACGAACTACTAATGTATTGCTATCTTAATGTAAATTCTTCTCTTTTCAAATTTAATGAGGTTTTTGACAAAAAAGAAGAGACATTAGAAAAATAAAATAAACATCAAAAACAACATAAATTTGAAATATAGAAAAAATTATATAGTTAGAAAGCTAAGAGATATCTCAACATTATTGTGGTATTTTCTTTAACTCAACATTGAAAGACATGCAAACCTAATGAAAAGCATGCTTGAGATTTAGTCACCCTTTTTATAATTTAAAAACACATCTTTGGGTGTTGACATGTAATTCCAAACCTTTGGGTTACCCAAGACAACTACAAATGCAAGCGCACTATAATTCACTCACATTTTGTAGAAGCAATTTAACTACAAGTCTACCTCTCCCTCATCTACTGAATAAAAATAGGATCACAAAGCAACATATAAATAACATTTTACTATTTAAATATGTATCTAAAATTTGGCTTCACGGTTGTTTCCTTCGAACCCCTACTAAGGGGATGGTCACCCTGAACCTTAAAGGGGGGTAAACCCCCACATTATTTACCTACCTAGAACGAAATTGGCTCCAAACACATTTGCAAAAATACCAAAAAAAAAAGTTTGTTAACAAGATCAGGCTCCATTACTAACACTCTACATAGTCATTATTCTACTTTAAAAGGAAAGCCCCCAAACGCGCCACCCCCTTCCCCTATCAAGAACTAGGATCCAAACACAACTAATATAAAACATCTAAATAAGGAAGATAATCAGGCTCCATTACCAACACTAGCTCCCTATCTCTCTCTATTTTTCTCTCTCCCCTCTACTTCTCTCTATCTCTCTATCTCTTCGTCCTTCTCCCTCTCCCTCTATCTTCCACTCTTCATCAATCCCTCTCTCCTCTCTCTCTCCCTCTTCCTAAACCTTTGTATCTATATATCTATTAGCCTCTATCTCTCCTCCTATCTCTACTATCCATATTTATCCTTCTATCTCTCCCTCTCTTTATCTTTCTCCTTATCTCTCCATCTCACTTTACCCATATATCTCTCCCTCTCTATACCATTCTATATATATATATATATATCACTTCCTATCTCTACCTTTATCCCCCCCATCAAGAACTAGAATCCAAACACAACTAAAATTTAGAAAATCTAAATAAGAAAGATAATCAGGCTCCATTACCAACACTAGCTCCCTATCTCTCTCTATTTTTATCTCTCCCTCTACCTCCCTCTATCTCTCTATCTCTCCCTCTACCTCCCTCTATCTCTCTATCTCTCCCTCTCCCTCTCCCTCTATCTTCTACTCTTCATCTCTATCTCTAGATAAAGTCTCCCTCTCTTCATCCATCCTTGTCTCTCCTCTATATCCCTCTTTCTAAACATTTGTATCCATGTATCTATTTTCCTCTATCTTTCTCCCCCTATCTTTATCCATCCATATTTATCCTTCTATCTCTCCCTCTCTTTATCTCTCTCCTTATCTCTACATCTCTCTCTACTGATACATCTCACTCTCTCTACCTTTATCTTTGTATATCACTTCCTATCTCTACCTTTGCCCCCCCATCAAGAACTAGAATCCAAAGACAACTAAAACAAAACATCTAAATAAGGAAGATAATTGAGCACCATTACCAACACTATCTCCCTATCTCTCTCTATTTTTATCACTCCCTCTCTCTCTCTCTATCTCTCCCTCTATCTTCCACTCTTCATCTCTTTCTCTAGATACATCTCCCTCTCTTCATCCATCCCTCTCTCTCCTTTCTCTCTCCCTCGATTCCTAGACCTTTGTATCTATATATCTATTTTCCTCTATCTCTCTCTCTCCCCTATCTCTATCTATCCATATTTATCCTTCTATCTTTCCATCTATTTATCTCTCCTTATCTCTCCATCTCTTTCTACCCATATATCTTTCCCTCTCTCTCCCTCTCTCCCTTTTTATCACTTCCTATACCTACCTTTATCTTTATATCTCTCCATCTCTATCCCTCTCTCTCTACCTTTTGGTCCCTCATCTTCTTGTACTTACACCACAAAATACATGACAATAAGAATTAGGCCATACACACGTGAAACATGACATCAAGAACAAGACCATGACATCATTAAAAACACAACAAATAATAATACTTACATATTAAATAATATTAAAATACAACACACTCAAAGGCATCATGAATTACATTAAGAATCATTTCACAACTATTTTGTGTACCTCTATACTAACTACCTCACATAAAAAAGAAGGCTAACTATATCAACCACAAATCACACCACCTCAATAGGTAAGATAGTGTGCACAAAAGTAAATATGATCATAGGACTTCAAAGAAAAGAAGCTTATAATTATAGTGATGAAAAGTGATCAATAATGTATAACACAACTTAGAAACTATTTACCAATGGAAGCTCTAAAGCTTATGTGATGTGATTTTTAGAGAAAGAAGAGAAAGTTCCAATTCTCATGTAAATATTATTGAGAAACAATCTAAATCTACTGCTATAAAATCTTTTGAAATTGTATGAAAAATCTGAAATCCTTTTTGTTTTGAAAAACATTACCATAAGATCATTACGTACTTACATAAAATAAGAAAAAATAATTAAATTAGAGAACTATATGAACATAGGATTTGTGTGGAAAAACCTCTTTGAAAAAAAAAACCTCTATATGAGAACTTAGAGGACAAGCTTTTGTATTAATCAATTCAAGAATGAAATGCATCCAACACACTAACACTCTCTTCAATTTAATAAAACTTTTGCATCACCTATGTACCTACAAAAAAATCTTATGAAACCACTATTTCATACCCTCAGTATAAAGGCATAAAGAGGAAAATATTGGGTAAAAGTACAAAGTTGTGTTACACTTTTAGCCAACTTTTCAGCACAAGAGAATTTTAGTATTTATAACTAAAAATCAATTTTGGTCAAACATATGATCTAGTAAGATTCATTCTAGATAACTTTTGATGTCAAGTGGAAATAGTTGTTTCTTAATACACATACGTTGAAATATTTATTTAAAAATATATATTTATTAAAGTTGGAAAAAAATATATCCATGCCCTAAAGTTTCAAGTTATAAATATACACAAAAAGCTTGACGTCTCATGTAATGTCATTTTTTAGAATTTTATCAACATCTAAATTATATTTTTAATTTATAAAAAAATATATTTAAATAATTTTTTAATTTTGTCAAAAAAAATTAAACATTTTATTAGTTTACATTATTTAAAAATTCAAAACATATATGCCACTTTCTAGTGATTCAAGTTTAAAATTTAGATCAGTATTGGTTGATTCCTTTATTAAAGTGTGACATAGCTTTGTACTTTTACCCTATCATAAATGGTTTACCAAAACAATGGATACCAAAACCATGGATTAATGAAAAAATCCCATGTCCAGCATGGGGAGCATCTTTTGATAATAGTAAAATAGTAAATGACTTCACATGGAGATCACATTAGTGCAATTAATTGACCACCAAAATAGTAAATATAATTATAAATATATCTTGACTTCCATAGTTTCTAATGGCTCACATCTTCAAGTATAGAGCTCCATTCTAGAGTGGCCAAATCTTACACAAGCCCCATCCATGATACATGTATCTCCACTCCTAAATTATAGGACTTGTAATTTGGAAATGATAATTAGTGAGTTCATATTCAACTATAACCACCATTTTTTTGCTCCACCTCTTTCATGAATACATAGCACAACTAATGCCAAGATTTATAGGGAACTTAATTATAAACTATTTTTCAATTACACACTAGGCATCCAAGGACACTTTTCAAGAGTGTTGGAGATACATAAAATATACATAGGGTTACAAGTTAAAAGGCTCTTTAATCCTAATAAATCTATCTTGATATCATGACCTTCAAACATGTTGGATGCAAAGTAGAGATAATGATGTCAAGATGCATCTATCCATGACATTGGCTTACTTTTTCCCTAGTTTCTAGAAGCACAAATTATCTTTATTTCACATTTCAAGTTACTTTAGGAATAAAAGTGCAAATATTTTAAAATCTAATCTCATTGAGTGCTTAAAATTTTCTTATGTTTCAATAAGGAAAGTCCTAAATTATTATTTAAACCAAGTGAAATATTTACCATGATTAGATCCTTCCTCTTTTATAAGCAATTTGAACAAATTCAATAAGGGGCCAACTTGCAAACATAATTATTGAATTCTAATGGTAAAATAAACTTCAATCTTCAATCTCTAATTACTACAAAAATCCATGCATGTTCCTTGTAGAATACAAAAGATTATTCTAAGAAAATCCTCTATTATAAAAATATTTTTTTCATGTTAGAAAATCTAATTGGACAAATAGAATCAAATTAATAATATCCAATTAGTTACTAAAAGAATATATTAGAATGTTATTTATTTTCTTCATGCACATTAAAGTAAAGTAACTGAAGTTCTAATTAGATTGAGAGTCATTCTACATGAAAAAGCAAAGTCTTATATTGTGATTATGTACACAGAAACAATACAAAAACACATAATTAAATATAAAAAACAAACACGCATACAAGGATATATAATAAAATAAATATATTTTTATTTTACTCTATTAATAACAATAATTATTATAAAATACTCAATTTTTATTTGGTATACACATTATTATTTATTTTTAAATATATATTAATGTTAATGAATGAAAAATGTAAAAAAAAAACATAGAAATTGTATTATTTATTATATTTTTCAAAGTAAAAATAAGATTAAAGAATTATTAAATAATGAAAGATAACCTTTCTAAATTAAAAAGTGAACTCTAAAATAGTTCTTTAAATTAAAATAAAATAAACAATTTATAGATAAGATAAAATATTTTTTAATAAAAAATAGAATTTATATAGGGAGGGTGCATGAAGTTGGGTTACACTTTTGTGGCCAACTTTAAAAAAAGATTGGAAATGACATAACGTGAACACGTTATAATGCGAGTGCGTTATAACGTGCTTGCATTATTTCATTTTAAAAGAAAAAAAAAGTGAAAGCTATTCATTTTCTCTTTTCTATTTTTTTGTTATGCCTGTGGCCAAAAACCCTCATTTTCACGCTCATGTTCTAGGAGGAATTCATCAAAATTCATCAACAATAGTTGCTTTTCATTCATAAAGATGGCGCCATGATGACGAAGAGGTGTAAGAGGTAAGTATTGTTTGCTATTTATTTTGAATTTCTTAGTTTCAAGTTGATTTTGTTTGTTTTAGGTTAGATTGGATTTTTTTTTTTTAATTTGTAGGAGATGCAAATAATCCTGAAAATCCTCAACAAGAAGAACATGAAAATACTCCTCAACAAAATCAACCTCCCCCACCAATCACTCAACACCCTCCTGGCACTCAACAAAATTTGAGGAGTGAAATTGATAACAACAAAAAATAAATTGAGGATCTTATTAGTAGGTTGAGTGATCCAAATGCTTCAACCGAAGAAAGAATGCCACTAGAAAATTCAATGGAAGAGATGTTAAAAATGTAGATTCAATAACCCAACAAATAATGAGATGGTAAGATATGAGGCAGGTAGCTAAGGAATATTATGTAGATAAACTATCATATAAATAAGTAAAATATTTAAAAATTACTAAAGGTGATTTGTGCTCTCTATTCACTAACCCTAGAACAAATAAAAATCTTAACCTTAATGCGAAGAGGTTTCCTATTCATTGGTACCACCACCAAGAGATTAGGAACCATTTGTATGATAGGGAGTACTTGGTCTTTGATTACCCACTGTGCAATAATTGTGAAGTCCCCCAATATTTTCTTAGGAAACTATATAGTGAGTTCGTATCAAACCAAATCACAAATTATTTTGATATGAGGGAGTCTCAAGGGAGAGGTGGGGGGTTGGCTCAGGATAGGCATGGTGCATAGCCAAATCCTACGCAGAAAGGGAGACGACCTCTTGCTAGGCCGCCTCGTGAGCACATTGTTATGCATGTCGTTGCAAAGGAGAGTGTTGATGTAGAGACGTTGCAGATGATAAACACTTTGACCTAGAGTGTCATCCATCATACTAGCCCTATTGTACAATGCCATCCAAGGGAGTCTTTAGGTGGTGACCTTTGAACCCATGTGTGTCAATATTGCAGGGTGACTTGTTCATACGACCCCATCAGCACTTAGTAGGCTGCTACACAGGATCTATATGCTGCTACACATGATCCATATGCTGCTATGGGGATGGAGAGAATGGCTGACATTTTGCATCGTGCATATGGCATTGATAGTTGGGTAAAAGTCTACATGTTCATTGAATTTAATTTATTAAATTTTGATTCTGAAATGCATGATTAACTAATTTAGTTTTATTATTTTAATAAAATTGCAGGGTCACAATGTTGAGACTGGATACACCGGTCCTCCACCTACTTATTTCTATAGTACACCTATCACTGGGGTATGTAACTAGTAAACAATTATAAATTTATTACTTGTTAATAACATTGTTTTACGAATGGTATTTTAATACATGTGATTTTTGATGTTGAACAGGCTAATATTGGTAGTTTCAAGCAAACACCTCCTAGTGCTAGTGGATTCACTCAAACATACATAGAGGTAATAGAATAAAGAGAACTTAAAAAATGAATTCTACTTAATAGATTTGTGTAGTTTATATTCATATTGTTGGTTATGTTGTGTTACACATCATTCAAACTCAAAGATTTACTTCAAATTCCATAACTAATAACCAGATGTTGATAGATGAAAAAATTTCAATTGTATAATATAGTTGTTTAGAAAGTCAACATAAGTAGCATGATGTAATTACTTCACATGGAGGCATGTGCTTGCAAAGGTGCACCACCATGACAAACAATGGATGCTTGGAAAAAATCTATGGAACCATAATAGTAGGCAATAGCATAGAAAAGGTAGTTAGTGATGCAGAGCATCATATCAAAACACTCAATTATCAGGGTACATCTGATGTAGAGCATCCAACAAACACCATCAACATCATTTCTTTAAGGGATTTCAATCCCAAATAGAATCAGGAGAAGATCAAGTATAATTTCATCAAAAATCAACTTTTCATTCAACCAAAATCCACTAAAAATTCTCTTATCCATTCCATAGGCCATCATTAATCATTCCACTAATCAGTATTCCAATTGACTCATTCAAATCAAAAACCATACTAAAGAAAAATTTGACTTAGTCAATTATATTTACACCATTCTTAACTACCATAAAAAAAACATAAACTTGATTATTGACACTTGAACAATTCATCCTTGCATTTATTCACCAAGGCAACAAGTCAGCTAAACCATACCTCACTGTTATCAGTCCATTATCAAGCATTATAATCACCATATTTTGATTGCAGCAGTCTATTTATAGGTTACAAACTCCTGCTACAACAAAATATTGATTATCATCTTGTGGTTAATCACCAATTTGCTCAAAAGGCTTCATAATAGTCACTCGTCCAACCATCAAAGTCACCAAACCTGTCTTATACACCTTAACCAAATTTAGTAACATCAATCATATCATTAGTTTGATAGTAACCAAGCACTCAATCATATCACATAAGCTTTGAAAGGATACAAGTCAGAAATGTTGAAGATAAGAGAGATTGCCACCCTAGGAGGTAGCTCTATTTCATAAGCATATTGGTGAAACTTGTAGACCACCTTGCAAGGTCCTATCTTCTTCATCATGAGTTTGGTATAATTTCCTTTTAGAAGTCTCTCCTTCTTCAAGTGTGCCATCACCAAGTCTCCAACCTTGAATTGGACATTCCTTTTCTTTAAATCTTCCTTTTCGTTATACTTCTCAACATTCTTTTGAAGGGTTTCCTTCACTTGTTGGTGAATATCCCTGATTATAACAAGAAATTCCTCACCTTGAGCACTTCTCCTAGCAACTCCTTGTAGATCTCTTAGTTTATAGACCCCTCTAGGGTGCATGCCATAGACTACCTCAAAAGGGCTTCTACCAATGCTCCTATTCATGGAGTCATTATATGGAAATTCAACTTGAGGTAAAGTCAGATCCCAAGCTTGTCCATGCTCCTTGGTAAGGCATCTTAAGAGGTTTTCCAATGATCTATTCACCACTTCAAATTTTTCATCTGTTTGTGGATGGTATGCTGAACTAAAGGACATATTTTTTCCTTGAGTTTCTTCCACAAGGTCCTCTAGAAGTGACAAATGAATTTAGAATCCCTGTCAAAAACAATGCTTAAAGGCATTCCATGTATCCTAACAACCTCCTTAAAGAAGAAACTTACTATATGAGATGCATCATTAGTGCATTTGCAAGGAAGAAAATGTCCCATCTTACTAAATCTATCAACTACAACAAAGATACTATCAAAACCTTTTTGGGTTCTAGGCAACCCCAAGACAAAGTCGATACTTACACACTCCCAAGGCCTATTGGGAATGGGCAGTGGCGGATAGAGTCCTGCATTTGATGAAGTTCCCTTTTCCCTTTGCCATATTGTTCCTGCCTTCCACATACCTTCTCACATCCACCTACAACTTTGGCCAATAGTAAAATCTCCTAACTAGTTCTAAGGTCTTGTCAAGGCCAAATTGATCTCCAAGACTCCACTATGTTTCTCCTTTATGATACTCTCCCTCATTGAGCATTTACGAACACACAATTGGCTTCCTTTGAAGAGAAAACCATTCTACAATAAAAAGTCAGAGAATTCACCATGAAAAGAATTAAAATGCTTCTCACAAACATTGTATAACTCCTTAAAATCTAAATCTTCACGATACATATCCTTCAATGCTTCAACCCCCATGCTTTGGAGTTGGATCTCTTGCACTACAAGTTCCCTTCTACTTAGAGCATCTTCCACCTTATTTTCTTGGCCCTTCTTATGCTTTATTGTGAAAGTATAGGCTTGCAAAGACTCTACCCACTTCATGTGCCTATGACTAAGTTTTTCTTGTGTATTCAAAAAAATCAAGGTATGACTATCAATATAAACAAAAAATTCTTTAGGTAACAAGTAGTTCCTCCACTTTTTGAGGGCTTGGACCATAGCATACAATTCCAAATAATAGGAAGAATAATTCCTTTTTGCTTCATTCAGCCTCTCACTATAAAATGCAACCAGTCTGCCTTCTTGGATCAAAGTAGCCCCTATTGCTTGATTGCTAACATCACATTCAATGGTAAAAACTTTATCAAAATTAGGGAGCACGAGTATAGGCTATTGTGCTAGTCTCATTTTTAGATATTCAAACCCTTTATCAGCCACATTGGTCCAAGAAAACTTACCTTTGTTACATCCTTTAATGGTGTCCAAGATTGGTGCACAAATTTGGCTAAAGTTCTTGATGAACTTTCTATAAAAGCTTGCAAGTCCATGGAAACTTCTCACATCTCCCATGGATTTTGGTGTTGGCCAAGTAAGAATAACATCCACCTTTGAAGGATACATCTTCAAAATTCCCTCAGAGATGGAAAAACCAAGGTAGACTAGTTCTTCCTTCATGAATTCACACTTTTCCATGTTGATCATCAGCTTCTCCTCTTGTAACCTCCTTAGTACCATGTCAAGGTGCTTCAAATGTTCTTCTTTAGACCTGCTAAACACAAGGATGTCATCTAAATAAACTACAACAAACTTTCCAATGAAAGGTCTCAATTGTACCTCATTCATAAGGCACATAAATGTACTAGGGGCATTTGATAACCCAAAGGGCATCACCAACCAATCATAGAGGGATAAAAGCACAAAGTTGTGTCACACTTTTAGTCAACTTATCAACACAATTGAATTTAAGTATTTCTAACAAAAAATAAATTTTGGTCAAACATATGATCTAGTAAGATTCATTATAGCTAATTTAGATACTTCCACAACTTTTTCAACTAAAATTGTTGGTTAAAAATATATAAAGCACCACTTTGAGTGCAATTTACCAAAAAAAAAAAATTATTTGAAAAACTTGAAGTTTCAATAACTCCTACTATTGTAAATAACATTTTTTTAAATATATAAAAATACCCTTTTCTAGATCCATAAGTGTAGTTTTAAAAAATATATTTATTTTAATAGTTTAATTATTTTTTATATTTTATATTTTATTTTTACTAAAAGTAGGTTATCAAAAAAAAATTAGGTTGATTACTATGCCAATGAAAAATACTAAAACTTATTAAAAAAAAATGAAAAAAATATGATTCACTAGATAAAAGAATCTATTTTAAGATGGTATATTTTTTTTTCCATTTTAGATAAATATTTAATATGAAAGTTGACGTCCAATGAAAATAGTTGTTTTTTTATTCATGCACATTTTAATATTTATTTCAAAATATATATTCATCAAAATTGGAAAAAAATATATCCCTACACTAAAATTTTAAGTTATAAATACACAAAAAAAAATTGAAACAAAAAAACTAAAATAAATCTAGAAAAAGTTTGACTTCCCATGCAAATTTATTTTTCAGTATTTTAGCAGCAACTAAATTATAGTTTTAATTTATTAAAAATTAGTTTAAAATATTTTTTTAATTTCTTTTTAAAAACACAATCATAAAATATACTAAAAAATACATATTTTACTAGTTTACATCATTTCAAAATTCAAAAAATATATGTCACTTTTTAGTCATTCAAGTTTAAAAATTGGATCAACATTGGTCGTTTGATTTATAAAGTGTGACACAACTTTGTACTTTTACCCAGAGCCCTTCATTAGTCTTAAAGGTTGTCTTCCATTCATCCCCCTCTCTGATCCTTATCCGATGGCACTTGCTCTTTAGATTAATCTTGGAAAAGTATGATGCTCTTGATAGACAATCCATGAGGTCCTCCATTCTTGGCATCGAGAACCTATATCTGATTGTGATCCTATAAATGGATCTTGAATCAGTGCAAAGTGTCAAATTCCCATCCTTCCTTGGTGCTAAGAGAGTAGGAATAACACATGGGCTCAAACTCTTCCTCACTAGCCCTTTATCCATCAACTCTTGCACTTGTCTTGCAATCTCCTCATTTTGAGCAGGTGTCATCTTGTATGCAGCCTTACTAGGAAATGTAGCCCATGGAATTAGATCAATAAGGTGGTTTATATCCCTAATGGGAGGTAGGGAACTAGGTAATTCATTCACCATTATGTCCTTCTACCTTTCCAACAACTCTTGGACTTCCTTTGGTGCATCTTCCTTCTTCTTTGTGGGAATATCTGCTTCACTTTTTGGCTTTATAATCAAGAAGAATCCTCTTCCTCCTTCTCACCCACCATCAAAACACTAGGCCCTTCATGCTTTTCCTTGTCTTCTTCTAGGAGAGGTGAAAGGTTGTAAGTGTTCCCATCCTTCACAATGGAGTATGGGTTCTTCTCCCCATCATGCTTGGTCTTCCTATCAAACTGCCAAGGCCTACCAAAAATATATAGTTTAATACTTGTACTCAACATTTTGTTCATTAGATCTCATACATTATAAGTTATGACGTGGATCTCGCTATTGTAACTTTTTTTTGATAGAATAATTTGTTGTTTTATTTTTAGATGTTGGTTGTGGAAACACCTCCAAATGTTACAAGGGCAATGGATATTGGTGTTTCATCTGCTATACAATCCTCCATGGCTCCAATAGAGGAGGTATGAGGAAAATTACTAAATTTCAATTTACATTTGTTGTTATAGATGTTAGTTCTAGTGAAAAATCAAACCATTATTGATTCACAGTTTAATATCTATTAGGATGGTTTATACAAGACTTGAGCATGCTTGAGCATCAACATGCAAATATTTCTATAATGGAGATTAATCATGAGATGGCTGTAAGTGATTATTTTGTTAAATATATAATTTCTTATAATGTAATTTTTATATATTAATGTCTTTACTTCTTATTGTAATAGTTAAAACTTCACCAGGAGTTAAACTATAGGAGGAGGAGCAAGAGAACTCCTTGAGCATAGTAGAAATGACTGAAATAATTATCACCATTAGATCGCCAAAGGAAGGGAAATAATTTATTTCCAGAGCATGGAGAGAAATGAATTTTGATTCTGGAGCCCTTTGTTGTATGCCTAGACATGACAATTTTGTACATATCTTATATTTGATATATTTGACATTGTATGCCTATATGGCTATTTTGTAACTATATTTTATACTTATATCGACATATATTGATGTATGTGTACATGGATATTTGGTTAATACAAATTGTTTTTATTGATGGTGTCCATATTTCTTGTTTTTGACAATGTCAAAAGCATGGCTACATACAGATTAGGAAAAATACTTTTCCTTTTAGATTATCAATGCATGGAAGTTTCAAAAATTATCCTTGATATTACAAAAAAAATGTGTTTATACCATAGCAAAAAAAATATTTTGGGGAAAAATCGGCAAACCAAAAGTATAAGGATTTTTGAAAAAAATGGGAAAAAGTCTAGAAAAAATTGGGAAAAAATCAGATTTGAAAAAAAAAGGTAAAAAAAAGTAGAACAAGAGATAAAAGATTAAAAAAATAAAATTAAAGGCATTTCCATAGCATAGAGATATAGAGAGAAAATAAAATAAAGAGTTTAACTAATAAATTGTAAAAAATAGTTTTTTGTAGTTTATATTCATATCATTGATTACATTGCATTTCACATATTTCAAACTCAAAGCATTGCTTCACATTGGATAACTAATAACTATATGCTAATAGATGAAAACAATTCAATTACAATATACTTTTTACAAAGTCAACCTAAGCAGTTATGCAGTTACTTCACATTGCATAACTAATAACTAGGAGCAGCTCCCAATTGCATTTGCTTGTCATGGCATTCTATGAGACCACATTTCTTTGAGGCATTTTTTCAAATAATTCATTGCCTTATCTATACTACCACATCTTTCATACATGTCTACCAAATCATTTTGTCAAATAGTTCACTGCCTTGTTGCTATGGCTGAAAGCCTAAAACAAGTGCTTTCGAACAAGCTATGGATGCTTCAAAAAAATCTATCAAAAGCATAATAGTAAGCAATATCATAGACAAGATAACTCTTTGAAAAAATTCCTCAAAGAAATTAGGTCTCATGGTGATGGAATTCCATGAAAATCAAATGATTTTTTATTTCATGGCATTCCATCACCATAATTCATTTCCGAGGCATTCAAAGAGTTCACTACCTTGTCTATGCTAACACATTTTTCATACATGTCTATCAAAGCATTTTATCAAATAGTTCATTGCCTTGTTGCTATGGCTAAGATCCTAAAATAGGTTCTTTCAAACAAGCTATGGATTTTCATGGCATTCCATCACCATGAGGGGTATGTGCACGATCATCATGGAAAAAATAGGCCTTTAAGTGGCAAAAAAATTGGAAAAACTAGAGTTAGGAAACTTGACATAAAAAATTTGAATAAGTTATTTATATTATTTCAAAAATATGTAAGAATATAATCTATAGAAAATTAAATGTAGTTTCTAAACTACTAGGTTTGTTTAAAAAAAATCTATTTGGTGAAAATTTTAAATTTCAATGTAGTGGTACTTAAATTTCTGGAAAAACTAAGTAGGTGTATGTCTAACAACTCTAACCACAATAAAATGATAATATTTTTTTATAAGATTTTAGATATAAGTAGAGAACTCATACCCCGATGTGATGCATAATTTTTTGTAATTGTTTTCCAAATAAATAATTAATTATGAATTTTTTATTACAACTTTTAAAAATATAAAAACTCGTATGTTTGACCACCTTAACTTGGTCAAAACTTCATGAAATTCATTTTTCTTTTTTTAATGCTATAGTATGCAAAGCATAGAATGTGATGCATGTTTTGGATTCAAAAATGAGATACCATTTAAAAGCTATAATTTTTTTCAATCAGCCTATCAATTAGGACTTTAGTCATAATTTGAATAGAAAATGAATAATAATTACTCATTAAATTCAAAGTAAAACATAATTTATATTCATGGAAATTTGAGAATCTCTTTTAAAAACCCTTTTCATTTCATCAATTTTGGGTAAAAATATAGTCATCAGCCACATACCCATCATATTGCCACTTTTTGGCCCCATCATGATCCTACACACACCTGAGACCACATTTCTTTGAGGCATTTTTTGAAACAATTTGTTGCCTTGTCTATGCTACAAATTTTTCATACATGTTTACCAAAGCATTTTATAAAATAGTTCACCTCCTTGCTACTATGTCTAAAAGCCTAAAATAGGTTCTTCAAAACAAGTTATGGATGCTTGGAAAAAATTTATCAAAGCATAATAATAAGCAATAGTATAGATAAGGCAGTGAATTGTTTGAATAAAAGCCTCAAAGACATGTGGTCTCCATTGTGGTGGAATTCCATGAAAATCCATAGCAATTTGCTTGTCATGGCATTCGTCATGCCATTCCATCACCATGAGACCACATTTCTTTGAGGCATTTTCAAATAGTTTGTTGCCTTGTCTATGCTACCACATTTTTCATACATGTTTACCAAAGCATTTTTATCAAACAGTTCACCTCCTTACCACTATTGCTAAAAGCCTAAAATAGGTGCTTCCAAACAAGCTATGGATGCTTGGAAAAAATCTATCAAAGCATAATAATAAGCAATAACATAGACAAGGCATTGAACTTGTTTTAAAATCATCAAAAGAAATGTGGTCTCAATGGTGGTGGAATGCCATGACAATCCATATCAATTTCTTGTCATGGCATTCATTAAATGCATTCCATCACCATGAGACCACTTTTCTTTGAGGTATTTTTTCAAATAGTTCGTTGCGCTCTATGCTACCCATTTTTTAAATGTGTTAAAGTATTTTATCAAGCAGTTCACCTCCTTGTGTAATGGCTATAAGCTTAAAATAGGTGCTTCCAAAAAAGCTATGGATGCTTGGAAAAAATCTATCAAAGCATAATAATAAACAATATAGACAGGGCAACAAAAATTTGTTTGAATAAAGCCTCAAAGAAATGTGGTCTCAATGGTGGTGGAATGCCATGACAATCCATATAAATTTTCTTGTCATGGAATTCATCATGCCATTCCATCACCATGAGACCACATTTCTTTGAGGTATTTTTTCAAATAGTTAACTGCCTTTTCTATGCTACCACATTTTTGAATACATGTTTACCAAAGCATTTTATGAAATAGTTCACCTCCTTGCTTCTATGGCTAAAATCCTAAAATAGGTGCTTCCAAACAAGCTATGGATGCCTGGAAAAAATTTATCAAAGCATAATTGTAAGCAACAAGCTATGGTCTCATGGTTTTTTTTAACACAAAAATCAATGTGATTTTATTCACATTTTTTTGCAGGTTATACACCTTTTTTTTTTCCAATTTTGTTGTTTTAAATGGCATTCAAGTTTATTGTGGTTTTGTTGTTTATATGATGATATGTGATATTCTAATCCTAATGCATGCTTCTAGGTTGCATATATATATATATATATATATATATTTACATGGTTTTTGTACCAATGAACCCAAAACGAACTGAACCCCCCTCCAAAAAAATTTGGCCAAACCGGCGAACCAAACCCCTAAACTTGAACCTTAAAACCTATTCCAAATCTCTTCATTTTTCCTACACAAACTTAATTGACCACCAAATTATGTTTCCCCTTGACTTTATCCATGTTTACTCCCTCAAACCTCTCTTTTTCATTCAAAACCCCTATTTTTCCAACTAGGGCATGCCATGCCATAACATACTTTTGACCTCCCCTATCCTTGTAGACCTTTTGAAAAAATCAAACTCCAAAATCTCACCCTTTTCCCAACCTATTCTAACTTATTTTCAAGAAATTTATTCTTTTCACCTCTTCTAGCCTTGCTTTTAAGGGGCCTCAATTTTGCATTTTCAACAAGGTTAGTGTTAGCAATCTCTTTCAATGCCATTACTAATGTTATTTTCTTATTCCTACTCCCTATCCTACTTACTTCAGGCCCATATCACTGAGAAACAACCTAAACAATAGGTGGAATGGCCTATTCAACATACTACACTCAAACCCTTAAGGGATTGATTTGGTTGAACGTAACTCAAAGCAATTCTGTGTGTTTGGATGAGAAAGAGGACCATGCATAGAGTGAAAATGTCTATTTGAACGTGTTGGAAGAGTCTGTTTGGTCACACAAGTTGCAGAATGAAAGTTGCACCACTTTGCAACTTTCCACTACTTCTATTTGACATTTTTTCCATCAACTGAAATATGGACACTAGGGGAAAACCACTCTGAGATAACAAAAACTGAGAGGTTATTGTAGAGGGTCCCAATATGATCCTATGGGATTAGATGAGAAGTTTCTAAGCATCACTATGTCCAAGTAACCTCATGCTGAAGTTTGTAGTCATTTTTCCTTTTGGACCCTTAAGGGATCGATCCGATTGAACATAGCTTAGAGTGATTCTGTATGTTTGGGTATAAAAGAGGACCATGCCTAGTGTAAAAATTCCTATTCAGATTTTTTGGAATAATTCATCTGGTCACATGAGTTGTAAAATGAAACTTGCACCACTTTGCAACTTTTCATTGCTTCCATTTGACACTCTTTTCATGAACTAAAAATTGGACACCACGGGAAAACCCCTTTGAGATTATGAAAAATGAGAGAGGTTATTGTAGAGGGGCCCAACATGATCTCATCAGATTAGATGAGAATTTTGTTAAGCATCATGGCATCCGAGTAACATCATGTTGAAGTTTGCAGTCATTTTTCCCTTTGGACCCTTAAAGGATCAATTTAGTTGAACATAGCTCAAAGTGATTATGCATGTTTGGGGGAAAAAGAGGACCATTCCTAGCATAAAAATGCCTATTCAAATGCATTGGAACAATCCATTTAGTCACACGAGTTGTAGAACAAAAGTTCCACAACTTTGCAACTTTTCACTGCTTTCATTTGACACTTTTTTCATCAACTGAAAATTGGACACCACAGGAAAACCACTCTGAGATAATGAAAAATCAGAGGTTATTTTAGAGGGGCCCAACATGATCTCATCAAATCACATGAGAAGTTTCTAATCATCACAGTGTCTGAGTAACCTAATGCTGAAGTTTGCAGCCATTTTTCCCTTTGGACCCTTAAGGGATTGATCCCATTGAATGTAGCTCGGAGTGATTATGTGTGTTTGAGTGCAAAAGAGGACTATGCCTAGTGTAAAAATGCCTATTCAAACACATTGGAATAGTTTTTTTGGTCACATGAATTGCAGAACAAAAGTTACACCACTTTACAACTTTCCACTAATTTCATTTCACACTTTTTTTATCAATTGAAAACTGGACACCACGAGAAAACCACTTTGAGATAACAAAAACCGAGAGAGGTTATTGTAGAAGGGCCCAACATGATCCCATTGGATTAGATGAGAAATTTCTAAGCATCAAGGTGTTCAAGTAACCTCATGTTGGATTTTGCAGCCATTTTTCCCTTTGGACCCTTAAGGGATCGATCTGGCCAAACATAGCTCGGAGTGATTCCACATGTTTGGGTGCAAAAGAGGACTATGCCTAGTGTAAAAATGTCTATTCATACATGTTGGAATATTTTGTTTGGTCACATGAGTTGTAGAACGAAAGTTGCACCACTTTACAACTTTCCACTGCTTTCATTTGACACTTTTTTCACCAACTAAAAATTGGACACCACAGGAAAATCACTTTGAGATAACAAAAACTAAGAGAGGTTATTGTAAAAGGGACCAACATGATCCCATCAGATGAGAAGTTTCTAAGTGTCATGATGGCCAAGTAACCTCATGCTGAAGTTTGCAGCCATTTTTCCCTTTGGACCCTTAAGGGATCGATCCAATTGAACAAAGGGTCTATACTCTAAAATTATCCAAACCTTACCAACTCTTGGGGAAGCAATTATAAGGTGTCAAAACTTCAAAATCCACAATTATATCTCATTTATACCATCATACAATGGGTAAACCACAAAACCTTTGATTGTAGCCTAAACCCCAAGGGTTTATTGAAAATGATACTTCCAAAGCTAACCACAACTTATAAATTACTCAAAAAAGCTTGTGATACCCTACACAAGCTTAAACAATCATAAAATAATGCTGCCCTACACAAAAACAAAATTTAACTCTTCAAAACTACCATTTTTCTTAAAGAAAACTCAGTTTTGCACACATGGGTTTTCACACCCATCTCACTTTCAGACCTCCCCAACACTAACACATCATTCCCACACCTTAATAATGTTAGTGTAGACCCATTCTTCAAGTTAAAGAGGCTAAAAAAATAAGAATGGGTAAAAAAGCCATTTTTACTGACTCAAAACCTTCAAATGTACAAGTTCGGGCCGGTTTTAGTAAATTGATGATATTCTATTCCTTATTTTCCTTGATGAAAAAAACCCACTGAATGGTGCTCCTATACCAATCATACATTAACCTTCTTGTCCCTCCTAAATTTTGGACCACATCCATTACCTCCACATAAAACTTGGAATCCTAGGTCTTCTTGGTTCTCGTGCCTTGATATGGTTATGCAAATGAAAATGAAGCAAATTAATCATCTCCTTCTCCAATGGCTAGAAGAATGAATGCTTAATATTTTGATACATGATATCAGCTCTCTCATCTACTCTCAAGGTTGAATACCAAAATCTAGTATGGTGGGCCTTCGGAGTTCTAGTCATCTTTCTTCCTCTTCCACCAAATGTTGGCCTGATCCACACATCTGCCAGCCTAATTGTCTTTGTTTTTTGAAAGCTAAACTTTCTCCTGAGTCACCAATGTAGCTCTCTCTTCCTTTTCAAACTCTTTCATTGCTACAAATCAGCTTTGGGATTTAATCATCTTTACCACATGGTTGATGTGCTTTGAATCATCAGTAATAGTCTTCAAAATTGTCTGCTAGTACAGGTTCATTCTACTTTCATAATACTTTATAACCATGTACTTCAAGCATTCCTTGATGCCATCAAGTGAATATTGAGGAATGGCATGAATGCGGAGTACATCCCACTTGAAGTCTTTGAAATCAATAGCCATATTAAATTCCTTTTTCCCAAGTCCTACTCTCTCAAGGTTAACAATCTCAATCTCACTAGTAGCAATTACTACTAAGAAAGGTAATTCCACCAACTCTACCAATCATTTTACCATGATAAGAATAATAAAAGAAGAGGCTTTGAAAGGAACTCCATGAAAACCAAGCTCTCTAAATGGTACATATCAAAGTCTAGTTCAAAATATTTTAGATGAGGCTACTCCCATAGCTCTCTTACTTGCTTGACAAAACCTTGAAACTCTGTATTGATTTTATTTTTCTTGTCCCTCTCTTGTTGTTCTTCCTCAATTTCATCAAGATCATACATTAACCTTCTTGACCCTTCTAAATTTTGGACCACAGACATCCTTGGTCTTCTTGGTTCCCATGCCTTGATATGCTTATGCAAATTAAAATGAAGCAAAGTAATCATCTCCTTCTCTATTGGTTGGAATAATGCATGCTTAATGTTTTGATACATGATATCAGATCTCTCTTCTACTCTCATGGTTCAATACCAAAATCTATTATGGTGGGCCTCTATAGTTCCAGTCATCTTTCTTCCTCTTCCACCAAATGCTAGCTTGATCCAGACATCTACAAGCCTAATTGACTTTGTTTCTAAAAGCTGAATGGTGTAGGAGTACCCACACCTCACCCTTAATTTGTGATTGTTTGATGGTAAATTGGGAGGAAAGTTAGTAAATGTTATTATGTTGAGGTCTTTTTGTCTTGAATAAGGTCTAATAGACCAATATTTTATGTACTTTGGGAATTAGTAGGTTAGGGTGGACAAATGTGCAAAAGTACTCTTGAATTAAATAATTGTTGATATTGCCATTTAGGAAAATTATGTAAAAATTAGGTGGGAGTGCATATAAAGAGTCTACAATTCATATTATAAGGGTGTATAAGTGGTTCTAGGCCTTTAGAATATTAAATTTGCATGATAAAGCTTAGTAAGAAAAACCATTCTTAAATAATAAACACTAGTATTTGTAGGCTTAATAAGGGTTTGGTGGTTCAAAGGTAGTTATGGGAATTGAAGGGAGATTATTCTCATTTGAAATTTATTAAAAAAATCATTCAAGCCTGAATGGTGGTTCAATCAATAGTTTTTTTTAAGATTGGTGCTCTTTACAACGCCTAAAATTGTGGAATTTGAACATTTTTTTTGAGTTTTCAGTTTCTTTTGTCTATGTACAACATAGTACATGCCTCTTAGGAAAATAAATTCATGAAAAGTTTTGGTGGTAGGTCTTAACCTAGATTTCAATCTGTTTTGATACACCTTTGGTTGTTTTAGTCAAAGGAAAATCCATTTTTCTTTATTCGGCCTGTACAGGCTAGTAGGGTCTGAGTTTACTTTAATTTTTTGTGATGGATCCCTTCCTCCTACTATGGTGAATTGTGACTCAGATGAAAGGTTTAAAATGTTTTTTTTTCAAGTTTCCTTAACTCATTTAATAATGGTAAGGCATTTATAGGGCTAGTGATGTTGTTTTAGGTTGAGAATGTCAGATTTTGGCTTGAAATGGAGGAACCAAAGTGATGTTTTTGAGATCTACTTAGTCTAAAGGCTAGGTGAAGGTTTATTAAGTGTGTGTATATCCTAAAAACCTTTTTTGATGCTTTGGTGAGGTTTGGAAGGCCTTGGAGTTCTGAGATGCTAAAAACCCTACAGATTTATTAGAAAATTGAGGGTTTACTCAATTATGGCTTAGAGGTTGACTTATTTTGTAAAACCTATGGAATTGGGAGTTTTGTGACCTATTTGATGAATTTCCAAGAGATTGTGGGGTTACAATAAGTTTAAAGAGCAGTTTGTTTGTAAAATGGGGCTAATTTTGTAGCCTTTTTGTAGGGCAGTTTGAAGGATCTCCAAGAAATTTCAAATAAACCTTGTATGTACTTTGGCTTGGGAATGGTGTTGGGGGTTTGAGTAGATGCTATATTGATGATGAGATGGTCCTTGAGAGGAATTCTCTAAAATTTAAGCCAAAATATTCAGTTTCGAAGCATTTTTGTTGGTAGTTGTTCCAAGATGGCCAAATGAAATAACAAAGGTTGTTGATTTACTAAAATCTAATTTATTTGAGTCTTCTCCACATTGACTCTACATCACTAAAGTTTCTCCTGAGTCACCAGTGTAGCTCTCTCTGCCTTTTCAGACTCTTTCATTGCTACAGATCGTCTATGGGATTTAATCATTTGTACCACATGGTTGATGTGCTTTAATCCTTGCATCTAAAGGAAATTTCATCAACATAAATACTACTACTCTCTAAAGTTTAATAATCTCAATCTAACTAATAGTACATTTACAACCATATTCAAACATTTTCCTTCAAAAGGCTACAAATTCAAATATTGACTTAAATAGCCTTCAAGAGGCTTTAAATAGCCTTTACAAATGATTCTACATCTTTCCAATCATGCCTAACTGTTCTTTTTGTAACTAACATGAATTATTACATTATAAATCAATTATGGATGTGTTATGACCTTATTCAATTGACAAAACTCATAACACAAAACTAACTTAAAATATTTCCATGAACCAAATTTTTTCAATAACCTTGGTGCCCCTACACCAAATTTAATTATTTCAATAAATGTCATTACAAGTAAATCTCATTACAATGCCTTAGGTACTCTATTCTCATAGATATTTTACAATGTCACTCATACATTCAAGATTCTCTAATTTCTACATCATAGGTTCTCATTTAGAGGTTAACTTCAAATGAGAAACTTGAGATTGCCTCACAAAGCTTCACACACTCTTTTATAATGTCTTGAAATCAAAATTGAGATTTGTCAAGATCATCAAAATAAGGATGTTGCATTTCATTTTTGCTAAGATTCTCTTTGATGGCTCCAAAATTAGCATTTTTTGTAAGGAGAGACCAATCAATTTTTACTAGTTTAGTTACAGATAGGCAATGTAAAAGAATAAAAAGAAACAACTCATGTAAAAAATGGAAATGAAATGAAAATAGATGGAAGGCACTTAAAGATATGCATGGCAATCTGTCAACTTAGTTGTGCTCCTTCTCATACATCTTCACTGCGAATTCCAAGATACCTATTTCACACAACACCTCTCATGAATCTAGAATATCTTGAAATTTGAGATGCTCCTATAATGTTTACATCATAGGTGCTCACGATAAGGTTAACTTCAAATGAATAACTTGAAATTCCCTCACCAAGCTTCGCACACACTTTTGTAATCGCTAAAAATCATAATTGAGATTTGGCTTCATAATCAAAATAGGGATGGTGCATTGCTTTTATGCCTGAGATTCTTTTGGATGGCTCATAAATTTGCATTTTCTACAAGGGGACACCATTCAATGTTTACTGGGCTACTTACAGATACACAAAGTAAAATAAGGCATGATAGCATTGGCATCAAACAAATTAACATGGATACAAGTATAAATTAATAAGAACCATTGTGCATATACTTACAAATTAATCTAATGAACCATCTGGATCTTCTCTACTCTTTATTTTGTCAAGTATTGCCTCATGGTCAAACTCACGGACCTTCCATAAGGTCTTGTTCAAAGGTCTTCCCCCATATTTTCTCAAA